>SSNQ01034417.1:600952-630517 GCA_006942095.1 Nothobranchius kuhntae | reverse complement strand
CCAAGGGTCCATAATGGTCCTCTTCCACCTAGGCTTAAGATGAGCCACTGAGTCCAAAGCAGCAGATCAAGTCATAGTAAACGAATGCAAAAGCCCATCCGCAAAAGCACATCTGATGGGCTGAGTGGGGACGAAGAATTGTTCAGCTGATCTTCGATCTCTTGTTAGCGTTCACGGCTGTACAAGTAAAACCAGGAAGCTTTAAAGTTTATATCAGCTTGGGGTTGTTTCCACTTATTAAGCCAATAAATATATTCAAAGCAAGCCATTAACAGCTGCTGTCTAGTTAGGAAAACATGGCAAACCTGAGATTTTTTAAACTTTGTGACATCATAATAATCAGAATTCCTGGAGCAGGAAGCTATTCATACTTGGCACAGTGTGCTGCCATGTGGTCTCTAGGTCCATTTAACAAGCAGAACACCTGACCTTCTAATAGGCTCCAGCGAAATCTCAGCTTGTGGGGAACGTGTGTGATCACAAAGACCCGGTGCTTAGCTCATAGGATGATGAGGGCTTAATCTTCCTCCATCAGTCTGTCTGTCATTGATAAGACTAATTGTGGTAAAACTCAGCGGGAATGCTACAAAGGTCAAACAGTAGGACGAGGACCAGCCTGGAGCTAAAACACAATGGTCCATTATGCCAGGCTGGCTCTCTGTCGTCACCGGGAAACCAACCTCAGGGAGACAAAGTCTGTTTGCCTGCTTCTGAGGAAAAATGCTGGTGCATAGACACCTTCATGAAGTTAGACTCTTAGTCTAGTTAGTCTAAACACTGCAGCACATCAACATCTTAGTTAAATTGGATTCATGTCATGAAAAGCTAAGCCTCATGGAGGCCTGTGATGGGTCGTGTCTTTTAAACATCACACAGCCACAATGGAGAATTAACTTCATTAATCCTTTCTTTAAATATTTTTTCCTTTTCTTAATTTTTCATTTTCCCCATTTAAATAATGATCTTTTCCTAATCATTTCCCCATCTTTTTATTGTTTTTCTTGTGAAGCGCCTTATGCTTTTTATCTTGAGAGGCACTTTATAAAAAATCCTTTCCTCTTCTTCTTCTCACAAATTGAAAGGATTGGTGCAAGTTTAGAAGTTATTTATTTCTACAATAACAAAACACTCCCTTTTAAAATAGGTGCACACATTTTAGTCTACACTTTAAATCTTCATCTTCAGTGTCTCCTGAGTTAGCCGACAGCTGAAAAAGGTGGAAAGGGGGCAGAGCAGGCCTATATGGAGACCAGAAGAAAAAAACGTGGTTTGAGATCTCTAAAAAAGGAAGGTATACTTTTCTTTAGTTTTCAGATATTGTACATGACAATATTTACACAGAAAATGTAACTCAAGATATGTTATTTAGATGTGAAAAAACAAGTATTAGTACTATTACTACTAACTATACATTCCTGAACCCTTAAAGGTTCCATATCTTGCTATTTTAAACCTTTGAGGGCAAAGGTAGGCACAATATATGACAAAATGTTGCAGTTGGCAGTACTGAAATGTCATTTATCTTAAATACGAGTTATTTTCATCAGCCTGATTTCAAAACTGGAAATGAAACAAAAAGTTTCAGTGAAGCTTCGCCCACGTCTGTTCCGACAAAATACACGTACAACAGTGTCTTTGGCCTACCTGGTAGCTTCCGGGAAAAGAGCAAGGTCTGATGATGATCTTAGGCCCAATTCCAATATTCGCACTGCTCCCTACATTCAGCAAAGTGCACTTGGAGGAAGTGTGCAGTAAGGCTTCGAGTGCGTAGTACACAAGTGTGCCAATAATTTACGAATTGGGACAGTGAGCGTTGCATCATTGACTGCAATGCATGTCGGTCACTGTGCTACTTTTTGTTTTTATTAACAAGTTTCAAACAAACAAACAATTTCTTGACTACATTTACATTCACTAACCTTCTCAGTGGCCTAGTAGTAGAGTATCCACCCTGGGACTGGGAGATCAGGGTCCAAATACTGGTCGGGTCATACCAAAGACTTTAACAATGGTACCCAATGTCTCCCTGCTTTAAAGGGTTGGATTGGGGAGTAATCCACCAACTAGTTTCCGAGTGCAGCCACAGCTGCAGCTCACCGCTCTCCACATTCAGAGCATGAATAAATATCATTAATCATCTTAAAGTAAAACTTTCATTTGACAATATATATTTTCATCAAAGGCACTTGAGCCATTATTCCGACTTCTACTCAAAGTTCCCGCGCAGCAATGGATCGTAGGTAATACCCTTCACCCAATTTTGCAGTGATGTGGATCAAAGGTGCAGAAGAAGCGTGGTCAATTTCTACACTTGAGAATCGGGACCACATTGCACTTGCACCTCTGGCCTGGAACGCGCAATTGAAGGGTGCATGGGTGGAAGAGCGAGTATTGTGATTGGTTCTTCGCTTCCATTGACGCTTTACAGGATTTTCAAAGGAAACTCAGAATTTGCAGCTGAATCAGGAAAATGCACAAATGCAGCCAATATTGGGTTTGGTTTTTAATTTAATTTTTTTTTTTTTCACAAAAAGCTCCAAAAGGTGGATTTTCCTTGATATGGCTCCTTTAATTATAATCGTCCTCTTTCAACATATTTACTGATTATTTTTAATGATTTTTTTTTCATTATAGGTCATCAAAAACACCCAAAACACCAAACATTAGTGTCTCTCCTTAAATATCAAGGAACCATTAAAATATAAACATAGCAAATTGAAGCAGAAACTCCAACGTCATCTGTCCTGCTTCAGTGTTGTAAAGCCTGAAAAAATAATAAGGTTGATTGCTTAAATCTCAATCCTTGAGTCCCTTTTGTTTAAATATGAGGTATAAAACTACCTGTCATGTTCAGTAATAGTAAACAAAGTAAACCACATCTGAATGATGATGTTTAATGTTTTCAAGAAGTTGTAAACCTTTTATTTAATGCCTTCAACACCTCATACAGTTTTCTGGGATTTCATCTGGATCTAGAACGTACACAGAACTACTTAAGACACCATGGTTCATGGTGGTCCAGCAACGTCTGCCAGGCTTTTAGCTCCAGCTGAGCTAACACAAACATCACATTTGCACCATCAACGCTTGTGTCGTATTGTTTTAGATAAGAATAATAATATAAAAAATAAATAAATAAAAGTTCAATATCACAAGTAAATTCTTTAAAAGATTCAATAAGAGCACAGCGTATATTTTCAGTTGCTCATCATAACTGATGATGTGGAGGATTTGGAGAGGTGCCACAGGAAGTAAACATAATAAGGAAAGGAGAAGCATTGGCCTCTGGCTGAAAGGGAAATGAGTGTTGTGAGGAGTTAGAAGAACCATCCAGGATTCATTAGATAGGTAGAGGTGGTGCACTGGGCCGTGCTTTCATCATGTCCACAGGACACCTGAAGGAAAGCCCCCTTAGGCCTGCTACAAGCACCCCTGAAGTCAGCAGGTTTGCAAAAGGGATTTATTTGCTCAGTAACAAGATGAACGTGTCTGAGGTATTAGCCGTTTCTCCAGGCAGACAGTTCATTGTCCTGATTAAGATGGACTTTCGAGTCAAAAGAGGTTAGAGGGATTGGGTGTGAGAACTGCCTCTGTGTGGTCTGAAAGTCTCACCAGTCAGAATTAAAAGGAATATGGGACAATTTTACAGGTATTTTTTCTGTGTGTTAGGCTTTCACAAGCCTCCTGAGCAGCCGCTGTTATCTGTAAAAAAAAAAAAAGCGTTGTCTTCAGACTTTTTAAATTCTTTTAAGTCTAAAAAGATTTTATCTGCAAAATCAGCACCGCATGACATAAGGTAAATATTTTTAAATGTGTTCTAAATTTTCTTGTTTAGAATAAAAAATCTGCCACAATGTTGAGCAAAAGTTGCTTGGCATAAATTCTTAAAGCCAGAAAAAGAATCAAAAATTAATTGCCTTATTTGGTTATTTTTTTTTAACACAGAGCAAAAAAATAAATAAATAAAAATAAAAATAAATAAAAGTGTTACAAAAATAACCAAATAATGCAATCAGAAGAAACACACAGAATTAATGCAGAAAATATATCAAAATTTTAATTTATTAAAAATAAACAAATTAATAAATAAATATGAGTTATTATCTGGAATATTTGTGGTGCTTTTTCAGATCTGGCCCATTTCTGGTTGACATACCCCTGTCTATACCACATAGTGACTCACTAATAATGGTCATTTTAAAATGAAAAAAATATATTTAAATAATCTCAGCAACCCTCCATCCCTTCGATGTTTGTTGCTTCTGCAGAGCAGATGTGAGACAATCTGTATTGTAAGACTATGGTAGAGTCAGGAACCCTGCAGAATGACAGACAGCCACAGCAAGCGTTTCAGTGGAGTGTTTGGCTGAATTGGTTAACATTTTCCATGAAGGTCATCTGTTAGATCAGACATCAGAACTTGATAAAAACCCAGCTGAACAAAGTTGATCTCTTTAAACTTCAGCCATGGCGTGGGTGTATGTCTCCTCATGGGTACAATAACGTGTGCAGCGCTGGTGATGATTGGGCCTGAGAAGAGCAGTTTTTCATTTACATTTCGGGGGCCTAACTCAAAACCTCCAACAAACAAACTCCAACATTTCATCAGTCCAGTGGCAAATAAACAGATCAGTGCTAATTAAGCATCTGTTGTGTTGCTTTGAAGCCCAGACGGAGCTGGATGGTAAAAGCAGACTAGCGAAGTGCTGCTCTGTGGCTTCTCATGCTTTGTGGTTATCTGCTGTTCAGCCAGATCAGCATTCCCACTTGCAGAGGTGTGGACTCGAGTCACATGACTTGGACTCGAGTCAGACTTGAGTCATTATTTTAATGAGTTCTGACTTCACTTGATACAATCTAAAAAGATTTCTGACTTGAACGCCAATGACTTTCAGGACTGTAAGCCGCTACTTTTTTCCCACGCTTTGAACCATGCGGCTTATAATGAGGTGCGGCTTTACTGAAGATTTTCCTCCACTTGCAGGGGGCGCTTTAGCAGAAAGTGAAACAGGTGGAAGTCAAAAGTGGAAATCGAAGAAAGTGCTCATTTTTATTTAGCACATGCAAGCAGCCGGCACGACGAAGAATTTTTTTTCAAATCCATACCTCCTCATCATGGTAACTACACGTATGAGTTCATATGATGCCGCATTTAAGTTGAAGGCCATCGATCTGGCAGTAAAGGAGGGAAACAGTGCTGCCACACATAAGCTTGGCATGAATGAATCCAAGGTTCAGCGCTGGAGACGGCAGCGGGAAGAACTCATTCAAGCCAGCTTCACCCGGGGATGATGACAGCAACACGGACAGCAACACTGACATCGCCACAGAAAAGCTATGTGACGAAGCTCTTCTGAGGCTGTTCAAGTCCGGCACTGAAGAAGAGGACTTTAATGATTTTAGTGCGCAAGAGAGAGCGAATGACTTCTTCTGGTAGGCAAGTGTGTTTTATTTACTAACCAGGCATGTTTTGTGTGCAGTTTTTATTTTCTAATCATCCAGGGCTTGTTAATGCTGTGTCAGCACTGTTCTATTCTTCTAAACATGCATGCAAATTACCGGTAGTAACGTGTCAGTTCTGTTTTTACTTTATAACCATCCAGAAATATGAATGCTATCAGTGCTGTTTTCTTTTCTAAACTTACAGGCACATTCACCCGTGTTTAAAATTAGTTTTGATGAATTAAAACAACAACGAAAAACCTCAGTGTAGCGCCTTTCTGTCTAATTATCTTATGTTATGGCCATACATGTGCTGTGCGCCAGAGACCTGCATGTGGCTGCTGCGCCGCGGCTTGTAATTGAGTGCGGCGTGTGTGTAGAAAACCTTTTTTTTTTTATTGGTGCAACTTAAATGGTAAATGGCCTGTATTTGATATAGCGCCTTCTAGAGTCCTGGAACCCCCCAAGGCGCTTATATTGCTTATATTGAGGTGCGCTCTATAGTCTGGAAATGACGGTATATATATATATGTATATATATATATATATATATATATATATATATATATATATATATATATATATATATATATATATATACACATATATAAAAGCAGAAAAAACAAAACAAGCAGATAACACAACCAAGAATGAAAAGAAGCAGACTGAAGAGAAACCTCTTATAAAATCAAATCAAATCAAATCAAAAAAATAAATACATTGAAAACAAAGCAACAGTCTCAGTGGTTGAATATTTGAATGGCTTTGGATTGGAGTTTGATCCATTTTATAGCCCAAAACCCATGAAGTCATTCAAACCTAAACTGAAATATGTTAAATGCAGAATGATAACAGCAGTTTACCAAGAATGAAATATGCTAATCAGTACCAACAAAAGGAAAAGAGAGAGAAAAAATTATATACATTTATGTACATGTACACATTTGCTATTCACACAAGTAAATCCTAATAAACAAATGACCAACATAGCCCATAATGACTCTAATTGTATTAATTACATTAATTACTAATTATATTTTATCTTATATTAAAATTTACCAATATTTTGACATTTTTTCAAATAATTACTACAGTTATTCCATAACTTGACTCCCCTTGTTGAAATACAGTGAAGTTTGGCATTAGTTCATACAGCTGGCTTTATAAACACGCTTGTTCCTCTCAAACTAAAATAGCTCCGCCTTAATTAGCAAAACCTTTGGATGTTGTTCAGTAATTGATTTTTGATTTTGAACATAAACTGAAGTATTTTGAAGTTAACCAGGTCTCCAAATTTCAATTATTTTAATTTGATGAAAACAGCATTTGTTGGTTCAGCATAGGATGATCTGGTGATTATTCTCATGGCCTTTTTTTGAAGAAGATATGGTAAATGGCCTGTATTTGATATAGCGCCTTCTAGAGTCCTGGAACCCCCCAAGGCGCTTTACAACACAATCAGTCATTCACCCATTCACACACACATTCACACACTGGTGGGGATGAGCTACAATGTAGCCACAGCTGCCCTGGGGCGCACTGAAAGAGGCGAGGCTGCCGAACACTGGCGCCACCGGTCCCTCCGACCACCACCAGCAGGCAACGTGGGTTAAGTGTCTTGCCCAAGGACACAACGACAGCGACAGACTGAGTGGGACTCGAACCAGCAACCTTCCGATTACGGGGCGAGCATTTAACTCCTGTGCCACCGTCGCCCCAGTTAATAGTTGTGCTGTATGTGTTCCCCCAGACTTCAACACAAATAATGCTGTCATGTACCTGGGCAGAGGTGAGTCACACCATCTCTAATCGGTATTGAGCTGATTTTCCACAGGTGAGGAGCAGAGGGAGCGGCAGCTGCAGGAGATTTCCAAATCAGGGTTTAAAAGGAGGATGGAGACACCTCACTGTACCGGATGATTGCACCTGTTTAGGTAGCCCCAGCCACTTGTTTTTGCTCTTGTTTGTTCGAGTTTAGACTCGCTCTTTGATTCTTGGATTTATGACCTCGGACTGTGATTTTGGACTAAGTTTTTGGATTACCCCTTACGTCTGGTGTTTATTTCCCTTCCCCTCAGGATCCTCACACCACCTGCTCCACCCTCGCTGTCTATGAACTCTGGGTTTCATACACCACATCCCATCCTCATCCGTTGTTCCTGTTTGGTTTCCATCTGCTACCTCACCCATCCCGGATCGCTCACCCTCTGCCCAGCGCTCACCCCGGCTTCCCCTCCTCCCTCGCTACACGGACTTGAGCTGCACCGCTCACTCCCCACAGGAATTTCCCTGTGCTATTTTTGTTCCCGTTTTCAAAATGAAGAACTTTACCTAATCTGCCTGACGAGTAATGATTCTGCATGTCTTGGGTTAGGCACTTACCTCGAGTCATGACAGAATCATCCGGCCAACAATCTAAGCCAGCGGAATCTGCACTCGCCGATCTGGCTACCTGGATGTCACAGCAGGAGCAAACGCTTCCCGTCCTTATGGAGCAGCTTAACATCATCAACCAGCGTTACCAACGCTTGGAGACCGCCCTCCAGCAGCTTCATGAGTGACTCTCCTTTCCAGCCTCTGCTTCAGCCCTCGCTCCAGTGACAACCGCCGCTCCGGCGTCCGGAACGGAACCACCTGCTCACGCCTCGGGAGGAATGGTTTCACCCGGACTGGAAGTGCTTGGTCCTCCAGAAGTCACCCACTTCCGTTCGGCTCCACCTTGGCAATGTCCGACCTTCTCTGGTGAGTTCGAGGACTGTTTTGGTTTCTTGCTTCAGTGCCGACTCGCGTTTGAAGACTCTCCGAGATCTTTTCCAACACACTCTATGAAGATCTCTTTTACTGTGGGACTACTGAGAGGCAAGACACTTAGGTGGGCGGAGGCCAAGAGCAGAAATCCTAGTCTCCTGTCTGGTTCATACTCTGATTTCCTGGAGGATTTTAAACTGACTTTTTGTAACTCTGAAACCACCACTGACATCAGAAAGATACTGTTACACCTCTCGCAGGGACGGAGGACAGTGACAGACTTGTTCCTGGAATTTAGGACCCTGGCTGCGATGACGTCATGGGGAGATGATGCACTTAATGCGGCCTTCATTGAGGCTTTGAATGACTGGGTAAAGAACCAGCTGGCTCTGTGCCCCGAGCCACCCACTTTGGATGGATTGATTTCGTTGTCCATTTCTATTGACAAGAGACATCGGGAGCTACAGAAGTCATCAGCAAGGGACCTGTCACCACGGCCTGTTCATCGCTCATCCCATAGGTCTCCTCCTCCGGACTCACCTGAGGAGCCGATGCAGGTGGGACGAGCTCACCTGACATCTGAGGAATGCAAACACCGCTACAGTAAGGGCCTGTGCTTATACTGTGGTCAACCAGGACACATTGTACTGACCTGTCCAGCGGCGTTAAAAGGACATGCCCACCAGTAGGCCCAGGAGTTCTGGTGGACAGCCATTCAGGTAACAAAACCTCCCGTTTTGTCATTGACTGTCTTGTGACTTTTACTTCCAGACGACTGCTTTAGTGGACTCTGGAAGTGAACAGTCGCTGGTGGATCCTCAACTAGTGCGTGAGGGGGGCCTAACCACTGAACTGCTTCCAGAGCCATTATCTGTTTCCTCTCTGGATGGGAGGTCTCTGTCCACCATCCCACGCCGGACCCTACCACTCCAGCTCCAGGTCTCAGGTAACCACACGGAGACGATCTCACTATTTGTGTTTCCCTCCCCGCAGAACCAAGTAGTGCTGGGTCATTCTTGGCTTAGGGTACACAACCCGCAGTTGGACTGGAGAGCCAACCGTGTTGAGACCTGGAGTCCGGAGTGCCATTTGACCTGTTTAACCTCTGCCTCGTCTGGACCCAAGGACTCTGTAAAGACTCTAATGGAGCCGCCCGATCTCACCCAGGTACCCCGTGAATACCACGACTTACAGCAGGTGTTCAGCAGAGACCAAGCAGCCACGTTACCACCTCATCGCCCTTTCGATTTTGGCATTGACCTGTTGCCGGGGGCTCCGCTCCCAACCAGCCGCCTCTACAGCCTGTCCAAGCCTGAACAGGACTGTATGAGGACTTACATCACCGAGGCCCTGACCAATGGCATAATCAGACCATCCACCTCGCCCCTGGGAGCCGGGTTTTTCTTTGTGGCAAAGAAGGATGGGTCGCTTCGCCCTTGTATTGATTATCGGGGCTTAAACCAGATCACAGTCAAAGACAAGTACCCGCTTCCTCTGCTCTCGTCCACCTTTGAGCCGGTTCAAGATGCCACCATTTTTACTCGGTTGGACCTTCGCAATGCTTATCACCTGGTCAAGGTGATGAATGGAAGACTGCTTTTAAGACACCCCTGGGGCACTTTGAATATTTAGCAATGCCTTTTGCACTCACGAATGCTCCAGCGGTGTTTCAAAGACTTGTGAACTCTGTGCTGGGGGACTACATTAATCACTTTGTGACTGTCTATCTTGATGATATTTTGATTTTCTCCAGGACAGCACCAGAAACATGTTCGGGCCGTACTCCAACGGTTGTTGGAGAACAGATTATTAAGGCCGAAAAATGTCAATTTCATGTGTCTGTAGTTGAGTTTCTGGGCTTTGTTTTAGAAAGCAGACGAGGGCGGACCCAGACAAGGTTCAGGCGGTGACGGAGTGGCCTACCCCTGCTACCAGGAAGCAGCTGCAGCGGTTCTTGGGCTTTGCAAACTTTTACAGACGGTTTATCCGTAATTATAGTCTACAAAGATGTGAAGGAGTACGTCGGCCTGCCATGTATGAGCCCAGCAAAAAGGTACCAATCAGTCTCCTGCAGGTCTACTCAGTCCTCTAGCTGTGCCATCCCGTCCGTGGTCCCATATTGCCTTGGACTTTGTTTGTGGATTACCACTCTCACATGGTTTTAATGTTATTTTAACCATAGTGGACAGGTTCTCCAAGGCCTGTCATCTGGTGCTGTTAAAGGCCCTTCCTACTTCCACCATCACAGCCCAGCTCCTGATAAAGCATGTTTTCCGTTTCCATGGGATTACAACCGAGATCCTCTCTGATCGTGGCCCCCAGTTTGTGTCCCGAGTCTGGAAGGAGTTCGCCACCGCTCTGGGAGCCCGGGTGGCTCTAACCTCGGGTTTCCATCCACAGACTAACGGCCAATGTGAGTGGATGAATCAGGAGCTGGGCGCCATGCTCCGCTGCATCTGTTCCACCAACCCGTCAACCTGGAGTGACCACCTGGCTTGGGTCTAGTACGCCCATAATAGCCACGTCTCCTCTTCCACAGGTCAGTCCCCATTCGAATCCTCCCTCGGATATCAGCCCTCTCTGTTCCCCCTACATACAGATGCCACCACCACCACTCTCCAGTTCCGTCGGGCCCGCCGTGCATGGATTGCCACGAGATCGGCTCTGCAACGGACCGCGGAGAAGAATCAGCGGTTGGCTGACTGACACCGTCGTCCAGCTCCCACCTACTCTCCTGGACAAATGGTCTGGCTATCGTCTAAAGATGTTCCCCTAAAGGCAACTACAAAGAAGCTCTCTCCTAAGTTCCTTGGCCCCTTCAAAGTGGCGGCGGTTCCGAGCTCGACGACCGTGTGGCTGGATCTCCCGTCTTCTCTCCGGATTCATCCCGTGTTCCACGTCTCCCTGGTCAAGCCCGTTGTCTCCAGTCCTCTGTGCCCGGTTCCGGCTTCGCCTCCCCCTGTTCAGCTCTACAAAGGGGGGCTGGTCTACAAGGTTCGGTGCATCCTCGACTCACTCCCACGTGGTCGGGGTCTTCAATATTTGGTGGACTGGGAGGGTTACGGCCCGGAGGAACGCTCCTGGATTCCCGGGTCCTTCATCGAGGATCCCTCCCTCATCACGGACTTTGAGGCCTCCAGGTCCGGTGCTGGGATGCCAGGGGGCGTCCATTGAGGAGGGTGGAGGGGGCACTGTCATGTACCTGGGCAGAGGTGAGTCACACCATCTCTAATCAGTATTGAGCTGATTTTCCACAGGTGAGGAGCAGAGGGAGCGGCAGCTGCAGGAGATTTCCAAATCAGGGATGCGGGTTTAAAAGGAGGATGGAGACAACTCATTGTGCCGGATGATTGCACCTGTTAAGGTAGCCCCAGCCACTTGTTTTTGCTCTATTTTGTTTGTGTTTAGACTCGCTTTTTGATTCTTGGATTTATGACCTCGGACTGTGTTTTTGGACTACGTTTTTGGATTACCCCTTACGTCTGGTGTTTATTTCCCTTCCCCTCAGGACCCTCACACCACCTGCTCCACCCTCGCTGTCTACGAACTCTGGGTTTCATGCACCACGTTCCATCCTCCTCCGTTGTTCCTGTTTGGTTTCCATCTGCTACCTCACCCATCCCGGATCGCTCACCCTCTGCCCAGCACTCACCCCGGCTTCCCCTCCTCCCTCGTTCATCCCGAACGCTACACAGACTTGAGCTGTACCGCTCACTCCGCACAGGACTTTCCCTGTGCTATTTTTGTTCCCGTTTTCATAATAAAGAACTTTACTTTACCTAATCTGCCCGACGAGTAATTATTCTGCATGTCTTGGGTTAGGCACTTACCTCGAGTCATGACACATGCATGGTAGAATGAAAGAGCAGTACAAGATGTATAATGACGACTTATTTAAGACATATTTAACTTGAAAGAGTAATGAAACTGATTGAGACATTTTTCAATTTATATATTTGATACATCTTTTCCAACTCAGTTTTCATCTATCATTACACCAAGGAATTTAATTTCAGCCACTCATTCAGTTTCTATATTGTTTATCAGGAGTTTCTTGTTGGTAATGGTTGATCTATTGCCAAATATAATATACTTTGTTTTATTTAAATTCATTGTTAATTTATTAAGGTCAAACAAATCCTTCTGTTAAGTTCATTACCAATTGTATCCAGAAGCTCCTCCAAGTTGTCACCACTACATATTAATTTTTTTTTCATCTGCAAACAGAATGGTTTTTAACAAACAAGACACCTTGCAAATGTTTATGAACAAAATAAATAGTAACGGTCCCAAACCTGAACCCTGAGGAACTCGAGACCTTATTTTCTTTTATTACATTTTTACCTGATTTATTTCAAGAAACTATTCTTTATCACTCAAATAACTTGAAAGCCAGCTGAGGGCCACTCCTCTCACCCCATACTGTCAGGTTCGGTGGCAGAGCTGAAGCGTGGCTGAGAAGGTCTGTTGCCCAGACGCGGATTGATGGAGATAACCAGCGTGGTTATATCCTTTAGGTCAGGTTTGAAGGTTTGAGGGCTGGTAAGCCTGGGAACTCGATACAAAGTCTGGTGAGAACGATGACAGAGTAATGAATGAAAGCCGGCACTTCCTTTTATAGTGTCGGCGTGAGGACGTAGCCGGCCACGTTGGTGGCAGGAATGTTGGGAAGTGGTGGCGAGAATGCTGGGAAATTGAGTCAGCTGGAGGAGTTCGTGACACATACATTTGAAGTGACTTGAGCATATTTGATATTTTAGCACAAAAGCGGCACAGCATGGATAAAAATCATAAATCATTCTTCGTCCTGGGTTTGATCTTGTACTGCTAAATGCAGCAGCACTTTGTTTAGAATAAACTTCAGTTGAACTTTCTACTTGTTTCAGCACATAAATCAAGCTTTAAGAAGCTTAATTTCTGGGATTTATTTATTAGCGTTGTCATTAAATTGAAGTTGGACAGATGACTTGAATGTGACTTTAAAATTCAAAGTTAAGGACTTGGACTTAACTTGGACTTCCACATCATTGGCTTTATACTCGTTATGAACTTGGTTGTCTTTGACTTGGACTTGANCATGAGACTTGACTGGAAAGACTTGTGAGTTACTTGTGACTTGCAAAGCAGTGACTTGGTCACACCTCTGTCAGATTGTGCATTGCAGCATTATCAAAATTTGACTAAAACAACCATCCTTTCTGATCAGCTTAAAACTCTGGCATTATGGTGGCAGGTGATCTGCCTTCATTCAAAGAGTGATTAGACTTCAATTTGATTAGGAAGAAAAGCAGCCAGTATAAAAACTGAACATGTGTGTGTGTGTGTGTGTGTGTGTGTGTGTGTGTGTATTGACCTGTACTGTATTCAGTTTCAACAACCACCTCTTGTCTCATTATGCGTTGTCCAGTAATTAGGGTCATTTTAAAGCTTGTGGACATGGTGTCCACATTCATTTAACTCATGATGGCATAGCAACACACACCAACCGGTAACACCTAAATCAACTTTGTTTTTGTTGATAACCTGTATAGATGAACGTTTAATAGCACTGTATGCAAAATCATTAATTTGGCAGTTTAGTGCAACTTATTTAAAATGCAATAATTCAGCCCAAAACCATAATTATACACTATCTCCATCTTCAGGTAAAACACTGCTCCACACTGATTAAGAATCAGCCACAGCTGATGGCTAGAGACGTGCAGGGTGGCGTCTGCACCATACCACGTGGCTGCACCTCCAGCTGGCTCAGCCATTCACCTGCTGATATGACACGTTATGGCTCAGAGCTACTCTTCTTCTTGAGAAAAGGTCCTCCTCCCCTCTTTCTTCTAGTGATCGGGGTGGACAAGAAATCCTCCCGCCTGCTGCAGTTTCTGTGTTTGCTTGTTCTCCTGAGCGGTGAGTCTACTTTGTGTGTGCACGAGCGAGTGTGCATGTTAACGAATCGTTTTTCCGACTGAGAAACTCCGAGAACACAGGGAGGTAGGGGGTTTGGCGTAGTGATGTCAACTGCTGCGTCAGTGCTGTTCTCTCAGCCTCCGTAATGTACATGCGACTCACCCTTTAATGATTGTTCACATAATAGTTGCTGATAACTTTCCCCATGGTATACATTATTACTTCTATCATCTACAGAAAACTGAAAGCTGAATTTTGAGACATTGAGCTACTTTGTACAGCCAGCAGGGGAGAGCAGGTCAAAGGTCAACAATGTCATCAGCCAGGAGAAGCAGAAATGCTGCTGTCTGAATGAACAGGTCTGCTGCATGTGTGCAGTCCTTACACAATCCCACCAGGTGTGCTTAATTTGTGCTCAGAAAGGTGGTGTTTATACATTCCTCTGGCAGAGACTGAAACGCACAGCTGTCAGAGAAACATTGAGGCCATGATGTATGAAATGAGCAGCTTCGAAAAGAGTTTTCAGCCAGTTTTTAAGTCCAAATGATTCCCCAGCATCACACTAGATTAGAAATCATGATGACTAAAGGAAACAAACATTCTAGAAGTTTGAACCTGTGACTTCATAGCTACACATTATCACAGACTGGTCCATTCCAAACAGCCATTATTCTATTTGCAGACAGGTTCAGAGTCACAAAGAACAGTGAAACAATTCAGCAGCTGTTTCACCATCTGCACCCAATTTGGCCACTCTGTCATTACAGAAATTTCACTAAATATGCTCAATCCACACAAAAACCTCAGTGTCAGCAACAAGTCGCATCGAGAGCATCTGGTTGTGGGGTCGAGGTCAGACCTTTTCTCGAGGCTGTGGTACAATCACATCAGAGCCTTTACCTTTTGGAGAGTAAGTCATCATGTATTTTAAGCAATTCCAGATTCAGTCAGAGCTGATGTATCTGAGCTTTTCTTTGAGCATCTCACCTGACCACTTTGGTACCACCTTTGTTGACCTGCACGTCCACCATGCATCCAGAGTTGACGTAAGAGGCCAGGTTGATCTCTGAGAACTCCGCCTGGCAAAACATAAACACAAGTTTACATTTTAGGGACATACAGCAAGAGGTCTGTGTACCGCATCTGAACTCTGACTTTTGGATTCCAGACAAAAATACTGTAGATTTATATAGAATGAAACCAAACTGCTTTTGACTTTTGGAGCTCATATGAATAGATCAACCAGCCTAACAGAGCTGTAATGGACCCTTTTACGTCATTACACCACTCAGCCTTTGCACAGACGAGAGTTGGAGAGACAGAAGAGCTGGACAGAGAAGGCAAATTGAGTTATCCCCAGTCTGTGGCCTCCAGGACAGTGAGGGCCTTGTGAAACGCCGTAGCCTGGCTACTTAATGACTCAGTCAAACTCCCACAGATACTCTATGGGAGCGACAACACTCGATTTCTGGGAATGGACTCTCTGGATGTTTTGGACCATATAAAGAGATCTTTTGATTTCCAGAAATGGATGCTTGGTGGTATTCAGTGATAGAATAAAAACAAGGATTACGCATCATTTAATTGTAAAATCTACTTTATATGTAATAAAAATGATCATAAAAGGGCTGCATGGTGGCACCGTTGTTAGTACTGTTGCCTCGCAGCACGAAGGTTGCAGGTTCGAAACTCGGCTGCAGCCTTTCTGCGTGGAGTTGCGTGTTCTCCCCATGCATGCGTGGGTTTCCTCCAGGTACTCCGGTTTCCCCCACAGATCACAACATGCCCTATAGGTTATAAATTGTAAGTTGCTTTGGATAAAAACATCTGCCAAATAAATAAACATAAACATAAAGATGGGTTCAGTGCCCATTAGAGCGCCTGGATTGTGTGTTTTTACCACATGAGTAAACAATGAACGATGGGAGATTTGACCAAACACGTTTTCTTCTGACATCTCTCCGATAGAATGGACCTCTGTCTGATATATCTTAGTTATCTGTATGGCAGATGCATTTAATACACGTAAAGCTGTTTACACAACACACTGACACCAAGCAGACTTCTTGGACAGTGATGCTAACAGATGAGAATATTGGTAAACACGAATGATAGGATGTTCACACCCAGCCAAGGCCTGGTGCACACAGAAAGATAATCATACTGACTTTTGACCTGATTCTCCACATCTGACCAGCTTAAGGACACCCTGATCAGAAGTTAAGCTAGACATTTTTGTTATCTGTCATTATGACTAAAAGGGAAAATTGATAGAGTATTTTTGTGTCTCTTTCAATTTTGAAATTTTAATAAATAAACATTCAATATCTTTCAAGTTAGAGATGTCCCGATCAGGAGTTTAAGATTTTAAGCATCAACTGATACCGAGTTCCTATACTTTTATAATACATTTAAAAAAGAGTGACGAAGAGGAATCACAAATCTTTATTTGTCATGTACCAGCGTCCCAGTAGAACAAAATAACAGTTTCAGAACAACGGGTACAAGATTTGACATAGCAATAACAACACAAGACACAACATAACAGAATCAGGCTGAACTGTGAGCATGCACGTACCTCACGCTCCCATATGCAGATAGAAAAGTGTTACATGAGGATAGGGATCCAGAATGCTCCTCGTTTTAACACTTAACTCTGGTAACAAAGACAACACTTCTGTGAGGTAGCATGAACAATTAATTAATGAACAACATTAATTCTTCCCTTTTGGACTTTAGTTTAATGTTGTCATCAAATTTATACCTCCAGACAGTAGACATACTTGGGCTTTCAGCTTCAAACTGCTTTCACGTTGTACTTTGCCGGCATTTAACCAATTGCATCTCTGTCGTTCCTCATGTGTTGCTGTTTCTGTGTGGAGTCAAGTGGTCTAACTCTGTGCCACACCATAACTATAGTCTATGTTAAAAGATAATGACTCATATATATATGACATCCTGAAAAGTTACCTAACCCAGGGTCCAAATGTTTCATGTCATGTCGACGTCCAAGTGGGATCACAGTTAGACGTCCACATAATGGACCTGGTTTGAATGTCCAACAGATGTTTAGAATTGGTCTAAACCAGGGGTGTCAAATATGCGTCCCGCGGGCCGGATCCGGCCCGCAAGCAGGTTAAATTCGGCCCGCGAGATGGTTGTGTAAACTTTATTTTCATACTTTACAATGTAGAGTGAAAATAAACTTATCTTTGTGAGCAAGTTTCCTCTGTCATGAGTATAAATAAAACAAAGCTGCGCTCAAGGCTCACACAAGAACTTGAATCACATCCTGAAGTTGGCTGCCACTCAGGATGTGACTTCTGATATTGATGCGCTGGTGAAAGCTAAAAGATGTAAAGTAAAATGAGTCAAATATACTTTAAAGTGCTGCATGAAACTGATCTTGCCATGTTATCTGTAAGTTCTTTGAATCACTAAGGAATGTTTTTTTATTGATTGATTTTTTATTTTTTTCAAATTTTCAAGTACACTTCAGGTGTTGTACTTGTACTATTTTGGATACACTGTCCTCAGGCTCCAGCCTTGTTTTATATTGATTGTATTAAAACAAAGAAAACAATCTGAAGCTGTTTTTAATTTACCGGTCCGGCCCACTTGGGACTAGATTTCCCTCAGTGTGGCCCGTGAGCTAAAGTGAGTTTGACACCCCTGGTCTAAACCGATAAGACTCAATATTGATCTGCACGTCCACGCGATGTTGATTGTTTGGTGGGATTGAGGTACGAGACCCTTTCAGTAATATTTTGTAGCCAGGCTGTTTTCATGTGTGTGAAATAGCCAAACCATAATGAGGTGGTTGATGCTCATTCACTAAAAGCCCTGCTGAGGTTGCTACAGGGCGTGTGGTTTTCTTGTACCTCAATTCAAAGAAAACTCATGAAGTATTTCCCAAATAAAACTTTTAAATTTGAACCATGACCAAAAACAAAATAAATAACATGTGTTGTTAAAAACAAATAAAAAACAACACATTAAAAAAGGAAGGTCCAAAGTGCAGCCAGGGTACACTGTGGCCCCAGCAGCATGGCTAGGATATCTCTTTAAATAAAGAAACAAAGGGGCATTTTGATTACTCGTAGCATGAATTTCTGTTTAAGTTCCTGCGTCTACATAGTTTATCTGTGTCTGATTTAAACAAAGGATCCAGCTGTTGCTCGACCTTCACTAACAGCATTCAGTCTCTCATCAAACCTGCTTTACTTTGAGCCAATTTTCTATTATTCCTCTTACATGAAGGCATAGTTGAATAGCATGAGGCTGGTTTCAGTCAGATTGACACACACACACACACACACACACACACACACACACACACACACCTGGATCCCACCGATTATGTTTCCTAATGAGAGTTTATATGTGTCGGGGTCAGGCAGCGTGTTGGAGAAACTCCCTCGACACCAGGTAAAGATCAGCTTCTGACCTCGGACATCAACAGCTGCTGTTTGTTATTCTCCACGTTCCTTTAAACTATGACACAAATGCTGAAGATTAAATGGACCCTAAACAAGTAGCCTGCTGATTGTCTGTGAACAAAAACAAAAACCAACTCTGACATGTTGAGGTCAAAAACCAAGCACAACACAACTCAGCACGCACGACTGGATTCGATTTGTTTGGGGGTGCTGGAATCCAGAGTCAGCCTTGGATCAGGCTCCGTTACTTACTGCCTTTAAATCCTGCTGTGTGAAATATTACTAAACAGATAAATAATCTGCTGAAATGCCATCCACAGAGGTGTCAGAAATCAGAGCAGAGAGTTCAGCCTGTTTATCCGCTCTGTCGGTAACGTTTCATGACATAAGACTAGACGTGGGATTTCTCAAATTCCTTCCAGAGTGAGGCTCTGCACACATGTAGAGCACATGGCTGATGGTATTTGGTGCTGCCTAATCAGAGAAATGGGTTTAGGGTTGATGGACTAAAGCCTGGAATGTCTTCACAAATAAGTAGCAAAGAAACAAATCCTTTGTAGACAGTCTGTGTTGGAAACAGCTGCACCATGCATTTGAGTCCAAAACGTTGTGAAAGATTTGTATTCACAGTTGAGATGATCACAAAGCGACAGGACATTACAACTGTCCTTCCATTGTAAGATGGGTCCAGTGGTGGTTTGAGAATGTATGTTTGGTGGCGCTCAGCCCCCATGGCAGCTAAAGCAACTGCCATCAGATTTTATAAGGAAGCCTAATAATGTCAGATTTATGTCAAATGTTATGAAACATTTAAAGGAACTTTTTAAGAAAACTCACTGAGATACCCAAAAATATATATTGAATGTTACATGAGTCAACTAAAGGCATACATTGCAACTTGAGCCAGTGTGTGCAAAAATGACCCTTTACAGGGTTAATGACAAGACAAGACAGCTTTATTTATATAGTGGAGCTAACATTCCAACGCTGAAGTCTGCTTCCAGCATGTTTCCTGCGTGCTTTAGATCATGAACACAGCTGATTTGTTTGATTTACTGATGAACCAATCCTGTAGACACTAATGAAGACTGAGGAGACATTTCAGCTGTTAGATTAAGGCGTTAAAAGGACAAACGCACAGTGAGTATTTCTTTTGTTTTTACGAACAGATGCTGGGGGTGCTAAGCACAAGCCAAAACTGCTTAGTATTCTTTTATAATACTACTGTTTTTGCATTTTGATTTTTGTTTTCCCCTGTATTACTTATGTATTTAAATGTATTTACCTATTTGCTTCTATGTTTTTCTAAATGCTTGACCATGGCTGAACAAGTCACAGGATAAATCAGGAACTTGGCCCGGTCATTTATGGAAAGTAATTTAGATCTTTTGCTGAACAATCAGAAGAAACTGCTTTTCTTCAACCACAAATGCTCAAATAGATTGAGATGAAGAAAAAAAAACCTCTAACCCTTTCCTCAACCCAGCTAATTAGATGACCCAATTCATTTAAACAATTTGGTGCCTTGATGTTTTAAGCTTTTTGTCCAGCTTCAAATGGTCTTTAAACCATATAAATCTTCTCTGAGATTAATTAAACCATCATCCTGTGCTGTGTTCCATGTAAAGTCTATGGGGAAGTGAGTTTAGAACCATGGTACCAATGTTGCAAATTATTTTTTCATGACGCAAGCAGAGAAAAAAACAGCAAGACACCCACCTCTTGCATTTAATGTTCTGCAGGGGAAAAGCAGGGGGCGAGTAAATGCCATAATCTTATTTAAAGGACAGCAAGACACCGTTCACTCGGTGTCACACACTTGGCTTGGATCCTCCTCTGCTCTTACCCGTCTGTGAAAGAAACATCTGTGTGCTCAGCAGCACATCCTTTGCCAAAAAGACTCTCAAATACAGACACTCCCATGCACATTTACACATCCAAGTGAACCATTCCTTCTAAACAAATCCCATCCCAAACACACAGGCCTACACTGACTTTTGCTGCAACCAGATAAAGCGAGAGAGTGGGCAACGTTTTGGATCGGTTCTGTGCTTCTCTGATTGGTTGGTTAAGGATGAGAGGAGTGTTAACAGTCGCTGTCATTGGGCAGTAAAAGATGAAGTGGTCGGTGCAGGGCACAGGTCCAGAAGCCAGGACAGCAGGCCTTTCCCAGCACCATGGTTACCATCACGGTAACACATTCAGACACTTGTCATGCCCTGGGAAAAGAAAACAGGAAGTAGTACATGGGAGCGCTGCCTCCAGACCTAATTCTTCTCATCTGTTGACCTGCATCCAGGCTTTTTTGAAGATCTGCCAGTAGGAATTGGGTTTTGGCCGTTGGACATATGATTAGGTTCCACTATGACTCAGATTTAACTGAACAAATCCTCTTTAAAAGCTTGTTTTCCACCATTGGATGTTTCACATTTTGCCACTCATTGATACTCTATAGGTGTTACGCAACTTTAAAATTCTCCCATAAAATGTAAAACTGTTTATATCCTTTTCCTGGTAATTTAATGTAAGGAAGTTTTTGATGTTGAGCTGCATCACCATGGTGTTTACCTGAACTGAGAAAGTGTTGATGGGGTAACAGCAAACCCCTATATAAGACATTTTACCTGAAAAATATAGCTTCATGTCTTTTATTTTGTCAGTGATCAGATAGTATGCAGGCTGGTTTTTGTTTCCTTTCTAAAAAAAACACACCCCAGAGTGAGGGTTTTAAATGTTTCTTAAATTTTTTTTCTTTTCAATTTTTGTTTACTTTTGGATTTTCTCAGTTACTTTTAGACATTCAAAAATGTCTACAAATGACAGCGTGCAAATCAAACTTACATCATTTTGAAATCTAAAAAATACACTTGAAAACTTTCAAACATTATCTACAGTGTCATTTATTCTTTGGTTTTTAGGCTACATGCAATACTAAAAATATTATATCATCCAAACATAATAGTGCAAACAAAACAAGTGCAGACACTAACTAATGAGATTTCACTGTCTCAGACCTTGATGCTGCCACAAAAGCTGAGAAGAGAAAATTGTATCAAGTCACTGACTAGTGTCAGTGACTTTACAGCAATCCTCATCCTAAGCAAGCATTTAGTCAGAGTGGAGAGGAAAACTCCCTTTCAACAGGAAGAAACCTCCAGAGGATCCAGGCTCAGTATAAGCAGCCATCCACCGCAACTCACTGGGGATCGAAAAGACAGAGCAGACACACGCATACACACACATACACACACACACACAACACATATACCAAGTAATGTTTCTGTTTGGTGAGAGATAAACTTTATTGTATATATCCTAGTGAATCTATAATCAAACGGGTAAACTAGTTGTAGCACATTGAATGTCAAAGAAAGAAAAATATTATTATCAGGAGAGGGAGAATGTTTAAATGGTTAGCAACAGTGTTCAAGACGATGGCCCCCTCCATGAGTGCACCACAGCTCAGCAGAACATCATTGTAGCTTCTTCTGGGGTGAAAAACACTTAGAAAAAAAAGTAAAGTTAACAGATGAAGTACAGTTAAAGAGCAAATTGTAGAAGGAAGTAGTCGAGTGTGGAAAGAGTATGTCCTCGAGCAGTCCAAGCCTGTAGCAGCATACCTACAGAGATAACTCTGGATAACCTAGCCTTTTAGATGGAGGCATGTTGGATGCAGGGCAAGGGAGAGCCGTGTTTACCGACTGTACACTCCACCTCCCTCTACTCCCCCACTTGTCCAGATTTAGGCTAACATCAGATTTTAACCATAGGCCCTATCAAGTAAAAATGTTTTAAGCCTAGTCTTAAAAGTAAACAAAGTGTCTACCTCATGGACTAATGCTGGGAGCTGGTACCTCAAGAGAGGAGCCTGATAGCTAAAAGATCTGCCTCCCATTTTATTTTTAGATATTCTGGGAACCATCAGTAAACCTGTAGTCTGAGAGCGAAGTGCTCAGTTAGGAACATATGGAACAATCAGGTCACTGATATATGATGGAGCTTGACTATTAAGAGCTTTATATAATAATAATAATAATAATAATAATAATAATAATAATAATAATAATAATAATAATGCATTGAACTTATATAGTGCTTTTCAAGACACCCAAAGATGCTTTCACACACTCACACATTCACACACTGCTAGTGATGGTAAGCTACTTGTAGCCACAGCCGCCCTGGGGAGGTCTGACAGAGGCGAGGCTGCCATTTGGTGCCGTCGGCCCCTCTGACCTCCACTAACACAGGGAAGTTGGGTGAAGTGTCTTGCCCAAGGACACAACAGCAGGATACCCCTGGCGGGAGCTGGAATCGAACCCATGACCCTCCGATCATGAGGCAACCCGCTCTACCACCTGAGCTACTACTGCCCCAAATGTGAGGAGGAGGATCTCAAAATCTATTCTGAATTTAACAGGCAGCCAATGTAGGGAAGCTAAGACAGGAGAGTTATGATCTCTTTTTAATTCTCATCAGAACTCTAGCTGCAGCATTTTGGACAAGCTGTGTCATGTTATGTGTCCCTCTGTCCCCAGCCTCCTCCTGTTCTCACTCCAGGTTCTCCCCTTGTGTCCCATTGTGTTCCCCAGCCCACTCCAGGTTTCCCCGTAATGTTTTCAGATTTAGAAATCCCATCCCTGTTTTTCTTATGGGTGTCTTGTTTTCAGGTTTTAGGAGTTCACTTATCTGTAGTTTCTCTGTAGATTTAATTTACCTAGTCAGTTTTCCCCACTCAGCTAATTATTCTCACCTGATCCCTTCACCTATCACTCCCCACGTACCTGCTGCCTGTTTCCCTGATTGCTCCCCTCTGTGTATATAACCCTGTCTGCGTTTAACTGTTGTGTTGGTTCATTGTAATTGTCAGCGTGTTCTGTCCTCCTCTAGTTACCCTAGTTCGTGCTCATGAGTGAGCTTCGTTTGTTTGTTCGTTCTGCGAGTTTGACATTAAGTCGGGTTTGTTTTGTGCCTTTGGACTTTGGCGCATCCGCCTTTAAAATAAAGGAAGTATTCTCTCAAATCTCTCCTGCCTTGAGTCATTCTGGGGATTCTGCATCTTGGGTCCTAACCTCCTGCTCTCGCCATGACAAGCTGAAGACTTTTAACTACATTCTGTGGACTTCCTGATAGTAATGAATTACAGCAATCCAGTCTTGATGTAATAAATGCATGAACTAGTTTTTCAGCATCACTCCTGGAAAGGATGCTTCTAATCTTAGCAATATTCCGAAGTTGGAAAAAGAAAATCCTACAAACCTGTTTAACCTGGGATTTGAATGACATGTTCTGGTGAAGATAACAGCTAGGTTCCTTACTTTGTTCTCAGAGATTAATTTAATGCCATTCAGGTCAGGTGAGTGACCAAGCAATTTCCTTTTCTGAATTTCAGGTCCAAAGATGAGAACTTAAGTCTTGTCTTGATTTAAAAGCAGAAACTTTTGAGTCATCAAATTTTTTATGTCTTCAAGACAAGCCTGTAATCTAACTAACTGATTAGGTTCATCAGGGTTAATGGATAGATATAACTGAGTATTGTCAGCATAACAGTGGAAGTTTATCCCATGCTGTCGATTGATTTAACCAATTGGGAGCATATATATAGTAAAAAGAATTGGTCCAAGCACTGAACCCTGTGGTACTCCACAAGTAACCCTGGAGTATGAAGAAGATTTGTCATGTACATTTACAAAATGAAATCTATCAGACAGGTAGGATTTAAACCAGCCTAATGCTGTTCCTTGGATCCCTACAACACATTCAAGTCTTTCTAAAAGAACATTGTGATCAACTGTCAAAAGCAGCACTGAGATCTAACAAGACTAGAACAGACACAATATTCTTATCTGAGGCCATGAAAATATCATTTGTAACTTTCACTAATACAGAATATAAAACACTTGACTATGAAACCAATTTTGATCCAGATAGTAATCTACTAAATGCAATTAATGACAATTGTACATATTATACAAAGGATCAATTTAATGATTCTATGATCTAGATAATTTTTCACTTATCCATTTGAATTGTAGAAGTCTTTATGCAACCTTTGATAAGATGAATGATTACTTGAAAACATTTAAAAGCCACTTCCAAGTGATTGCTTTACCTGAAACATGGTTAAATGAAGAAAAGGGTATTGATTTTGTTATAGAAGGGTATGATTTGTATTATAAAAATAGAGTTAAGAAAAAAGGTGCAGGGATTGCATTCTATGTTAAAAGTTCCTTGAATTGTAAAATCGTAGGGTGTATGTCAGTAGCCTTGGAAGATGTGATGGAATGTGTAGCTGTTGAAATCGAGATGGAAAAAACAAGAAATATTATAGTAGCTTGCATTTATAGAACACCAGGTTCTAAAATTGAATGTTTTAGAGAAAGGTGTGAAAGTCTTATAGATGGATTAAATGACAAGAAAACCTGGTTAATATGTGGAGATTTCAATACTGATTTACTTAACCAAGAAAACCACAAAACCACTACAGATTTTGTAGATGCAATGTTCAGTAGGAGTTTATATCCTGTGATTACTAAGCCAACCAGAGTTACCAGTACCTGTGCTACACTAATTGACAATATTTATACAATGAAATACATAAGGCAGTTAATAGTGGTATTTTAATAAGTGATATAAGCGATCACCTACCAATATTCATAATACATCATAGTCAAATAAAAAAAATAACCAAAGAAGTTGAACAGATAAAGCATATTAGAATAAGGTCAGAGGAAGCAATGACAAAATTTTGTAATGACCTGTTAAAGGACAACTGGAGTGGGAAATTTAGGATTATGCTTATTCTCAATTACCGATGAAAAATAAGCAGTTCTAGCTTGTCGAAGCTTATTTTTATAAAGCACAAGACTATTTTTCCAGGATAAGTAGGATTCCTCCTGGCGTGTAGAGCTCCATGTTCTCTCCAATTTTCTAGAGTTTTGTTTTAAAGTTTGTAAATCAGAATTAAACCAGGGAGCCAACTTCCTGTGCTTAATTACCTTCCTTTTTAAAGGGGCAACATCATCCAATGCCACACGTAAAGAAGAAGTAACATTATGAACTAGAGCTTCAATTTGTGAAGGGCTAGAAATGAAAATATTGCCCTCTGCTACGTTCCGTGAGATGCTGAGGACACTAAAGTTGGAACAGTTGATTTAAAAGATGCAACTGCGTTGTCAGATAGAGACCGACTATAGTGAAATTTACTTTCATGTCTCGAGAACTCAGTTATAAAAACTCAAAGGTTATCAAAAGTGGTCAGAGAGCACTGGATTATGTGGAAGTATCGTTATTTCCTCACACTCTATGCCATAAGTCAGCACAATGTCTAATGTATGATGGCAGGAGTGGGTGGAGCTATGTATTCTTTGGGTAAAACCAAATGAGTTTAAGATATTACTAAAGGCTACACTGAGGCTATCATTTTCAATGTCCACATGAATGTTAAAATCCCCCAATATAATGACCTTATCAGTATTTAGCACCAAGTCAGATAAAAAATCAGAGATCTGATTCAAAATCTCAGAGTAAGGGCCTGGTGGACCATACAAAACAACAAACATGAGTGGTTTTACAGTTTTGCAATCTGGATTAGGAAAACTAAGAATAAGATGTTCAAAAGAACTGTAACTATTAATAGGTAAGGGATTGATTAATAGGTCTGACTGAAATGTGGTTGCTACTCCTCCTCCTCACCATGTAATTCAAGCAATATGATGATTTAAATAATTAGAAGGAGTCGACTTGTTTAAATGATAATGATAAATGATAAATGACCCGCACTTGTAGAGCGCCTCTCAGAGTAAGGACTCCAAAGCGCTTTACACTACAGTGTATCATTCCTCCATTCACACACACATTCACACACTGACTAACATAGTCCTCTCACTGCAGCCAGGATTCTGTGAGAGACAGCAAAGAAATCTGATTATCACAAATCAAGTCATTAACTAACAAAGTCTTAGAAAAAAATAGACCTAATGTTCAATAACCCACATTTAAATTTTCTAGTTTTCTGCTCAGTTGAATTTGTTCTAATATTTCTGAGATTTCCATGACTTGCTTTATCAAGCCTGATTTTAATAGCTGCGATTTTGGCCGTGGGCAGGACATTGTCTCAATGGGGTAGTGGGTGGGTAACAGTACAGAAGCTGCAGAGGGGTGGGTTAATCTACGACTGCTTCCTGGTCTGGACCATGGGTTGTCATGGAGGACTAATAAAATTGGCCATGTTCCTAGAAAGAAGAGCTGCTCCATCCAAAGAGGGATGGATGCCATCTCTTCGCATCAGACCAGGTTTTCCCCAAAAAGTTTTCCAATTATCAATGTAACTCACGTTGTTTTCAGGACACCACCTAGACAACCAGCGGTTGAAGAACTGCATGCGGCTAAACATGTCGTCACTGGTCCGATCAGGCAGGGAGCCAGAGAAAATTACTGAGTCCGACAATGTTTTGGCAAACTTACACACCGAAGCAACATTAATTTTAGTGACCACTGATTGGCGTAACCGGGTGTCGTTATCGCCAGCGTGAATAACAATCTAACTGTATTTACGCTTATCCTTAGCCAGCAGTTTCAGATAAGATTTAATGTTGCCCGCTCTGGCCCCAGGAAAACATTTAGCTATGGTTGCTGGAGTCTCTAATGACTCATTTCGGACCATGAAGCTGCCAATGATCAGAGTTGGCTTGTCAGTGGGTGCGTCACTGAGCAGGAAAAATCTGTAAGAAACGTGGATGGGAAGTCCAACCTTCAGTTAATACAGTCACTCCTTCACCTGTTACTATTAATATGGCTCTTTTAAATGTTCGCTCTCTGCTGAACAAAACGTTTTTAATAAATGACCTGATTTTAGATCGTAATCTTCACTGTCTGCTTTTAACAGAAACATGGCTGAGTTCAGATGCACCTGTTGTTCTCACAGAGGCCTCTCCGTCAGATTTTAATTTTAATTTTTCAACGAGGAGTAGCAAAAGGGGAGGAGGTACTGCTTTTATTAGTTCATCAATACTTTCTTCCAAACCAGTTTTATTTGATAATTTTACCACTTTTGAATATACAGCGGCAGTTTTTAGCTCTCCTCAGATTTTATGTGTCACAGTTTATCGGCCTCCTAAGCAGAATGCCATTTTTATTCAAGAATTTTCAGAGTTTTTATCAATCCTGCACAACTCCTTTGAAAGGATCATTTTAGCCGGTGATTTTAATTTACATATAGATAATCCTTCTGATCCTTTTTCAAAGGAGTTTTTAAATATTCTGAGTTATATGGATTTTAGTCAACATGTCATACAGCCAACTCACAGCAGAGGACACACCCTGGACTTGGTCATCACGTATGGCCTGACCACCAGTGTGTCCTCTGTTATTGATTTGGCTGTATCTGATCACTATTGTGTATTTTTTAGCATCACCAGTTTTATCCAGCTGGAACCCTTTGTGAGAACTGTAAGGAAGCGTCATCTCACCCCTGAAGTGGCTGCAGGTTTTCTTGAAGTTTTTAGAAAAATCCCTCCCACTCCGGTAACTGCCTCTTGTGATTTTACTGTCAATGATTTTAACAGTAGACTGAAATCCGCTCTCGACCTGCTCGCTCCATTTAAAATCAAAAGTTTTTATTCAAAACGTGCTTCACCGTGGAGAAATGAAAATCTAAAGAAACTAAAGAGAAATTGCAGGGTTGCAGAGCGGAGATCGAGAAAGAACAAAACAACTATAAATCATCAAATATATACAGAGCTACTTAAATCATATAATAACGCAGTGAGAAATTCAAGACACGCATACCTTTCCAAACTCATTCTAGACAATAAACACAATCCCAGAATACTTTTTTCCACCATAAACAACATTTTAAACCGTACATCCAATTCACTTCAGAAACCCCCCTCAAATGCACTCTGTGAGGAGTTTGCAGCCCACTTCAGAGGGAAGGTAGACACCATCAGACGGAATATTTTATCCTCCATAAGTAATAAGGTTTTAGATAAATCTGAATGTGTGTCTATACCAGAGGAAACACTGAACAGTTTTGTCCTGGTAGAAGCTGAGACTCTTGATAAAGTTTTCTCCTCAGTGAGACCCACCACATGTGTTCTGGACCCAATTCCAACTTCGTTTTTTAAACAATTTTATGGATCTTTTAGTGATGAGATTTTAACCATGATGAATTGCTCCCTTCANCATCAAAGTCTGTGGCAGGCTTGGGCACACTCCATCTGAACTGTCTTCCATCACTCCTTCCAATGTGAATTCCTGAAAATCAATGACAGTAATGGAAAAATGACTGTATTACCCTGTAGGTCTTGTTGATATTATGATTTTATTTTGATGCATTTTTGAACTAAACATTGATATTTATGTTCTTATTTACATTGTTGTGATGCCTGTCCTGTAATGAAATTGGTTTCACAAATGATGTCAGTGACTTGAAATTGGATGTTCTTACATGCTGTATAAACAATAACATTAGCTTGTTAGTAAGCTTAGTGCAAAATAATAACTGTAATTGGTCTAAAAACATCAGAAATCACCTGCAGCCACAAAGCCTTATGCTAATAAAGTAGCATCATGTTACTGTCTTGCTCGCCTGTCACAAAACTGGCTTATGAATATTTCATAGGAAGGAGCACTTGCTTTACATCATGAGTGTCATGGCTAAATTAAAATGCTAATGTTGTCATGGAATTATACAAATATTAGACTAAAGTAACAATGTTACTTACTTCATCGCTCGACACGGTGCCTTGTTCGAGCCGCGCTCTGGCCGTACATCACTGTAACTTTTTTTTTTTTTCTAGTGAAGAGTTTGTGCGCGCTCTCGTGCCGGGCTGCAGTTACTCACAGCGCCGAGTGCGTCGCTAATGAGTTTCGTTTCTTCATCCTGCCCCATGCTCCTTTAAATGTATTTACCTATTTGCTTCTATGTTTTTCTAAATGCTTGACCATGGCTGAACAAGTCACAGGATAAATCAGGAACTTGGCCCGGTCATTTATGGAAATTTTGCTGAACAATCAGAAGAAACAGCTTTTC
>SSNQ01034417.1:581943-594217 GCA_006942095.1 Nothobranchius kuhntae | reverse complement strand
TTGCTCCAACACTTCTGATTCAGTGGTTGGTTCACCTGTTCTGCAGCTCATCAAGCTCTACAGAAGCTTGTTAATCACCTGCTGATTGAAATCAGGTGTGATGATGCAGGGTTGAAACTATAATATGCTGGATAGCAGCCCTTGATGGACCAGGGCTCCCCACCCCTGGTCTACAGCGATGCAGGTGTTGTACCAAATCTGTTATGATGAAGAGAGAGCTGAGCCAGAAGGCAAAGTTCTCGATTTACCCGTTGATCTATGTTTCAACCCTCACCTAGTCACAAGCTTTGGGTAGTGACCGAAAGAACGAGAGTGCTGATACAAGCGGCTGAAATGAGCTTTCTCCACAGGGTGGCTGGACTCCCCCTTAGAAATAGGGTGAGAAGCTCAGTCATCCGGGAGGGGCTCGGAATAGACCCGCTGCTCCTCCACATCGAGAGGAGCCAGTTGAGGTGGCTGGAGTATCTGGTTAGGATGCCTCCTGGACTCATCCCTAGTGAGGTTTTCCTGGCATGTCCAACCGGGAAGGGACCAAAATGAAGACCCAGGACACGTCGGTACTATGTCTCTCAGCTGGCCAGGGAACTCCTTGGGATTCCCCCAGAGGGACTAGCCCAAGCGGCTGAGGAGAGGGAAGTCTGGGCCTCCTTGTTTAGGCTACTGTCCCTGTGACCTGACTCCGAATAAGCAGAAAAGAATGGATGGATGGATGGTACTAATCCTGTTAAAAGGTTGGAGCTCTTGGAAATCAGAGTACAAATATTTGAAGGGTAAACCAGTGGGATTCAATTCAGTTTAATTGGGGCCAAGTTGGATGTTTAATGCATTCTTGTTGCTTAAGCAGCATTCCCACAGGACAGTTATCATAACTGATGAATGTGATCACTCAGGCAAGACTGAATGAGACTGGTCGCAGTGACACTTAAAAAAAACTTTATTAACAACTTTCAAACAAACAATGCATTTTAAAAAATATTTTACATTCGTTGCTGCTTTGTAAGTAAGTAAGTAAGTAAGTAAATAAGTAAAGTTTATTTATATAGCGCCTTTCACAGATATAAATCCCAAAGCGCTGTACAACATGAGTAAAATCAGGGCAAATACCTCAAACCAATAAAAACATCATAAAAACAATAGCAGTGACAACAATAGTAACCAAAATCAGGAGTAAAAACAAAGTCAAGGTGTGAACAAGAACAAAGCCATCTTTTAGAATATTTAGCGGGGGCAAGCCTGGATGAAAAGGTGAGTTTTAAGATGTTTTTTGAAGACCTCTACAGATTTCAAGAGACGGAGATTTGAAGGCAGACTGTTCCAAAGTCTGTGGGCAATAGACTGAAAGGCCCTGTCCCCTTTGGTTTTTAGTCTGGTTCGAGGAATAGCCAGGAGGTTTTCAGATGTGGATCGGAGGTTCCGAGAGGTGGTGTGTGGGGATAAAAGCTCAGATAAATAGCTTGGAGCCTTGTTGTTAAGAGCTCTATAGGTCAGCACTAAAACTTTAAACTGTATTCTAAATTCTACCGGGAGCCAGTGGAGGGACTGTAAAACTGGGGTGATGTGAGCTCGTCTGCTGGATTTGGTTAGGAGTCTGGCTGCTGCATTTTGGATGGCTTGAAGGCGTGAGAAGGAGGTTTTGCTGAGACCAGTAAAAAGAGCGTTACAGTAGTCTAAGCGTGATGACACAAAGGCATGGATGATTTTTTTCCAGATCTGCAGTAGAAACCAGTTTACGGACTTTTGAAATGTTTCTCAGTTGGAAGAAACAAGAGCGGGAGATGGTCTTGACGTGTGAGTCTAAACTTAAAACCGGATAAAAAATAACTCCCAGGTTTCTAATGTTGGCCTTGGCTGATGGGAAAAAGGAGGCAATTTCCTGCTCGATTTTTGGTTGAAGTTCCGGGGGTGCAGAGATCAGGGTCTCTGTCTTGTTAGCATTGAGGACAAGAAAGTTGCTGGACAGCCAATTACTGATTTGGGTCAGGCAGAGTACAAGTGTGGCCAGCCTGTCCAACTGGTGTGGCATGAAGGACATAAAGAGCTGTATATCGTCAGCGTAGATGTGGTAGGAGATGTCTGGGAAAGATTGAATGATGCCAGCTAGAGGAAGAATATAGAATGTGAATAGTAGAGGCCCTAGAACTGAACCTTGATGAACCCCGCATTTTAGAGAGGCAGTATCTGAAGAGAAAGTTTCTGACTTCACAGTGAATGTTCTGTTAGTGAGATAGGAAGAGAGCCAGTCTAGAGCAGAACCTGAAATCCCAGCCAGGGCATTTAACCTGTTTAGTAGAACATTGTGGTCTACAGTGTCAAAAGCTGCACTGAGGTCAAGCAGGACCATGACAAAACATTTCCCAGCATCAGCAGCCATCAGGAGGTCATTATGCACCCTTACTAAAGAAGTTTTGGTTGAGTGCTGCTTCAGAAAGCCAGATTGGAAGGGGTCAGAGATCTTTGACTTGGAAAATCAATTTCCCTCTGGGATTAATAAAGTATTTTTGAATTTGAATTTGAATTTAAAACCAGGATCTGAGTTGGGTTTCCACAACCTTCTCAAGTACTTTACTGATGAAAGGTAGTTTAGAAATGGGCCTAAAGTTACTGGTGGAGCTGGCGTCAAGGTTGGGTTTCTTTAAGAGAGGAGTCACTACTGCATTTTTAAAGTAAGATGGAACACAGCCTTGGCTCAGTGAGCTGTTGATCATAGTCAACAGAGATGGACTGATGGAGGCAAGGGACCCGACTAAGACAGAGGGAGGTAAGATATCTGATGAGCATGATGAGAGTTTCATCTGACTGATTATTGAGGCTAAGTCATTTAGTGTAATTGGGGAGAAGGAGGTGCTGAATCTGAGATCCAGCATTCCACCAGCCCCCCCTTCTGCACTTGAGAATCAGGACACCCTACACCAGACCTGGGCATTTTACGGCCCGCGGGCCACATACGGCCCTTTGGTTGACTTTGACCGGCCCGCGTAAGGTTAATTGGAAATTACAAAATAAATGTATTTTCTCGTTTTACCTCATGCATGGGCTAAGGCTGCATTGCTTTTATTTTGAAGTTGTTTTTTACGTGCGCAATGACGCAATACGTATAGCAACAAGTGCCCGCGGTTGACATGGTGATTGTAGCCCCAGAAACGTCCGCTCATGCAAAAANCTCAAGACCCATCTTTTTAGGTTAGCTTTTATCTAAATATTTACTACAGTTTTATTTCTCGTTTTACATGATTATATTTTATTACTTGCTTTGCATGTTCTATATGATTATATTTTAGCACAGTTTTATTATTTAAATTATTATTTTACTGTCTATGATTTTATTTATTACTTATTTTCTAATTGTTGTCATTTATATTAGCTCTTTTATTACATTTTTACTCATTTTAATCCAGTGTTTCCTCTGTGGGGGCCCTCTGCCCCGGGAGCGGTGGTCGACTGTAGCTTCCTGGGCGCTCTATAGGTGGGGGTCTATGCTCCCCCTCCACTGAGCGCCCTGACTTAGTGTGGAAGACCTGATGCTGCCGGGACAGACGGCTCCTCTGATGGCGTTTCCTTGCGTTACCTTACTTGGCTCATCTGGACTCAGCCTAATATAATTTTTACTCGTGTGTGTGTGTGAGTCTGTGTTTGTGTGCGTGTGATTGCATATGTTTGTTAATGTTTTTAACCTGTTATGGGAATCTGGGGTCATTTTGTAAAGCACTTTGAATAACACTTTGTTTGAAAAGCGCTTTAGAAATAAAATTTGATTGATTGATTGATTGGTGGTGTCCCAAGGGCTGGGTTCTATGCTTCCTATGTACCGTCACCCAGCCGGCCTGAGGTCCCGGCTGCTCGGGTTCTACTGGAGGACAGCTACAGGGTGGTTCTGATCTAGTTAGCCCCGTGTAAGCTAAGTAGCTACAGCTATATATGGCCTTTTCAACAGCACGGAGCCGGGCCTCCAATTCCGACACCCTTGCCCCCAAAGCTACAAAAATGCAACATTTATTACACGTACCATTATCACTAAAGGAGGCAGAGGAGTAACTAAACATCTGACAAAGAGAACTAGAGATAGGAGACGGAGAAGCAGAGACAGAAGTAGCCATTGTCATGGTGGGGTTTATTTTTCTAACCCACATGCAGAGTCAGAGCTGGGACACAAGGTAAGAAAAAACAATTATATTTATTAAATGAGGTGATGACTGGTGGAGCGCTCTCGAGGAAGCTCTGATATTTGGGGACTGAATCTAACGGGAGAAAAACAGGAAGGGGAGGAAGTGGCAGTTGGAAATGCAAATAATGCAAGCCGGTACAGTCTTACTAGATGGCCGGGAGGTGTAAATGCCTCTGCATTTACAGGATTGGTCTGGCCTGAGGTAGAGAAGAGCTCAAAAGGGGTGCAAACTTTAGTGATGAGGGATGAGGAATCCAAACCATTAAGTGTGGCAGGCAGAGGGGGAGAGCGGGCCAGATGGCAGGGCAGGTGAGACGAGAAGGAGATGAGATCTGTTGGTTATGGCTGGAGGGATGATCTGGAGTGATGTCTGCAGTACAAAATAGCAATCACTAGAGGCACAAGGAAAAAGCACACACGAGGTTAAAGACTGAGCACGAGATGAGGTCGAATACCCAAAATGAGTTAATCATCTGACGTCGTGTAGGTCTCAGACTGCTCCTCTTATAGCCAGACGGTGATTGCAGTCGAGTGGCTGCAGCTGGGCTGCTCCCCGGAACCGCCCACCGGCAGGAGAAAGGTTAGTGTGGGAAAAACACCTCAGGCCATGACAGCCATTGCTGTGTTGAGGCTAAACAAACTGGACGAGCAACCTGTTCAACACCAAATAAACTGTGCACAAACTCAACTGGTTCCCTTAAAGCTAACAGAAAATTTGTGTTTTAGCGTACTTAGGTGCTACAATAATGGAGAGATATCCTAGTACAGAGATATTTAATCAATTTAACGAGCAACCAGAACTGAGCGCCACTTTGGCTCCCAGGCTAGCAGCGAAGTCCTTCCAGAGTCGTGACAGGAACTGGGGACCACAGTCAGATACGATCTCCATCGGAGTACCATGGAGCCGGAATACATGCTTTATCAAGAGCTGGGCCGTTTCGGTGGAGCTCGGAAGGTGCTTGAGGGGTATAAGATGACAGGCCTTAGAAAAGCGGTCCACAATGGTTAATATCACACTCATACCTCGAGATGCAGGACGACCAGTAACAAAATCCAGGGCGATGTGAGACCATGGTCTAGACAGAGTGGGAAGGGGTTGAAGTAGCCCAAGCGGTGCTTGTGTGCTGCTCTTGTTCCGAGCACAGGTGTGGCAAGCCAAGACATTCTCCCTGACATTGCGGTACATGAAGGCCCACCAATAGGTTCGACGTAAGAGCGCCAGAGTTCTACCAACCCCTGGGTGGATGGAGAACTTTGTTGTGTGGATCCAGTGTATTAGAGACCCCCTGCAAGAAAGCGGAACATAAGTCTTATTGGGGGCACAGAACCTGGACCAGGGTCATTCTTGCGGGCCTCCTCAATCCTCTCTTGGATCTCCCAGCTTACGGTCCCAACGATGACTGAGGGAGGAAGGATGGTTGTGGCCTCTGTGATGGTATCCAAAGACAACTGCCTGGATAATGCATCAGGTTTAGTGTTTTTGGATCCGGGTCTGAAAGAAATCACAAAGTTGAATCTGGAAAAGAACACAGACCACCTGGACTGGCGAGGGTTAAGCCTCTTGGCTGCCTTTAGGTATGAAAGATTCTTGTGATCTGTCCAGACTATGACCGGGTGCTCAGAACCCTCCAACCAGTGTCTCTATTATTCGAAAGCCATCTTGATGGACAGCAGTTCGTGGTCTCTGACATCATAGTTGTGTTCTGTGGTTGTCAGGTGACGGGAGAAAAAGGCACAAGGGTGCAACTTGTTGTCAGAGGGGCAGATCTGTGATAAGATAGCTCCAACCCTGGTGTCGGAGGTGTCCACCTCTAGGGTGAATTGCCTCGAGGAATATGGACGGGTGAGTACTGGGGCGTTGGTAAAGAGGGACTTGAGTTCAGAAAAAGCGGCAGCAGCAGACGGGTTCCAAGTAAAGGGCTTGTTGATGGAGGTCAACGCAGAGAGGGGTTCTGCAGTTCGGCTGTAATTCCTTATAAACCTGCGGTAAAAATTGGCAAATCCCAAAAACTGTTGTAGCTGTTTTCAGGTAGATGGTACGGGCCAATCCAGCACTGCCTGGACCTTCTCAGGGTCTGCTCTCAGCCACCCGCTCTCAAGGATGAATCCCAGGGATCTCACGGATGGAGCGTGGAACTCACATTTCTCTGCTTTCACATATAGTCAGTTCTCCAAGAGACTCTGTAAGACAGCTCGTACGTGTTGACGGTACTCTGAAATGGTTTTTGAAAAGATGAGTATATCATCCAGGTAAACTGTCACAAATTTATTGATGAAGTCAGCCAGCACAGAGTTCAATAGAGCCTGAAAACAGCTGGGGCATTAGTTGACCCAAAAGGCATCACTAGATACTCGGAATGACCGAGTGGGGTCTTAAAAGCGGTCTTTCACTCGTCTCCTTCACGTACTCAAACCAAATGATAGGTATTACAAAGATCTAGCTTCGTAAACATGGTTGCATTCTGAACCGGCTTAAAGGTGGAGGATAACAATGGCAGGGGATACTTGATCTTTATTGTGATCTGGTTAAGACCCCGATAGTCTATGCTCGGACGAAGGGAACCATCTTTCTTCGAGACAAAGAAAAACCCAGCTCCTAGGGGGGAAGTGGAAGGCCTTATAATTCCTGAGGTTAATGATTCTGAGACGTACTTCTCCATGCATTTGTGTTCGGGTTTAGACAAGTTATATAGACGACTAGAAGGAAGTGTGGCTTCCAAAAGCAAATCCATACCACAGTCAAATGCTCAGCGTGGGGGAAGAGAAGAGGCCTTGTCCTTACTAAATACCTGATGAAGATCGTGGTACTCGGGAGGAACTCTTGACACGTCCGGTTGGGTAACTAGGGGGCTATGATGGTCCAAGGAGGTTACTGTAGCTGCTCGCAGACAGGTGTTGAGGCAGCAGGAGCTCCAGGCTTCCACACTGTTTGTTCTCCAGTTGAAATGCGGGTTATGAGTGACGAGCCAGGGGTGACCAAGGACTACAGGAGACTGGGGTGATGGAAACACTAAAAATGTTAACTGTTCGTGATGTTACCTGAGATTTGAAGGGTAATGGGGGTTGTTTTGTGGTTGATGGGAGAGAGAGGGTTTCCGTCCAGAGAAGAGGCCTGTATGGGTGTAGGTAGACGGACCGTGGAAATTCGGAGTTGGTCTACTACTGCTTGATCCAGAAGATTTATATCACTACCTGAATCCACTAGAATCCAAAGGGGAGGCTGTGCTGAGAGAAAGAGATGACACAGGAAAGTAAACACCGGGATGAACTCTTGGAATTTGCACCCACCCGTACTCCCGGTTTTACTGGTGGGCTATCCCTTTTAGCTGGTCTGGAGATTGAGAGACAAAATGTCCAGGCTGTCCACAATAGAGGCAGAGTCTGGAGGACATTTGCCTGTTTCTTTCCTCCAGACTGAGTCGGGTCCTGCCAATCTGCATTGGTTCTTCAGATTCCATGGGAGTGACCCGTACGGGGGGTGCTCGAGACGAGGAAAGTGGTGGTGATGGAGGATTCATATGTGAACTCCTGAAACTGTCTCTCAGGCGTTGGTCGATTCGAGTGGCCCAAGCTATGAGTTCCTCTAGGTTCCGTGATTCGGGACAGAGGGCTAACTGGTCCTTGATTCTATTGTTCAGAGCTTCCTGAAAGGCTCCCATTAATGAATCCTCATTCCAGGTAGAGGCCACAGCAATGGTTCTAAAACGCTAAGCAAATTCAGTAATGGGCTGACATCCCTGAGAAAGATGTCAGAGCTGCCTAGAAATGTCTGAATGCTGTTCCATACCACCGAAAGTTAATTTAAAATCTTTAATAAACATTTCAAGAGAGCACCTTAAGAAATTTGGGTTCCGGCTCTTTGCCTCTGCCCACTGTAAAGCTCAGCCCGAAGTAAACCAATTATATATGAAATCTTTGCCAGATCTGAAGAAAAGGAGGTGGATGAACGTTCAAACACCAGATTACATTACAGGAGAAATCCCAAGCATTGACTTGGGTCTCCCTCGTACGTCATCGTGGGCGGGGATTCTGCTACCCAGAATAGAGCAGGGGTAGGAAGTGGTGACGGAGCGGAGACCGGAGAAACAATGGGGTTCTGTACTGGAGGTATCGGAGCGGAACACTGCTCATGAAGACGGCAAACCGCCGTGCCTAAACTGTGTTGTCACTGATTGGTCAGGGGCAGCTGTTGAAGCAAAGTACGGTGTGGAGTCATGTTAGCAGAGAGTATCGTAAATGCCGGACGGGACGGATTCTGCGAGGTTAGCTAATTGGTCGGATGATTCTGTCATGGTGGCATTTAGTTTTTTAACCCACATGCAGAATCAGAGGCGGGAGACAAGGTAAGAAAAAACAATTATATTTATTAAAGGAGGTGATGACTGGTGGAGCGCTCTCGAGGAAGCTATGATATTCGGGGTCTGAATCTAACGGGAGAAAAACAGGAAGGTGACAAAGCGGCAGTTGGGAATGTAAATAATGCAAGCCGGTACAGTCTTAATAGATGGCCGGGAGGTGTAGATGCAGAGGAGAGGATTGGTCTGGCCTGAGGTGGAGAAGAGCTCACAAGAGGTCCAAGCTTTGGTGATGAGGGATAAGGAATCCAAACCATTAAGTGTGGCAGGTGGAGGGGGAGAGCGGGCCAGCTGGCAGGGCAGGTGATACGAGGTGGAGATGAGATCCGTTGGTTATGGCTGAAGAGATGATCTGGAGTGATGGCTGCGGTACAAAATAGCAATCACTAGAAGCACAAGGAAAAAACACATGCGAGGTTAAAGACTGAGCTCGAGATGAGGTCGAATACCCAAACTGAGTTAATCATCCGACGTTGTGTAGGTCTCAGACTTTTCCTCTTATAGCCACCCGGTGATTGCAGCCGAGTGGCTGCAGCTGGGCTGCTCCCCGGAAATGCCCACCTGCAGGAGAAAGGTTAGTGTGGGAAAAACACCTCAGGCCATGACAGCCACAGCCGTGTTGAGGCTAAGCAAACTGGACGAGCAACCTGTTCAACACCAAATAAACTGTGCGCAAACTAGGGCTGCACAATATATCAAAAAATTATCGTCATCGCGATAACAGGACGTGCGATAGGCCCATCGCAAAGCTCGTCAAAAACGGCGATAAATGTTTGGTTCAAACATTTCCATCTGTATCATACATCAACTTTTTGTAAACCAGCTCTGTTTTTTACGTGGAAGTATTTGACCAATCAAATGTAGCCCTTCTGATATGCGGCCAATCAGATGGGTCCATTCACGTAATACGCCCGCCCCCTACGTAGACCCTTACCCCAAAATTCCACTATCTCCGCTCCCCCCCGCTTTCCGCTGCCGCTCGCTTCCCTTGTTCGTCATGCCGGCTCAGATTAACAAACGCACTTTATGCTGAAGTTTCTGGAATCAGCGCTGCTTTCAAACGTGAACGTGAGTCCGCTCGGTGTCGTTAAACAGCTGATAATAACCGGGCTGACTCCGACACGTGCCGGTGAACCAACCCACCGTTAGCCCCAGGCTCCGGTTAGCTTCCAGCTAAAAGGCTACAGCACTCTCCTCCCAGTCCCACCCTGCTAAAGAGGGCCTGGAAAAGTTCCCCCACACATCAAAGTGATTTTTCATTTATGAGCTTTTATAACCTTGTTAATCAGGATAGTTGATTTGCTGCTGCACATAAACTGTCAGTCAGAAGCTCTGCTTGCCGGTTATCTTAAGAGGAGCTAGTTCAATTTGTTAGCTTGTTATCAGAATCATAGTTGCAGTTTCATCATCTGAGATGCTTTTTAAGATCTTGGTAAACTTGTTCAATTTGGGGTTAAAAACAAACGTTTTCACATATTTTCCATGTAGTTTTTTGCCAGTTCCTCTTCTGAAAGGTAGACAATTGTCTTTCTCTTTCCCTCAGAAAATCTTAATATTCTCCTAGTTTGGCCCAGCACAGTTCACTTCCCAGTTGCAGCAACAGCCTTATATCATAACCACATAAGTGGAGAAAATGCTCAGTAGCAATGAGAGAATTTGCTGTTACATTTAAGTGATGTCAACTATTATTTAACATTTAAACTTATTTTCAGATTTTTTTTTTTTAACTTATTCTAAAAACCCTGGTAAGGGATGTTTTTCTGTATTTGGAGCATCAGAAAAAGTTTTATGGTGGAGGTGACGTTTTAAAGTCACTGAGAAACTGCATGCATGCAGTTTGTTGTTTTGCTGCTAATACAGTAGCAGGTGCAGCTGCATATTTTTGCAATAAAAATGTTATGTTGTAATGGAATTCATACATTAGTTTTTGTTTGCTTTGAACCCAGAGCAGACGTCACACGCCAGACAACATCAACACTGCATACTTTAGTATTTGTTCATTTATCGTGAGTAATATCGATATCGCAATATTAAGCACTGTTATCGAATATCGCAGGTTTTCCTAATATCGTGCAGCCCTAGCGCAAACGCAAATGGTTCCCTTAAAGCTAACAGAAAATTTGTGTTTTAGCGTACTTATGTGCTACAATAACTCAGAGATATCCTAGTACAGAGAAATTTAATCAATTTTAGCGAGCCACAAACACAGAACAGCTACACGTAGTGCAACACTGAAAACAGGAAACGCCTTACTGCAGATACTGCCACCTACAGGTCACCTGTACCTGTACCAGCAGCCACTTCCCAGATACAATATCTATGAGTAGATCTGCAGGTCTTAAAAATTATTTATTTTTAAGCCTGGCTTAATCTCACTCTGACGCAACTGGAATACAGTGGCATATTCATAAACATTAGCGTCTAATCACTACCAACTGGTGTAAATATTCAATCCACTGAGGCACTAAATGCTGATAATTACAACAGATGCTAAATGCAACTAAAGGCACGAGAAAGAAGCTGCAGCCACAAGCCAAATCATGTGTTATGAGCCAGCGCTGCCTGGAAGCCTCGTGTCACAGGTAGATACCAGAGAAACAACAGTTAGCCAAATCATGTGTTATGAGCCAGCGCTGCCTGGAAGCCTCGTGTCACAGGTAGATACCAGAGAAACAACAGTTAGCCAAATCATGTGTTATGAGCCAGCGCTGCCTGGAAGCCTTGTGTCACAGGTAGATACCAGAGAAACAACAGTTACAATTAACATGCAGCCTGTGAGCAGGCATGACTGTAACCAGACAGAGGGATGACGATAAAACATACAGCTGCTGAACAGATGTTGCCCCTGAAGACCTGGAATCAAAAACGGTACAGAAGTTCTTCTAGTAGTTAGTCTGGTCACACAAGTTCTGTTTTTACCCCAAAGAAAGCCCCTTCCCCCAAAAAACTATACATATATTTTTAAATGAAACTAGATTTACCTGAAGGGAGGAGAGCAAAACATTCAACTGAAACTTTTTTTGACCAAGGGTTTTACCCGAGTCACAGATTTTAACTTGAGAAAATAAATTAAGCAACAGTCAGAAATCTGTTCAGTTGAGTGTTTATTAGATAATAATAACATCATAAGAGGTCCTACAATTCCTTGTTTTTCATGCCAGAGTTCCTGATAACCCTTTTATTCAAATCATGTTTGCTACGATCACTTCATGTGGTAATATCTGAAAAACTGCCAGATTTAAAGTTATTTTTTTTGTTTGCTGACAACGTTAAATAGAGGTGCCCCTTAAAGTTGATCATTCATGGATAATCATCTAAATCAGTCCAGTTGTTTAGGTGAAGATTTGCTTACAGACAAATGCATGAACACAGGTGATGCAAAAACATCACCTGCCTTTCAGCTGCAGGTAATAATAAAACTGACATTTTCCACTTGTAACAAGGAGCAGATGTACAGTACAGGCCAACAGTTTGGACACACCTTCTCGTTCAATGTCTTTTTTTATTTTCATGACCATTTACATTGGGAGATTCTCACTGAAAGCATTAAAACTATGAATGAACACATGTGGAGTTATGTACGTAACCAAAAAAGGTGAAATACCTAAAAGCATGTTTTATATTCTATTTTCTTAAAAAGAAACACCATTTGCTCTGATTACTGCTTTGCACGTTATTGGAATTCTCTTGATAAGCTTCAAGAGGTAGTCACCTGAAATGGTGTCTTGAAAGACTGGTGTTCAAAGAAGGTACTAAT
>SSNQ01034417.1:510441-548961 GCA_006942095.1 Nothobranchius kuhntae | reverse complement strand
ATTTTTGCTAATCGTTGTTCTTTATTGCCAAATGAGACCCCAACCACGACTTTTAAATCCAATGATGAAAAGCCAGAGGGTGAGAATCGTTTAGGGAGAGTATCTGGGGTCTAACAGCAAACAGGGTGAACAGTAAATCACAGGCTTCACTCCGTAATGATGGGGAAGAGAAAGATAATGCCACCCCAGACCCCCGCTGATGTGCAGCATCCTTTGCTATATTTGAAAAATCCCGATGAAGATGAATCACAAGAGGTGCCGCAGCTCCGTCTTGTTCCTTCGTTTTCACATCCTGCCTGTGAATCCACTAAATCTAGCACATAGTCTGAATAGCTGCTCTGTGAAGTTACATTATCAAGGACGGATATAGCTGTTGATTAGCTGTCACTACGTCAAACATTGAGCGTTCCTGTGATTCACATGCCGTTTCCACAGGACCACACCATCTAGACACTGATCTTACAAAAGTTTGCAATAACCTGCTTCTTTCTAGATTTAAATGTAGACTATTTTTTATGTGCTGTGAAGGAATGAGTATTGTTTTTTTTTTTTTTAGCTCAGGAGAGATTTCTAGCGTGCTGTATCTCCTCACTGCCAGCAAATGTGGCTTTATCACTCATGACATCTTGAGCCGAGGGGTTTAGGATGTAAAGAGAGAGATCACAGAATCCGGACTCGGGTCAGAGAAAAGCAAATTAAATGGAAGAAGTAGGAGGGCAGAGAACTTGGTCCAAGTATGCGGAGGTGGAACAACAATGCCCTAAGGTATTTTGGGAGATTATTAATAAATGTGTGGGACTCACTGCCAGATGGATTAACACGACACTTACAAGCTAGGAGTTGTGGAGTAGAAACTTCTTAGAAAAAGTCCTGTTGTTATGGTTACGACAGTTACATTCATCTGTTACATTAGTCCATCCTAGTCTGGGAGCCTGTGTCCAATAGGTTCACTCAGAAGGACCCCCCTACTGTCTGCTTGTTTTGGGTTTGTTATTATAAAAGCAGAAAATAAATAGGATTAAAGAAATTGTCTAAAGGGCAGACTTCCTTAAGAAGACAAAGCCCATTAAAAGTTCTCATATCCAGCAGCGGCAAGGTTTGTTGTGTTTGTCAGCAGTGTCCAGAGCATGGAGGAGCTACCAGGAGACAGGCCAGTACATCAGGAGACGTGGAGGAGGCCAGCAGCCGGACCGTTGGGAGGAACAGGAGGAACATTGCCAGAGACCTGCAAAATAACATCCAGTGGGCCACCAATGTGCATGTGGCTGCTGAAAAACAGACGCCATGAGGGTGGTATGAGGGCCTGACACCATGCAGGATGTTTGGCATTTGTCAGAGAACACCAATATTGGTAAATCAGCGACTGGCGCCCTGTGCTTTACACAGATGAAAGCTGGTCCACACTGAGCACACGTGACAGACATGACAGAGTCTGGAGATGCCACGGACAACGTTCTGCTCCCTGCAACGCCCTCCACCATGACTGGTTTTTCAGTAGTTCAGTAATGGTGTGGGAAGGGATGTCTTTGGGGAGTTGCACAGCCCTCCATGTGCTCACCAGAGCTAGCTTGACAGCCGTTAGGTACTGAGATGAGACCCTTTGTGAGACCATATGCTGGTGCGGTTGGCCCTGGGTTTCTCCTAATGCAAAACAATGCCAAACCTCATTCAAATTCAAAGATACTTTATTAATCCCAGAGGGAAATTAGAGCTGGAGTGTGTCAGCAGTTCCTTCAAAACGAAGGCATTGATGATATGGACCAGCCCGACCTTTCCCCAGACCTGTATCCAACTGAGCATCATATCTTGCTCCATCAACCAACGCCATGTTGCACCACAGACTGTCCAGGAGCTGGTGGTTGCTTTAGACCAGGTCTGGGAGGAGATCCCTCAGGAGACCATGCACTACCTCATCAGGAGCATGCCCAGGCATTGTAGGGACATCCAACAGGCACTTGGAGGCCACACACACTACTGAGCCTCGTTCTGACTTGTTTTGAGGACATTACACCAAAGTTGCACCAGCCTGTAGTGTTTTTTTTACTTTAATTTTGAGTGTGACTCCTAATCCAGAACTCCACTGAAATGTGATATTGTTGCCAGCACATTCAACCATGCAAAGAACAAAGTATTTCATAAGAATATTTCATTCATTCAGATCTAAGATGCCTTATTTTTGTGTTACTTTTATATTTTGAGCAGTGTATTTAACAAACTCACTTCTGTTTTGACAACTGCTTCATTTTGAAGTTCCGCTGACTTGCCGGTTTCCACCTGTTCCTGCACATCACCAAACATTTTAAATGAAGAAACTAGAGGCATCATGGCGAGCAGTGAGAGAACGGCCAGGTGAGAAATTGCCTCTCCCCTGGTAAACGATTGTGTTCAATTATTTGTGATATTGTTTCATAATGATCGGTGGATCCCAAATCAAATCAAATGGAAAAGTTATTGTGACTGAATTTGATGTACCGGAAAACATCAACTCACAATCCACTGGATCGGTATAATGTCGTGTCATGACTTTTACTGCCCTACTTCTCACAGACAGATAGTTAAAAAGCAATGTGCAACATGTAAGTATGCAATAAAACAACAAGAAGGATAAAAGAGTAAAAACAAAAATAAATATCAATTAACAAAATCTCAGGAAAAATCAAGGCTGATGAATGGTGATGATTACTTAGCATTTTAAGACCTAGTTCACTGAGAAACCGATTTATACTTATTTTTGAAATATGATGGATCACTTTGACTTTTACATGCAGTCTGAACATGAAAATAGTCTCCTACTCATATTTCCTGCCTTAGCATAGCCTGACTAGCCAGCCTCATCCTTCCTTATGGGAAGCATCACCTGTTTTGTCCTCCGGTGACTTCACCTCATTGGTGCGGTCGGCGCGCACTCCGCTATTTTTACGGCCGGTAGATCTTTTAAAACTGCAATTCAAAGGTCACTCATGAGGTGAAACATATGAAGCTAGGATGTTTTTCTTTAGGATTGAGAGGAGATGCAGGAAGAGACAGGACAGAAAAATAGTTTTAAAAAAAACAAGCTCGTTTTTGTACCTGGTGGTTGCAACAAACAGACACCATTGAGGTAATCAGAAGTGAGGAACAGAAAATGAAATCATTCTTTCAATGTTTAGAGTAACAGAAAATCTGATTCGAGAGGCCCAGACTTCCCTCTCCCCGGCCACTTAGGCCAGCTCCTCCGGGGAAATCCCAAGGCGTTCCGTGGCCAGGTGAGAGACACAGCCCCCTCCAACGTGTCCTGGTTCTCCCTTTAGGCCTCCTCCTGGTTGGACGTGTCCGGAAAACCTCACCAGGGAGGCGTCCAGGAGGCATCCTGACCAGATGCTCGAGCCACCTCAACTGGCTCCTCTCGATGCACAAGTTTTAATTTAAAAAAACTGCAGCGAATCAACCCGGACACCCCCCCGCCCCCCACCCCGTGCGTGTTCCGGCATCTGTTTTGCCTTTAGTGAACTTTGGTTTGACGCCACTATTTGCGTTCTGGGAAGGTTTGATTTACAAATCAAGCACTGCTCACAGGGCATTCATTTATAATAGACCACTGCAAATATGTTTTAAAAAACTGTAAGCTTGTTTTTAATTAAAAATATACATCAGCTGATTTGCTACATAATTTCCTTAAAAGATTACTTGTAAGACCCTTTAACAAAGACACAATATAAACAGCCACCTTTTCAAACGGTGCATGTTCTGCTTGTTGCTGGGTGAGGTTGTGAAGAAACCTGCAGCTTCCTTTAATGAGCCGTTCAAAACTTGTAAAATGCCTCAGGTGGTTGAATCTGCTGCACCAAAATGGACTAAGCTTCTATTTTGTTCCAAATGTTTTTAAACAGAACCACAAAAAGGGTCACATGTACACAGCAAACTCTAGGTGCCTTCTGGGTTAGAACAGCCTGCACGAGAGAGAGAAAGTTATTATTGAACTGTGAACAATGTCGACTGCAGTGTCACAACGAGCTCTGCGACACCCCAGTCTCAGTCTCCTGCAGCAGTCACGGGCTGGTGAGGAGAGGTGTCACAGCTGAGTCACCACTGTGACCTCGCAGCACTTCTCACAGCAGACGCCACATTAGTTGAAAAAAGCAAGAGGCAGACGCCACTGCAGCAAACAGACAGGTTCATTAGACTCAAACGCAAAAATCCTGAGTTCAAGTGTAATCCTCTCAGCTCTCAAGGGAAAAAGCATCCACTGGATGAGTCAATTATGTGTTGGAAAAGCTAAATACGGCTGGCTCTTCCAAACTTTAAATAACTACTCAGTAGATAACAAATGCCTTTTCTCTGACCAACAAACCAATGGATTAATTTTCCTAACAAAATGGAAATCTGCAGCATTTTTATTTATTCACAAAGGCAAGGTTTTGGATTCTAGACTTACAATCCCGTCAGTTTTCTCCATGAAGCTGATGGATATCGACTGGAAATGAGCTCACTGAGCAGAAAAAGGTCACCGGTATTGTGTAATTCATCACTTAGCGTCTTAGCCAGACACCAGTGATCATTAGCAGCTACAGCTAGCCTCTCCTGCTGAGGGGCATCTGTTGGGAGAAAAGTAGATAACTATTACGAGCAGATCTTGTGTCTGCTTCCTGATGGCTGAATGAATATTTCATGTGGTAATTTAATACTATACATCACTATGAATTTATATTTAGAAGTGAGCTTGAATGCTGGAATAACTGTAACTATCTGTTCCTACGTAAACATTAAAAATTAATTTGTAGCCGGTATCACAATGTTACAGGCAAGTTCCCATTCACCATGGCCTTTTAGCTCTTGTTAGTGTCATGGTCTGGGTTGTTTCTGCCATCTTCTTCTTCTTCTTCTGGGGTTTTAAATGGCAGTTGGCACACAACGAATGGTGCAGTTTCTGCCATCACTCTTTGGTTTTGAGTTTCCTTCTGCAGGTGGGTGTGTCCGGAGGTGGCCAAGCTGCAGACTGTCTGCTCATCAGCTGGTCAGGGAGTATTTAAGCAGCTGAGAGACACCTTCACTTCGCTGGGAGATTACTCTACCTGGGTACCTTCTAACAGCCACTTTGCGAATTATATTCGAGCTTTTAGACCTTTTGAGGTTTTGATACGTTTTTGAATATTGGAGTTTAGCATTTTTACCTTCCTGCTCTTGTTCCCAGACAAACCTACACCCTCATCTCAGACACAGCATTCTGGAACTCCAACCCTGCTCGTCCCTCAGTCTCTCCCTGGCCAGAACCACCTCCGGTGGCCCACCTATGCCCTCCTGGATTTACATGTTTTCAAGCTCAGCTCCCTCCACGTCTCACTCTCTGGCTCTCAGCCTCAGGATAACACCTTCAACCCAGAACGGACCACTCCCCCTTCGAGCGATTCCCTCTCTCCAGACTAAGTCCTCTACATAATTCTGATTCCCTGTTCCCACCCTCGAGTTGAATCTAACTTTTATCTGTCCGCAGATCCCCGCACCGGATTCCAGTTTGAAGATCTCAGCTACGTTTATGCTGCTCCCTTGGTTCCCCTTTTAATAAATTGTTTAAACCTTTTACCCAGGTCTCCGTGTTGATTCGGTATGTCGTTATTTACACCACAACATGACAGTTAGAAAACTAAATATTAGGCAATTTTATGGGATGGGATTTTCTACTTCTCAATCATCTTTTATCCTCAGAGAAAAATGTTACAGTAGCACATATTTTTACGGTGTTTAACTTTCATTAAAAGTTATACATATTTTTTTTATTGTGCTAAATGTGTGAAAAGACAAATGTAACTGGGTATTTTCAGATCCACAATGATGTATTTTAGCATTGTGGAGCTTGTGGAGGTCCTGCTTTTAGTTTTACTGAACTTTGTTGCCTCTTTTCCTCTGCCCAGCTGTCATCTTAAAACATCTCCAATCTGAAAAATATAATAAAAATTCACGTAAAACTTATTCTAGAAATTTCTGTACTTCATTCTTTTCACAATATGCAATTAATATGGAAGAAATCAAATTGTGGTTTTCCTGTGCATGTCACCAGAGACACCTGCTGCAGTTTCAACTGCTAATATATTTAGAATAGATTTTCAATGAACTAAGACGTTTTGTGCGTGTTAGTAAACACACCATGGTAGATTTTTCCTGTCTGCTAGGTCAAAATGGGATCACTAATTCTACCACTGTTACTGCACAGGAACAGCTGTCATTTACAGTGGCCTAGAAGCTTTGATTAAATATAAAAGCCACAGCACGATAAAATCTATTATTTAAAAAAAAAATATATATATATATATATAAGTTGTGGCCAACTGGAACTTAAGCTGTTTTCTAACAGCCTAAGCGTACGTAAATAAGAGACAACATCAACATCTGGAACCACGAGGTGCTGTTGGGTCTAGTAGTAGTGTTGTGAGTCTATGACCAGGTCCAAAAGCTGTTGTCCCTCACTTAATTACATTGTTTGCACACTTGAGCTATTAGCATAACCTACCCTTTAGTCAATGTTCAGGTTGACCACAACGGCAGTTAGAGGTGCAACTTGTATGAATGACATCCTGTAGTCAAATGAGGCAGCCCACTTTTCTTAAGCAAAAATACTTTGCTACTCCCGTTCCATGAGTTTAATGGTTGTAGCCAGTTATGGATCAGCACCAGAAGATTCTAGATGATAAGCAAAGACGAGTCATACAGTAGGGTGATAAGTAGATAAATACATGTTCAAATGATGAATGGTAAATGACCCGCACTTGTATAGCACCTCTCAGAGTAAGGACTCCAAAGCGCTTTACACTACAGTGTATCATTCATCCATTCACACACACATTCACACACTGATGCACTGACAGAGGCGAGGCTGCCGAGCACAGGCGCCACCCGTCCCTCCGACCACCACCAGCAGACAAGGTGGGTTAAGTGTCTTGCCCAAGGACACAACAGCAGAACTCTCTGTCTGGAGCCGGGATCGAACCTGCAACCTTCCGATTACTGGACAACCCGCTCAACCTGTTGAGCTACTGCTGCTACTGCACAGGACCTGTTCATATCCGGTGTTAACACTCTTGGGTGTTTTACAGTAGGGAACACTAACAAAAATTACAGGAAGTGTTGTTGTTTGCCATCTTGATTAGCTTGCAGTCCAGAACGACTTATTAAAGGAATTAAAATGCCCTGGTTGACTCATTAACTCATTCGCTGCCAGCCGTTTCCTGATCGGTAAAGCCCTTCGCTGCCAGCGTTTCTCACCATTTTTACAGTTTTTTAAAGAGTCACAGAATGTTATGCGCTAGGATAATGTCTACGCCAAAACAACCAAAACAAAGTGGAGACTCACCTCTTACATCGGGAAGAATCAGTGCATTTTGAGTGTTATCTGTTCTTTCATAATCCTTTTTTGAATTGTGATCGGCAGTTTTTACGGTTCGTGCCTCACTTTTTACAGCAGTGGCCCAAAACGATCTCATAACACATGGATTTTCTGCTTCCTGATCACATGACATGTGACGTATGCGGATGAAGATCGGCTTAAGAGCTGAGATGTTTGTTCTCATGGTGCGGGGGCTCGTTCCGATGCCCACACAGTGAAAAAATGCAAATGACGACTTTAGTCATCATTGTCAGTGAACGGTTGGATTTTAAATGATGACTTTAGTCATCAATGGCAGTGAATGAGTTAATAACTTCACACATACATTTCACTGTAACACTGAGTTGTTGGTAATTGATTAATTAATTAAGATATTTTTTAGAGCCGAGTATTTGTTTCTAATTCCATGTTAGCATTGTTAGCTCAACATTAGCCTCTAGCCTTCTTTAACCAATATTAGAGTAAAACAAAAATATCCTGTGGCTTCTTAAACGTATACAAAAATAACTTCTAGGTCGCTCCAGTTTCCTGGCTTTGGTTCTTCAAAAGACTCTGTAGCTTTTTGCCTGCTGGTGTCAAATGACAAAAGCCTGCGCTGCTGTGTTAGCTCACTTTTGACCCTGCAACCTCACAAACTCACAGTGTAAACAGTAACTATGTCCCGCTTTAACAGAAAAACAGACAATCCCCTCAGCCGGCTAAAAATGAAATCTGTTTCAATGTAATTTCCTTCCGACACGATTGAGACAGACTGTTTTGTGATTACTTCACTGTAAAAGTCTTACTTATTGCTCCTTTAACTCTCTTAGGCTCAAAATAAGTTTTGATAAAAGGACGAACAACTAAGTCCTTCAGGGGTACTACTGAGTTAAAAAATGCTCATGAAATACACATAACCAGGTAGGTAGGTTTTAACGTTGCAAATCTGCAACGTCTGCCTCCAGAGGGTTAAATTTGTTTTACTTCAGTTTCAATATTACCTCTGTTGTGTTGATGCTTTTGTCATTCTGTTGAGCCTTCTGAGCCACCATAGTCCTTTGCTGAAAAAGCTAGTTACCTTACAGTTCTTCATAAATCTAGATTTTCTGCCCCCCAGTGGTTAAAAAAGATCATTTCAGTTAACTAACTCAAGCATATTGAAGATTATAAAATAAGGCAATAATGTGATAAATGAGATCAGACATTGCTGCTATGAGTTATTTTCTGACTGAACAATAAGATCTTTTTGGTGTTTAGATATTAGACATTTTCGCTCCACATGCTGACTTTATTATGCAGTGGGCAGCTGCTTCAGTCTTGCCATGAGATGTCCCCTCCACCCCTCCCTCCACCGGAGGTGAAAGCTGAGGAGTGACCGGACTGAGGGCTGCAGAGACGCAGCTGAGGAGGGAATCCCTGCTGCACAGACGAACATGTCTGCAGATTCTCCTGGAACAATAACTCCTCACAAAACTGAAGCTCCCTTGAATTTCCTTTCTCTCTCTCTCTCTCTAAACAGCAAAGCCCCGAAGCAGGAAACAATAAAACACGAACACAAAGGCTTGGAACAAAGGCGTGGTGCGCACCAGAATTGCGCAAAAATACATACAATTTACCTGAGCAATAGATGATGGTGGTGATGATGATGAGCAAGTGTCGGATGATGATCCTTCTTCTTCCTGCTTGGGTGATGCTGCTGCTTCTTCTTCCTCTAGTCTCAGATCAGCCTCCCAGCCAACTCTCTCCCTCCCTCCCTCCTTTCCTCTCTCTGCTTCCACAATGCATGATGGGAACGTGACTGTATTCATTACTGCAGTCGGTCCCTGAAGCTCATTGGCTGAAAGGCTAATTAAGCATTAAAACAGGAAATACATTTTAAAAAAGAAATTAAATGGAAACATATGTTTACACACATTTTCAGTGGTTTAACATCTAAAACTAATTGTTTTTGATTGATCACTTTTATCTTTCTTTTGTGTTTATCTTTTTATCAATTATTTTTATTTTCATTATTATTAATACAATTTTATTATTATTATTATTAATACAATTTTATTATTATTATCATTATTATTATTATTGTTATTATTATTATTATTATTATTGTGGTTTCAATGTGTGGCATTGAAATACTGTGTGCGGTGTTTCAGCTGTTACCGGGTTGGGTTATTGCTGCAAGCCAAAGACTGCAGAAGACAAGATGTCCCTCTGGCTTAGCTAACTACAGTAAGAACTACACCCCTAACTACAGTAGCAGTTTTTGATATGGGCGACCTGGGCAATGGCCCAGTGTGGCACAATGAGGGGGGTGACAAAATGGGTAAGTAAAAATAAATAAATAAATAAAACATTTGTTTTTCGGGAGCATGGTGCCCCACCCCAACATAATGCCAGCATGTCTATTGGAATACATATGCACACATCACATCTCAGAGTGTCCGCCCTGGGACTGGGAGAACGGGGTTCAAATCCATGTTCGGGTCATATTAAAGGCCTTAACAATAGGACTCAACACCTCCCTGCTGAAGCTCAGCATTAAGGGGTTGGATTGGGGGGTTAAAACGCCAAATAGTTCCCGAGTGCAGCCGCAGCTCACCGCCTCCCATGCGGATGGGCATGCGAAGATGAATTTCACCAGTATGTGAGGACTAATGGGACTTTAACTTACTGCAGCACGTCATGCACAATTAAAAGCTGCTGTAGTTTGGACAAGAGGAAGAAGGATCTTTGTGTAAACCATGGCCGGTCAACCAGAGATGTACTTCTACTCTTAAACGTGATAACTGTTAGCAATTTCATCTATAAAGTACAAATTATCTCTAGAAACCTGATAAGACCTTCATAACAGCTGACTTAAATATTTGATGAACACAAGACAAGCTGCTGCAGTGTCACTGGATTATCAAAGCCAACGCCGCTGATTAGTTTCAAAAGTACTTTTAAAAGAAATTCTTCTCACTTTCTAACTGGATCTTTCTGGAAAAATGTTTAATCATAACAAAAGTATAACAAGCACAAAGCCAGGAGCAAATAACAGATGTTTTATTCATGAAAGGTACATGTTCCAGGGGGTAATTACGCATTAGGAAGAGCAGGTCCAACTCTCAGCCCTCTGGATAAAAAACACTCACAGATGCTGCAAAACAGTGACTAATTAATTCTGCTTTTATAAAGCGAGTTGTGAGAGCAGCTATTTATGGACTCATGCATGAATGCACCCCTGTACATCTGCTGATTGGTTTCAGCTACTAGCCTGTTCTGGCCCTTTAATGGTCCATTTACTGCTCACCGTTGCCTTGCATCAGTAAATCTGCAGCTGTATCTGCGTAGAAAACAGAAAGCATTGTGGGATACAAACATCCAGTCAGCAGGACAACATAGTGTTTTATTTTAAAATTATATTATTACCATATGTGGACAAGACGTAATGTACTCCTAAACTTCATCTCCAAAATAATGTTGTTACACATTGTGTCGGGACAAAAGGCTGAATCTAATTATTGAGAAATTAGAACATCTCTCTAATCATCCACTGTAGCCAACTGGTCTGATTTACTGTAGCAAAAGCATCAATTTCTCCCTCTGGATATTCGTGGGCTAAGCCCTGGAATATTTTTGTATTTTATAAATCTATTTACTATTATTAAGGAAACATAGAGCTGTCACCCACACAAAAATAGAATTAGCTCAGCTCAGTGGTCTAGTGGTATAAGTTCTCATAGGAGATCAGGGTACAAATCCCAGTTGGTCATACCAGACTTTAAAAAATGGGACCCAATGCCTCCCCACTTGAAACTCAGCATTAAGGGGTTGGACTGGGGGGTTAAACCATCCAATAGATCCAGAGCGTGGCCACTTCTCCCCCAGAGGATGGATGGGTCAAATGTGGGGAACAAATGTCACACACATATCAGGGTGTGTTACAATGAGTGTGACATTAACTTTAGAGCAGTATATATATATATGTATGTGAAAATCTTGACCTTGAAAAAAATGATCAGCCCACCAAGTAAATAAACAGCAAGAATTACAACTTTTACTTTCTCACTTCCATTTAAGGAAATTCTGCAGTTCGAAACAGAAAAAAAAAAAACAGTCAGGGTGACTCGTAAGGACCAGATTTAGCTAAAAGCCCACAAGACCATGATAATTTAATAATTCTGACCTTGAAATTCTTCATTGATCTATGGAGAACAACTAATTCAGAGAACCTGCTGACTATGGCAGTTAACTGCCACGTCAGGATCCAACTGAAGTTTAGTTTTAGTCCGTCTGCTTACAGTGACTCAGCGGGAACATAAGCGTCTCTTAACTCTGGGCGGTAGGAATAAAAACAAAAGCAAATGACTCATATTTAATTCATTAGCTTCAGCATTGCAGGGAAATCTGATTTTCCAACTGGCAGAGGCCTGGAAGCTCCTGGCTGCCTGCTTCAAGGGTATTTGCTCAGCCCACAGGGAAAATAAGGATGAGGGTAGCACACATCAGGCAGGAAGTGGCTGCTTAAGCTGGTTAATGTCAGTGAATATTTACTGCCACTGGGTGGGCTGTTGGATCCTGCAGGGCATGGCTACATTTCCCTTAAGAAAGCTCCATCTTAATGGGCTGCTGAGGCATAATAAAGCAGAGGCTGATTTGTGGATGCAGCGGACATGGCAGGCAAATCTATCCCCCTCCTGGGAATTAGCTGTTCGTAATCTAATGAAGCCAACAATAAGAGCTGTTGTTCTTTGTCCAGATGAAAGAGACAAATGGTAATAAGAATAATTAATTATGTCAGCCCTCTATGACAAACCTCATCTATGAATAAAAATCAAAACTCAAATGCAATATTTTACTTTGAAATGATTTTATTTTGAAAATACAGAATTTTAAATCTTTAGGGAAAAAAAAGAACCAAAGTTAACCCAAAGTAAATGTAATCATTTTTTCTTCTTTCGTGTACCAGACTGGGTTCAAGAAACACATTTTTGAAAAATTGAAAAAATGTGAGAAAATATCAGCAAGCCAACGGGCAGATTTGGCGAACATTTAGGGTCTAGCAAGAGTGGATTTTGCATTAAAACTCGTAAAACCGCAATAACAACATTTTTGTGCTTGAATCAGAGAATCAGACAAAAAAAAACTTCAAAGAGATTACAATATAAGTTAAACTCGTTATTTTTGTCTGAATGTTATTGTTGTTTCTTCTTTCACTACTGATACAATATAAACCTAAAAAATCAGAAAATAACCAAATAGAGGTCCATGGGGTTATTTGCATGACACATTACTTGAATAACGATAACCATAAGAGGCTTGAATACAGCATTTATTACTATTCACCTAAAAATGCAGAAAGAAACAGCATCAATATAAATGCACAAAATATTTAGTGTTGAATTAGACAGGTAATGGCCAAATAAACCCCTAGTAGTATTGATTTAACTGATCAGTACTCATTTTTCTGTAAAACTCTCATAGCACACATAATAAAACTTGTTTACATTTAATACCTTGAGGTGTATTCTCCAGTATTGACTTTGCTGCCCTATTGGTTTTTGGAGTGGACTACAAAACTTGAGCTTTTTCTCTTATGTTGTTTGTCCTAAATGATGACAAAAGGCTATTTATTATTATTATTTTGCACTTTTCTAGTGTAGCAACCTTCATATGACAGCAAGCAACAGTAGCACAAACTGCTCCTTTCTTTAGTATAACTGAGATTCAAGAGCGAATAAAAATATTTATTTTCAGGCTTTTCTGCACATTAACCAGTGTGATTCGTGCTGCTGTTTGTTTAAGTAGATTTTGACTCCCTTCTTGCTAAAGGCATGACATCATAAAAATCAAGGGTGGAGTACCAGCAGGTTGTATACGTGATCAGTGGTGGACTGGCCATCGGGAGCACCGGGACCATTCCCGCTGGCCAGTGAGGTGAAGTGTCATTTTTATTTTACTTAAGTCTAGTTTCTGCCATGATTTCCATGTGCAACCTTTGCACACTTCAAAAAAACTGGACAGTAGCACCTAATGTTGTATCTTAGTAAGGTTGGTTCTGTAAGTCAATTCAAGCCAAACAAAGACCCAACAGGTCCAACGTAGTGCAGGTGGTCAGAGTATGAGGACCTGATTAACTCCTGGGAAAGCCCTCTTGCTTTATGTCAACCGTGGCTTTGTTATTCAAGGATTTCACGTGTGTAAGTCCACTTGAACTAAAAGTGCACTTTATGGCTTTAGTGGTGCTTTCTTTAACGATATGCTTTTAATGAAAATGATGATGTATGTTGAGCTGAGCTCCTAAGTTGGACACATTGTTTTAACAAAATAAACCCACTACTATGGAAAAAAGTACATATACATACGTTATTTAAAACGTTATTTTTTTTTTAAATCAAGCATTTAAAACGCCACCAATTTGGGTTAATGACATCTGAAGGGGGAATCAGCCCCCAGACTCTTTAGTGACCTCAATGAGTCAAAAACATCATTATTTCTTTAGGACTATGTCAAACTAGCAGTTGTCCCTACTGCCCATTTTCCACAACATTTCTACTAATTATGTAATATGTTTGATTGTTGACTAGTGATAAAAATTTTAGTGTTTGTAACCTTTCACATTATCACCACTTTCCATCATTTCCATCACTCATCAAACTATGATACATGAATCAGAGGACTTCTTTGGTTCTGCTTTTACTTTATAAACTGAGGAAGAGGAGCTGGTTTGGTTCTGGGATGAGGCTGTGCTGGATGATGATGTGCTGGACAGATGAGATGGTGTACTGGGTAGGTATGATATACCTGGTGGATAGGATGATGTACTGGATAGATAAGATGATGTACTGGGTTGATAGGACGATGTACTGGGTTGATAGGATGATATAGCTGGTTTAGCTACAGGCACTGGCTTTAATATTGGTTTTGGTTTCTGAACAAATACTGATGTACCACTGACATCTTGTGTGCCTGTGGTCTTGTACTTCAGCAGGTACTCAGGATATATCTGGTGCTTCTCAAACACAACATATATGGAGGGATCTTTGACATCATTCACGCAGCTGTTGTAGTAGTTGGTTTCATCATTTTTCGGTGGAGGCCGGACGTAGCTAGGGTCCCCTTTCGTGTAGCGTCCCACCAACACTCGTGAGACGAACATGGTTTTGTCATTCATGTGACCGGTGTAGCTGTCGGAGTATTTGGCATCCCGAGCAAAATAACTACCTGGGGTTGTAAACAAATGGGGTTGCATTAGAAGCACATAATTTCACAATCAAGCAAGTAACAAAGCAGCACCATTAATGATTAAAAAAACAGAACTGACTAAAATGCTTTTAAAACTGCAGCTGTTGTTGAGGAAGTGCTATTTTCTTAGGTTTTTGAAGGGCAAGTCACCCCAAAATCAACTTTTATTCGCTGAAAAAATGTATACACGGCTGTCTAATAGTGCAGTAAACATGTGCACTTAATAGTTTGGCATTTTAGTGCATCATCTTATTTGAAAGTTAAAAAGTCATTATTGCGCCCTCTTCGGGTTAAAAGTCTGCACTACATTGAATTCAAATCAGCCATTGTTAATATGGTGGTGAAGGTTCTTGATCATCCAGGTCATGGTAATCCAATAGGGTTCAAATGAAGGCAACTGGACTTCTTTGGTTTCCTGTAGACGTTTCGCTTCTCATCAGAGGAGTTTTGTCAGTTCTGACTGGAATATGGGAGGATCAACCTTAAACTATAGCTGTCTATTGCTATTTAACAAGCCGAAACTTCCCAAAGTTTGTCATCCTTAAATTTGTCCCTTGTCTGAGGCTTGACCTGAAGAGGTGGCTCTCCTGTGTTGTGCCATGCGCCCATGTAAAGGTCTGGACAGTCCTCACTACATTAGACTGCATAAAATATACCACTAAGCTTCTCTTTGGGTGTTTTGTCTTTTGGATGGACTGATTTCTTTCTGAGGGTGTTTGGGTTTAAGTTTACCGGGATGTTGTGTTTATAGAAGATTCTTTTAAGTTTCTCTAAGACTCCCGCCGCACATATATGATTTAGTCTGGCAATGCTCCATTGACGGCTCTTGGTTGTGAGATGCTTTCTACTGTTGTCATTCAAACAATCTCTGCATGCTACTGGACAATGAATAATGTGATGTACTCACCGCCACAGATGTTGGTAAAAGAGGCAGTCCAATGTTGAAGGCAAAAATACTTCCTTTTGTCTAAATAAAGGACATAAATACATCTATCTGCTCCTAATTCTAATAAAGCCCATGTCCAAATAGTCCAAAAATTATGTTAAAGCCGTTTCAAATGAGCTGTTGCCATCTTGTTCCACTCTGTTGCATCATCCTGCCCACCCAACAAAGAGAGGGCCCTGATTAGCCCACAAAGTGGATAGAGCACTGTCATTGGTCCACAAAGCAGATAGAGCGCTGTTATTGGCCCATCATTGTGGACCAATTTGTCGTGAATCTTGACAGAGGACAATAAAGGCACTAGAGCACAGTAGGCCGTAGAAAATAGTCTATTAGCCTGAAGCTAAGAGGAGATGTTACCGGAGTAGAGTTCAGGTAAAGGCAGAGTCGAGGACAAACGTGGGCCGGAACCAGGCAGAGACGAAGCCGCTTGGAGTAGCAGGCGAGAGACGTGGTCGAAGACAGGCGTGGATCAGAACAAGGTCGGTACGGGACGAGGTCGTGGACAAGCATGGGTCGTGGAGGCAGGCAGAGTTCTAGACGAGGGTCAGGTGTGAAACGAGGTCGGTAGGCGATGACCAGGCAGGATGAAAAGGCTGAAAGATCTACTAGCAGGAGCGTTCAATAATCTGGCAAAGTGCTGGTGGTTGGCTGAGGAATATATAGCTGGTGAGGCAGGTGTGTGGCATGAGCTTGATGATGGGACCAGGTGTGATGGATGATGGCTGATGAGGTGGTAGCATGGAGGTCAGGACCTGGCAGGATCATGACACGGCGCTCTATGGGTTGAAAACCCCTATAGAAAGTTGTGATTAGCCAGCCAGAATGCTGCTAGGGGCTGTGGAGGTTCCAATGGAGCATTCCTAGACCAAACTTTGCAAGACAAGAATTTGGTTTAGTTCACTAGGCTAGCCACATATGGGATTATGGTGTCTTTGCGCCAGTTGTCCTTTTTTTGTTGCTAGTTGCTGCTGTGGATGCACATCCAGACTTCTTAGTTGATTTTACAAAGGCCCACAATTTTTGGAGAGCTTTCTCTCTCTTTTTTTCTTTGCTTTTCTTCAGTCTTTGTGGAGATATTCTCAGCCCGGTGGTGTAAAGTCCTGGGGTCTTATTTATCAACCGTGCTTACACACAAATCTGTGCATATATTGTGCGTAGGAAGTAAGCATTGTGCTGTATACATCATTTTGTACCTGTGCGTAGAAATCTTCTTAAAAATAAGAAAACTTCAGACCATGCGTAGGAACATCATCTAGTGGTAGAATGAGGGAACCGCAACACCGAAGGTCTCAGTCATCCACACATGTTCCTAATCCACAAATAATTTTACCCATTAAACAAATATTTTTGTGGAAAATCAGCTAAATCACATAACTGGTGCTACAACATCCGACGGGAATCTGACATTGTAGAATGGTTGTCGTGTTTTTGTAAACCCAAAATTTTCTCATCCCATTTTTATTATGTTTTTAATCTTTTTAATTAATAAATATTATTTTTAATTTAATTGGATCATATCATATTTTTGTCCTTGGGAAATGCCTGATTTAGCTTGAGATGCGCAAGTTAAAAGATAATTGTTCATTTTTATTATTATTATTATTATTATTATGGATTTGTCAGAGTGTGCTCTCTGGAGGAAAAGCGTTTCGGTGAGCGCACTGACAGGAGATCCATCTAAGAGCTGTGCTGTTATTTGGGACCCATCGTTGAGTGACATAAACTGCATGTAGCATGCCCAAAGGTCAAGTTTACATCAACAATGACCAGAAAGTAACTTTTTAATTTGCAGACACAAACACCACAACTGTCTGGCCTCAAAACAGGAAAGCACCGCAGAAGACCTTGTTACCGAACAAGGGAGCCATAATATCTTTGCTCAAGGTCTCATACAGAAGATGAGACCTCTTCCTTGAATCATAAATTCCCTTTAAAACGTGATAATTGCATAAGTGTCATATAATCATCTCTTGTTAAATCCCAAAGTGTTTGGATAATGTGTGTATTAATCAATGATGTGTTAAAATTAATATTTTTCCTGCAATGATTCATTTCAGATCTTAAACTACACCAGAACAGCATTTGTTGATTTAACAAGTTAACCTATCAGTATACATCATGAGAATATTAATGTTTAAAATTTTTGCTTTACATAACTGTAATAACATTTGCACTTCACACTAAGAGTTAACCTCTCTGAGTATCTGAGTGAAGGCGTGACTTCTGAGGTATCTTTGTTAACGTCTTCTTAAACGTGTCAAATTCTGATTTGTCTAAGTTTATAAACAAAGTTAATAAAAACAGGAATTACTTCCTGATCTAGTTAGTCTTCGTCGTTCCCTTGACAAGGCCAGTCGGGTAAACAAGCATTTTGAGACTATCCTATCATTTGGCCTCAAGATCTAAACCTCTCTGCAACGCTTATGAGTGATTTCAGAGACAACAGCTCTTTTAAGAGCCACCGCACAGCCTTAGATGCAAAATAGATACTCCAGCTTCCTGCCGTCACCTGGAGATAACCCAGACTAGATGGGTCGTAATTGGAGCTGCCTACGGGCTTCAGTACCAGAGGTCCACGCCATCGGCAGTGTCCAACTCGACCTCCTGACCCCCTGGGTCATTTGGGGATCTTCACAGAAGGGTTCATAGACTGGCACTAATTGCATCGGATGGTATTTATATTTAGCTTATCAAACCAAACAGCCAAATTGATTTTACAACCCAGACACCACAATCTCTCTCAGATATTCAAGAAATGTTTTGCTAAAACATCTAACTCACATTACATCATTCCACTCATCATCTGTTATCTACACAACTATCATTTCATTCATACTTTGTCATGCACAATTATTTAGTTTAGGAAAATAGAATGAAAGTAATTTTTATAACTATATTCCTGACTCTGTCTGAATAAATGTGAAGTGTGTATGTTCCCTGATTAAGTCAAAGAACCTAAAGGAATATTAAATTAAATATTCAAAGACCAATCAGATTGATATTTCAAATTTATATGGAACATTACATCTTATTGATCATTTAATAAATAAGTAGCCAATCCTTAACGCTACATGCACAAATTTGATTCCAGTTCATATTCTATTTTACTACGAGAACCCCCCAGAGAAGCTCAGTCATCCGGGAGGGGCTCGGAGTAGACCCGCTGCTCCTCCACATCAAGAGGAGCCAGTTGAGGTGGCTCAGGCATCTGGTCAAGATGCCTCCTGGACGCCTCCCTGGTGAGGTTTTCCGGGCACGTCCAACCGGGAGTAGACCTAAAGGTAGACCAAGGACACGGTGGAGGGACTATGTCTCTCACCTGGCCAGGGAACGCCTTGGGAATTCCCCCAGAGGAGCTGGCCCAAGTGGCTGGGGAGAGGGAAGTCTGGGCCTCTCGCCTTAGGCTACTGCCCCCGCAACCCGACTCCGGATAAGCAGATGAAAATGGATGGATGGATGGATGGAACCCCCCAGAACCTCTTTTGCTCCCCGATCACACACACGTTGCCAAAGTAACCAGACAGAAGACTCAGAATAGGCTGCACTGTCGGACAATATTTTCAAATAAAACTAACTCCAAACAGAATGACTCCTTAAATGTAAATGACAACCAGTCACCCTACAATATATAACATAATTTTTTTATTTATTCCTGATGGGAACCTCTCCTCTGACCCGACCGCACTTAATACTGTAACTTGTTTGGTTCTTTTGCGCTTTAGCGGGGAGTATCTCGATCTCGCTGTCAAAAAAGTTTTTTAGGGGGAAAAAACAGGGAATGCCCTCACATGCTGAGTACGTAGCGTGTCCAAATATGGTTAATTGAGGGCGTTTCTGTATGTAAATGACTGAAAACGGAAACGAGCACCTGGGCACACACAGGTGGGATTTATCATCAGACGATTGTGGAGAAACATGCATACAAGAGGCAACTGCATGTTTCATAAATCAGGTTTTTGACCATTCGTACGAACATTCTCAATTTCGTTCATAGGAAGGAATAAAGGAATATTTCTATGAACGTTTGATACATGAGGCCCCTTATGACTGACATTTTGTGCTCCAGTGGGTGATGTGAGTCAAAATGCAAATACTGGTCTGTGTGGGTTGTTTCCCAGTAGACTTCAATGCAGAGACTTCATCTTGTTCAATTTGCACAGCATGGTCCAAGAAGGGCAGTTGGTTGTTGTGGGCATCCTCCCCAGTTATCTTGATGTTCTTGTCCACGGCATTAATGTGCTTGGTAGTCTTCTACTTCCTTCATGAGAATTGTGACCCATGTGTCGTCCACATACCTGAACCAGTGGCTTGGTGTTGTTCCATTGTAGGAGTTCAATGCTCTGGTTTCCACTTCCTCCATGTAAATGTTGGCAACGATAGGTGATACTGGGGAGCCCATGGCCTATCTACGTTTTTGCCAGTAAAACTTGTCGTTCTGTTTGAAATAGGTGGTGGAAAGGCAGAGGTCCAAGAGGGCACAGATCTGCTCTGCAGTCAGTTTTGTCCTCTCATTTAAGGAATCATCTTGTTCCAGCCGTTTCCTAACTGCTTCCAGCGCTTCATCTGTGGGTATACTTGTGAAGAGTGAAGTGACATCAAATTAAACAATGGTTTCCCCTGGGCCCAGTTTGAGATCCTGAACTTTCTTAGCAAAATCCATTGAATTCTGTATGTGATGTTGGGTCTTTCCAACCAGCGGGGCCAGGATAATGTGGAGAGATGTTTTTCAATGTATGTAACTGAATTGATGCTGCTGAAGATGGGTCTGAGTGGTGTTCCTTCCTTGTGAATCTTCGGAAGACCATATATATATACATGGGGTGGCTTCTCCTGGATAGAGGTTGTAGTAAAATGTGTGATCTAGTTCTCACCTTCCTGCATCTACAATGACTCATCAGGGTGTAGAGAGGTGGGGGGAATCAGAGTAGTTTCGGCTCATTAAATAACAAGACAGCTACAGCTTTTTATGCTTGACCCTCCCGTATTCCAGCCAGAATTGACAAAGCTCCTTGGATGAGAAGTGAAACTTCTTCAAGAAACCAAAAAAGTCCCGTTGCCTTAATTTGAACCCTTTTGGATAGCCATTATTAACTTGTTCACTGCCAGCCGTTTCCTGAAAGCCCTTCGCTGCCAGCATTTTTACTCTTTTTAAAAAAGAGAAACAGAACGTTGCGCGCTAGGATGATGTCCACCCCAAAACTAGCAAAACAAAGAGTAAACTCACCTCTTACATCAGGAAGAATATGCGTGTTTTTGAACGTTATCCGTTCTTTCATAATCCTTTGTCAAATTGTGATTGGCAGAAACTTTTCCGGTTCACACCTCACTTTTTTTACAGCAGCGGCCCAAAACGATCTCCTAAAACATGGGTTTTCTGCTTCTTGATCACATGACGTATGCAGATAAAGATCGGCTTTAGAGCTGGGATGTTTCTTATATCACGGTGCGGGGGCTTGTTCCGACGTCCACACAGTAAAAAATGCAAATGACAACTTTAGTCGTCTTTGGCAGTGAATGGGTTAATGGCTAAGATGTACCCAGTGATGTTGCCAGTACTGTATTAAGTGGGTAAACTGAAATCAATTCATAACACAATTAGCATTATCCGTTTCAATATTTTTTGTAAATATGTTTGAGCTGTTTAAAACAACAGGAAAATGCTGTAGAACATGTACAGAGCTCAACAGATATGTTTACTCCTACAGCCATTACCAACTGCGAGGTGAAGCCTGATCCAGCTGTTCAGTTCGGTGGCTCTCGGCTCATTGTAGTCATGGTATCATAGCCTTAGCTAAATAATGTGCAAGTGCCTCCATTATTTCCTTGTACCGCTACAATGGTTTCTCATAAGGAGTTCCACCCACAAAACTCTGATAGATAGACTTCTGGCAGGCTGTTGCACTCTAACTTGTCTTAATGTCAGAAACTTTGGGTTTTCTAACGATAGTTTTCTGGAACTCTGTATTTTGATCTTTATCGTTGTGCTGGAGGTGACAACTGACATCTGTCCCGTTTCCCCTTGTCGTTGCAACAAGTGTTTGTCATGTCTTACAAAGTGCTTGTTGAATATCAGCTCTGTTGTAACCAAAATATCTCTAAATAGGATATCTGCTGTTGTTTAAAAAATTAGTTCTTTCTCGCTGACATTTTCCGCACACGTTTTGCCCTCAGCTATTGTGACGTTCTCTAAGCTAACTCAGGTGTTTGTTTGCTAGCCATCCAAATAAACTGCCATCTGCCTAGGGGCAGGCATCTAATGTATTAAGAACCCATTCGATTGGCTAAATGCCCTAGTCGGGGTGCTATCAGTCAATGTTTCAGCACTCCTCTCTCAGTTCGCCAGGCGACGCCCACTTTTGATGCATTTTTCAAACAGGAGGTGTGGGTGGAGAAAGACTATGGCAGGGGGTGACTTGCACTTTAAAACACACACTACGATTACAAGTAAACTTCTTGGATGAAAAACATACATGGTCTTAGCATGCATGAAACAAACTAGTTTCTTTATAACATCTAATTTTCATCATGAAATTACACAGCCCTGAATTACAAACTCTAACTCACCTTTGCCAAAAGCTGTCCCATGAGTCCCACAAATCCTCCAGTCAAAGTTGTCGTTGCAGATGGCATCAACGTGTTGAGAGTCGGTGCCGTGAAAAAGTTGTTTTTCTGTCACATAGCGGCCACCGTTATTGTCCCTCATCCGATTCTTCTGCCTTCAAGCAACAATACAAATAAATATATTTAATCAAATTCACGTCTGAGAGGTTTTACAGAACAAAATCCCTACTAGACAGAACAACACTGTAATAACTCAAACTTTTAATAACTTTTACTTTACCCTATATGTGAAAAATGTCAAAATTCAACTCCAGTAAACAGGAGTGTGTTCTTTTGATTTTAAATAAACAACAAAGCAAAGGAACTGCTTTTAATGAAGAACTACGCAGCACCAGAATTTTGAACTAATTTCATGTTGTGTTGTCTAACATTAGCATTATAATATTTTTGGTCAAATCTTAGAACACAATTCTGTGTGATTCCATGTGTAACGTACTAGTGGTCAAATTTTCACCAACAAATTGACCAGAAAGTAACCTTTCATCATTGATCCATGTCTCTGATATGAATATAATCCTAAAAGGAGTTTTAAACTTATTTAGAAAAGCCTTTATGCTCTCAAAGTTTGCATAGAGACTTCTACTATTAATGTGGATTATTGATAAAGATTGATCTGTCTTCATTTGTTCATTTAGCTGTAGTTCCCTATAATAAAAACACTCACTGTTTACATGACTAAAGTAATTAATGTCAGGGTCTATGTCATCTAAATTATTTTGCTGTTGATGCTTGGTGATTACAAATGTTTCCAGTTTGGTTTGATTCAGCGTATTCATAATCCAGTCTTCATCTTTAGATGAAAGATATTTATCAAATATTCATGAGATGTACAGTCGATATACATCCAAGAATAAATAAGAAAAAATAAGTAACCAGGATGTAATGAGTCACTATTTGGTTTGACAATTTTATCATTTAAACTTCGCTAGCTCCTCAATATCTCTTATCAGTTGCACTTTAGCGTCTTCTGGCGTACCGCACAGTTTTATCCACACTTTGCAATTCCTTGTGCATGTGACTGTATTTTCCCCTGTTTCCTGAGAGCCCTTGCTTGCCTTGCTATTTCAGAATTTTTCTTTGTCAAGTGTTCATTTATGTACACGCGGCTGATCCTCAAAGTTTTTTTGTTTAATCAACAAATGTAAGAAAATATCGATATGGCGATATATGGTAATATTTTTCCTTAGATATTACATCTATTTTCAAAAGCGTTGTATCTAATTTTTGGAAGAATTTACATGCAAACATTTGTGCATTTTCTTTGCTTTTGGTGCAATTTAAATGTCGACCGCTAGTTGGCTGCAGTGTGCATTGGGTTTTATTTCCACCATTGACATTTAAATCCAATGGTGGAATTTAAATTGGAAGCAGAGTAAACTGAACTAAAGAAGAAGACCAATGTAAACAGAAGCCAGAGGCGGTGTGTTTGCATAAAAAGCTGTAAATAGTGACTGTGTGTGTGTGTGTGTGTGTGCGCGTGCTGTGTTAGTTTGGTACGGTAACTTATTCTTACTACAAACATCTTTTGTATTGACCATAAAACTATTATGGCTGAAAAAAGTCTAAATACGGTACATTAGTGTTAAAAACAAGTTTGGTTCTGTTGAAAATTAAAAGCTGGATAATTTCATACTGGAAAAATCCAGTGAGGTCATACTGGGATACCATGAAGCTGTAGTATTTCTGCACATTGGTAATATTAAATCTAGCATCTTCAGGAAATAATTTGCTAGTAAACAGAAGCACAAACATTATTACCCACTTTCATTTGACTGAGGCGATAACACAAAGTCTTGTTCATTGTGGAAACTAGCTTGGTGAGTTACGTACCACTGAAAGACCTCCCAGAGTGCTTTGTTCTGAATCCTCTCAATCTTAATGATATCGAAGCCTTGCATTGTTGAACTGAAAAGAGCTTCAACCTTCTGAAATTCCTCTGATGTGCGCTGTAGATCCACTCGCTAGAAGAAAAGTGGGAAACTCTTATGCCTGACGCACACGAGAGCAATCGGCTGAGCTAACGGCCTCGACTGACCGTTTGCTCAACAGATTGCTCGCTGTGGGCGCCTGATTTTCACTGAGTTTTCCGCCTCACGAGACGCTGAGCCGAATATCTGAACAGTCAGATATTTTTCGCCTCACAGGGTGTAGAAACTCGCCATGTGCGCACTCCGTGAGCTGCCGGCTGAGCTGAACTATTCTAGCGGCCGATCAAAGCACATTCTCTGATCACATGATTCCAAGATGGCAGCCCCTTGTCTGCATGCCGGAAAATAAACAAAACGGGGACAGAGCTGGAAACGGAGGAAAAGCCTTTACTTTTTTTGTTGATGAAGCGTCACCGCCACCGGTATTTCAAGGTTAGGAAGTATGTGTACGGTGGCTGGAAAGAAGGGCCAGGCAAGGAGTTTATGCCAGTCGACTCCAAGAGATGTGCCTGGAAGACCCAGAATCCTTCTGACAGTACCGCCGCCCGGATCCTTCGAGAGGGTAATGGAAACAGTGGGCCCATCGATCCGCAAGGTACCGTTTTGTTAATTTTTCAGACACGCAGACAGGACAGGGGGCTGCATCTGAACACATCTTGGTGTCATGTGAGCGGAGAATGCGCTTTGATTGGCCACTAGAATATTTCAGCTCAGCCGTCAGCTCAGTAGTGCGCACACGGCGAGTTTCTACCCCCTGTGAGGTGAAAAATATCTGACTGGTCAGATATTCGGCTCAGAGTCTCGTGAGGCGGAAAACTCAGTGAAAATCACGCGCACACAGCGAGCAATCTGCTGAGCAAACCGTTATTCGAGGCCGTTAGCTCAGTCGATTGCTCTTGTGTGCGGCAGGTTTTAGTCACACAATTTGCATCACTTGAGTGGTACAGAAAACTACAAAGGACCAACAGACAGAAAGAAAGACAAAACAGGGGTTTATGGATATGAGCATGTGCACAGGCAGACATATTTATTTTCCTCTGAAATGTAGTTTGAGATGTAATGGTGACTGTTTTATAGAAATTATCAGAAAAAAAATCCAAACAGGACTTTCAATCTGTGTAAAAGCCCACATCACTCAGTCCACTCTTCTACAGACGCTATACAAAAAAACTATCATTACTCAGGAACAAAAATCCAAGACACATAAACTCCTCAGATCAAGGCAGACACTCACTTCTAACTTAAATGGAAAATTCAACCTTTCTTTTTAAGAACCTCAGAGGAGCTGACTCTCATCCCAGCTCCAAGAAGTACGGGTGAGTCCAAACTGTAACTACTGTTTACACTCAACCCAATCCTAAAGACATGATGGATAAGAGAAGGCATCAGACTTAGGAGTGAGAAGACCCTAAATACCCAGAGGACAAAAGGGTCACCCTAATAAAAAAGAAACGAGTCCATGTTTTTAGACATGAAGAATTCATACCAAGAATCCTGTAGCAGGGATCTTGGTCTTGTCCCAGTTTTCTGGAGCAGAATAAAGCGGCCTTCTGCAAGTATAAAGATTTAAAGAGTTTTAGTTTCACTTAGTCTAGAAAAGTTTTAAAATGCAACAGACCGATAAAATCATGTACAACTGCATCACAACAAAACCCATGTTTATGTCCTCTTGTTTAATTCTGCACAGAGAAAGAGTCTGGTAACTCACAGACAGAGAGGCACTTGAGAGGCGGTGTCATGGTCTGCCTCCTGCGTCTCCCTCATGAGTCTCCTTGTGTTCTCCATCCCTCTCTAGGTTTCCCCTATGTGTCTCCTTGTGTTCCTCATGTGTCTCCTTGTGTTCCTCATGTGTCTCCTTGTGTTCTCCATCCCCACCTCAGGTTCTCCCCCTAGGTTTCTGTGCCCCTTTAGGTCTCCAGCTCCCACCAGGTTTTCCCAGGTTCACCTATTCTTTAGTTTTCTTTGTGTTTATATTATCTAGCTAATTTTTCTCTGTAGTTTCTTAGGTTCAGGTTTTCTTCTAGGCCCTTCCCCACCAGCTTATTAGTTCTCCTTTCCTCCTTAGATCATTAGTTATTTGTCTTGTTCTTCTAGTCTTTAGGTTTGGTTATTATTCATAGGTTATGTTTTATTTCCCCTCCTCAGCTTAGTTTCCTCTCCCTGATTAGTAGATTGTTTTCACCAGGTTTCTCTCTCCCCACGCACCTGCAGCTCATCTCCCAATCATCCTGCCCCTGTGTATAAAACCCTGTCTGCGTCTCAATGTGTTGTTGGTCCATTGTTTGTGTCAGTGTTGTCTCTAGGTCTCCAGGTCAGCTCTTTAAGTGAGCTCTTTGTCTTCAGGTCTTGGTTTTTTCATTCTATAGGATTTTTGGATTTTCGGTTTTGGCTTCCTGCCTTTTGGATTTACTTTTGGACAATCGCTCCTAATAAAGGATTTTACGTTGATTCCAACTCCTGCCTCGTGTCTCCCTGGTTCTGCATCTTGGGTCCTAACCTCCCCCCCACTCACAGCGTGACAGGTGGGACTAGGCAGCTAAAAAATAACCAATCTGAAAAAAGACGGAAATGCCGACTGTACCACGTGACGCAGTAGTTTTCTAGCTGTAGTAATAAAAGGCGTCTGGCAACGACACGAACATCTTTTATTTTTTTTTAGAAGAAATGCTTTTGGCGCTTCTACTTGTTGTGGTTTTAAATACATCTGAGTCATTTAGAACAAAGGAATGAGCCACAGCGAACTCCAACGCTGTCTTCATTGTTTATGAGAAACTGTCGCTGTGTGTGACGTCCACGACGCTGTAGTTTATTATCTGTAGTCAAAAATGGCGTATGGCGACAGCGCACACATCTTTCTTTAGCAGAAAGGCTTTTAGCGCTTCTACTTGTTCTTTTAAAGACGTGTCCAAGTCATTTAGAACAAAGGAAAGAGCCGCAGCAACCTCCGCTTCAGTCATCATGTTGACAACAAACTCTGCATTATGGTGTGTGACATACGCTACTCAGCGCTGATTTGCTCGGTTAGAATTCTCAGGGGGTGGAGTTATTTGAATGGGAGAGTTCCCAGACCCTTTCTCTTTGCAGAATTAAACCGAGGAGGAGTCTGACGGTAAAGAACTTTTTCTTAATTACTGTTATTATTGAACTTTGTTGTGTAAAAAAAGAACCTAAGTCCAAGAAACATCTAGAATCATTACCTGAACTTCTTTGTTCTGACATCAGAGGCAGAGACAAAGCGAGGACGTCTGCTAACAAGTCTCTTGGTGCTGTAGTGCTTATTGGTCTGGATCATGTCTGAGTAAAAATATTTTCATATTTAGAAATTTTGGTTACAAAGTGAGTAAAGTATATTAACTGAATTTCAAATGCAGAATTTTGAAAAACAGATGCTCTCTGGAGTCTTTTTTACCCTGAAAACTGAGCGAATACGATTGTGAGCCAGCGCTAAACTCCACCTCGTCGTCACTGTTGTCCAGAAACTTTTGCTCCAGCGTTGCACTGTTAATGTCTGCTGAACCATGTGTACCACTCTGCAACAAACAAGATAAGACCATCATAACATCAGTCTCATATAAAAAATAACTAATCCACATCAGTCCCTGGCTGGAGAGGAATTTAGATTTTTGCCATAATGTAGGTCGTTATCATCCACTGTCAGTATGTTTTATGAAATCCCACCCAAATTATTTTGTACGTTTCTCTACGCTTTAAAGTGCAAGTTCACTGAGAAGCTGCTTTGTACTTATTTTAGAAATCCAATCAATCACTACGAGTTTACCATACAGGCTGAATGTGAAAACTAAGTTTATGACCAGAACCTGTACATGCAGAAGTCTATGCTGCAGATTTCATCTCTATGGTAAACCTAAAACCAAAGTAGAGGCCCTTTTTTGTTTGAATCAGCTCCACTGGCTTGGCTCTCTGAGGCACGGTGTCACTGTGTATATCTTCAGAGGGCTGCTGGCTGCCATAGCTACGTATTCCCAACATGTATACGCTGCTGACTAATCTTTTAAGAAATGTTAGACAAGTTATTTGATGCTGCATGGCTTAAAGTAAGGCCTTTGAACTCTGGCCAAGTGAAAGAGGCTATTAAATAGCTCTTTTACACAAATAAGAAATAGTGCATAATTTAAAGAGAATATTTTAAATTTAAAAAACAAACTAATTTGGCCCTGTTCAGGCTTTTAGGGTTATTACTCTAGCCCTTTTTACAAGACACACTGTTGGCAAATCGGCGTAATATTACCGCAACGGTGTGTCTTATAAATACGCCATGCCGGCATGGCGTTGCGCAAATGTTGCGGCATTCTTTCCTCCTCGCTTGGTAGTAATATTGCGGTAATGATCTGACTTAAAAATGGCTACTGCGCCATGGCGCAACAGAGTGAGGTGTCATGATGACTTGGGAAGTTAATGCTGAGCTCCGGCCGGCAAATATATTGAAAATTATAATAAACACAGATAATAAGTTTTGCTTTGTGAACAAAATCAGCTGAAAAGGCAAACTAGAGCACCGCAGTACTCCATGTACTTCTGTCTGTTAGAGCTGTTAGAGCTAAAGCTCTGCCTGGTGGGATCTGGGTCCCTGGGCTCTGTTGGGTCCCCGGCGGGGCTGGTTGCCCCTGGGTCCCGGGTCGCAGGGTTCCGGGCTCGGCCGGCTAGGGGGTGGGAGGCTACGGGCGGGCCTGTGGCCTTGCCGCTGCTATCCCCCGGGACTCTGCCGGCTGCTGGTTGTGGCCCCCCGGGGCAATCCTATGTGCCTCTTGAGGGGGACAGGGGCTTTTCTGGTCGCAGTCTCCCTGGGGTCCCTGCACTCTGGGGCAGCTCCAGGATCTCTGAGACTTGGAGCTCCTTCCATCTCCTACACGTCTTTGGGGGTAGATTTGTGGTCCCTCACACTCTCTATTGGACGCTCCTATAGAGAAACCTTACATAAACAAGCGCGTGTACACACACAGGTGCTTACATGGTGCTCTCATAAGTATGGACTTGGGCACGTTCAACACATGTCTTAAGGCTGTGGTTGGCACTAAATGCACTGTGATTTATTATCGTGATTGTTCAGTAAAACAATGTTTTTATATTTCCTCATCAGGTTGACGCAGTGATAGCTTTGTCCTGTTGTATTGTTGTGTGTTCCTTTTTATTCTATTTTTCTTTCTCTCTCCTTCTGCAGGTCTAGAAGCAGACTCTTGTTCATCATTGACTGTTTGTTTTTGTGGAACCCCCCCTTTCCTTTTGTCTCTTCCTTTCTCTTTCACCTCTGTCTCCGTGTCTGGTCGGAATTACAAAGCATTCAAAAACAATAACAATAAAGTTTAAAGTATCAGGCGTGACATTAAAAGCAGAAGCTTTGATGCTCCACCTGAGAGTAAATCTGTAAGGCTTGTCACCAGCATTCAGACATCAATTCTGTTTGCTTCACAGCCAGACAGGACAGGGTATAAAAAAATAAAAATAAAAATAAATAAAAGAGCTAAAGCTCAGATCACCAGAGACTGCACGGGGACTGATGGGGACAGACACCTTCAGGAGCGGCTTGTTAACCCTCTCAGGCTCAAAATAAGTTTTGATAAAAGGACTAACAACTACATCCTTCAGGGGTACTTCTGAGTTATAAAATGCTCATGAAATACATATGTGGAGTAACCAGGTAGGTAGGTTTTAACATTGCAAATCTGCAACGCATGCCTCCAGAGGGTTAAAGGAATGTAACAATCGCAGCTTCAATCGAAATAAAAAGGCAAGTTAAGTCTAAGATAAACGGAAGTCCGCGGCATCACAGAGACCGCCCCCATAGCCCCTTTATGCCTCTATCGCCTAATCTTTTATAAAAATAACATGATTGCACCACATTACCGCCACGCTCTGACCATTAATAAATGACCTAAGGGTCCCTGATGCCGCCACGGCGTTGCGGCAAATTGACGGCATTGTTTTGTAAAAACGGCTTCTGTCTCAGCCATAATGAAAGACACATCCAAGAGGCCCACCGTGTTTGTTGTTAATAAATACGCTTAAAAGCGATTCTTACCTTTTTGTTTTTATCTTTGCATTAGAGTAACTGCTTTAAATGTTTCTGATAGTATCTTGTTTCCTCTCATGTTTGTGAATGTTTAAGTACACTATGAATATTGTATTGCAACTTCTATGAGAAAAATCTCAAAGCAATCTCTACCTAAAATCCTTCAGCCATATTTTGCATGTGACCTAATGCTGCTGATGGGAACCCCTCCTCTGTTGCCATGGCGAATATCAAAGGAACTATTTGTGCGAGAAAAAACTCTAAAGTTAGTCCAAAACAAGCCCGTTTCAAGCCTTATACTGCTTTTATTTTGTTGATTTCACAGTATAACAGTAATTGCTGAACTAACAGACAAGATTGTAAACCCAACTTTTTTAGGTTAAAACTCAGTTTTACCTATTTTTAAAGAGGAAGTCACATAAATAATTGTCTTCCCCATTTTGAATGAGGGTGGGTGAGTCCATGAATGTTCAATTACAGTGTGACGGAGATCTGTCAGGCTTTTCTAATCCTAGAGCTAATGCCGGAAATAGGTGTAGGAGACTACTTTTATGTTCAGCCTGCAAAAAGTATTTTCAGTAGCAAGCTCGTGGGAGGTAGCCACAATTGCTTACTCTAGAAATTTTTGTATCGATTCAAACTTTACTGGGTTCTTCTGTGTCTTCTTTGGAAAAATACTGGTATTTTATAAAAACTAAAAATTCTTCAGTCCTAACTGAGATATGAATAACTCACGTCGGATCCATACAGTTTCCACATTCCATTTTCATCCTGCCAGTACCAGAGCCACTCGGTGGTGTGGATGAAGGTTGGCTCAACCAGAGAATTTAGAGTTGAGAGTCTTCTGACTTTGTTCTCTCCAAGCTTCATCGTGTCAAAATGGACAGGTGGGCTGCTGGTACTAAAGGGCACAAACACACTCTCATTGGTGATGCTTAAATACACGAGTATTGTCTGCAAATGTCACCAGATCACCTGTACGAGTTCTTGGGGTCACAGTAGTCCTCCTCGATGGTCTCATTATCAGGCAGATCTGTCCACTGACCATCTTCCTGGACCTGCCATCGGTATGGCATCTTGTCGTGAGCTTTAAAACATCGATCTGAGAAAAAAATAATAATAAATCAACCGTGAAAAACATGTCTTACTAGTTTCAGACAAAATAAATATATTTTAATTCCAACCATAACCTACTCACTCACCTTCATTCCTACAGTTCCCCTTGATGAAGAACATGCATATCTCAGTTTTATCTATTAAACACAAAAAAGCCAAATTAAGATTTTTCTAATCTTTAGATGTTTTCTCTTCCCTTGGTGAGTTCTAGACTTGGGTTTTTACCTTTAACATGTTTTTGTCTTGGTTTTCCTCTCGCCTCATCTCCATTTCCATTTGTGTTGCAGACGGCAGCAGAGATATCACTAGTGGAGAGCTTCCGATGGCTGTCCTGTTTTCTGTCTCGTCCTCTGACGGTTGAGGTTTGATTTTGTTTGGTTGACTGTTGTTTGCCCTGACCACTAGTGATGCTCGTGTCTGTGTCATTTCCAACAGCAGAGACATCGCTGTTAGATGAATTAAGATCTTCCTGCTGATTGAAACTTTCATCTGGTCGGTTTTTGCTGCACAGATCCAAATCATCAAAATTCGAATCTTCATTAAAGGAAGGCGGTGGGATGTTTCCTCTGCTTCCCCCTCTGCCTCCCCTGTTGCCACCTCTCCCTCTGCCTTGATTCTGTTGTCTCTTCTCAAAATTTAAACCATCTTCACTTTTTGCATCAGCATCTGCCATAGAGAAGCCATTGCTGGACCAGTTGGGTTGTCTACTGTTGCCTTCATCAAGTCCATCTTCACTGAACAGATCCAAGCCTTCAGTGTGACTTGTGATGTCACTAATGGAAGAGCGTTCTTGCTGTTGTCCAGGTTTACTTCCATTTCTGCTGTTGCCCCTGCTGCCTCTATTTCCCCTGTTGCCTCTGTTGCCACCTCTCCCTCGGTACCACTGCCTCTGTGCTAGATTCACTCCATAACCACTTTTTGCATCAACATTGTTGACAGCAGGGTTGTGCTTTCCTTTGCGCCCCCTTGCTCCCCCATACTCGGTGGCTCTTAATGCTTCTTTATTTGTATAAGTAGACCGTAAAGAGCTTAAAAGGCTGGGAGGAACTCCTTTATCATAAAATATTTTCATTACTTGTGGAGCATAAAAATCGTGGTTCCTGTAGCAGATGCAGTCTTGTCTTGGGTACTTCTCACAGATGTGCAAACGCTCACAAGCAAAAGCATTTTGACATCGACCAAATTCCTGGTCACCATTATTGTAATCATGACAGATCTATTTGAACAAATGCAAAGACACGTTACTGTATTGGTCACACTCAAGAACAATGATATGATGAAGTTACCAGGATGTGTTTGTTGTAAGACTTACAGATGGCAGGAGTGTTTGGTCATTCTGCAGCAGCAACGTACACAACTCCACTCTGCTCAGAGCCTCAAGGTTATGCTCCTCAATTACCTTCCGGTTGTGGTCAGAGGTCAAGTCATGAGAGAAACAACAAAATCTCCTGTAATCAGAGAATGATTTACTGCTCATCTAGAGGTGTAAAATTATCATTTTGTGATTAATTAATTGCAGCTAGAGCTGAGCGATATGGCCTAAAATCAATATAACGATATAATGAGGATTAGGGATGTACCGATGGATCGGCATTTGATCGTAATCGGCCGATAGCGCCACTATCGGTTTTGATCGGAGCTTTCAAAATAGATCAAAGCAGACCGATCAGGTAGGGTTGTCACGGTAACCAGTGTAGCGGTAAACCCCGGTAAAAAAAAAAAGTTCACAATAATAATAACCGTATTGTTTTTTAAAAAACTATATTATCTCTGTGGATTACAGTGGCTGCGGTGTAGGCGCGGTGACCCTTACCGGCCACCGTATCTTTTGCTGAAGTTGCCGGCGGCACATGTGCGCTTTGTTGTTTACAACCAAAACTTTCTTGCAGCTAAAGCTGAAATAATGGTCAAAGGAGGAGACGGCAGCGCTCAGGAGGACATTTATTATCCCTCAAAGAAGACAAAGTCGGAAGTACGGGCATATTTTAGATATTTGAAGAATGCCGAGGGAGTTTATAGAAGACGGCTATCCTGTTTGCAGCACGTGCAGAAAAAGAGTCTGTGAAAGGCAGCAACGCTTCAAATCTCATGACACATCTGCGTGACCATCACCCACAACTCTACAGTCAACGCAAGGCAAGCTAACGTTAGCGTTTTAGCTAAAATGCGTGATCCGAGGATTTGGGTTGAGGGAGAATGCAACGAGTGGCTATATAAAGCAGCCGCAGCGCCGCTACCTGCATATAAATGTCACGGACACCCCCATGTTGAAATGACGCTATGCATTACGGGGCTCCCAGGGGCAGATAAGAGTTGGTCTCTCACCGAGAATAATTATGAATTTAACAATGATTACTGCCTGATGACATTTCCCCAAATCTGTAAAGCTCACTGGAAGGACACAAACCGAGGACAATATTTTCCTGATATAGGGTTTATTACTCAAGTAAGGGTAAAAAAGTATCTGATTTGAAGGCTACTTGAGTACTGAGTATCATCTGATCTAATATTTTTAAAATGATGACATCAAACAGACATAAAATAAAAAGTTATGGGCAAATATTGGTATTTTAAAGACTAAAGGGAAAAAATGTAAACAAATAAACAACATAATTACAAAATAACACATTTTAGGCAAAATTTAGACACAAACTGAGGACAATATTTCCTGACATACAGGGTTTATTTAATTGTGTGAAAATGTAGCACGTTAAAAAAAATACCACGATAATACCGAAAACCGTGGTAATTTTGGTCACAATAACCATGAGGTTACATTTTCACACCGTGACAACCTTCATACAGACCATTTTAGATTAGGTTACATTTCCTTTATTCCCAGATTATGTAGTTTGTAGCACTCATTATAATGTTGTAGAAAATTTCTGGCCAATCCACGTGATCGGTATCGATGATCGGCAGCAAAAAACCTGATCGGTGCATCCCTACTGAGGATTTCACCTCCAATGGACGATAACAACAGGTAAGCACGGAAACAAAAGTTGTCCACTAGATGGGGCTGTCACATGTATCATGTTGAGTCACATTTTTACATGGCTCAAGGGGGTACAGCTTCTTAAAAGGACGTGAATGTTGCCGACATACACACACCTCTAAATTTTTTTATTATCAAATTTATTGACATGAGAAAAATTATCTCGATAAAGTCAGACATTTCGATAACGATACACTTTCGATTTATTGCTCAGCTCTAATTGCAGCCATAATTGGTGTGTTGTGTTTTTTAACCACGTTAAAGCTGCTACAACAAATCTACAGAACAAGCTAGATTTTGAATGCAAACACGGTCACAGAACACTGACCCCTCCCCTTGGGTATCTCCAGGATGACGCTGCAAACGGAGACCATGGTACGTTGGTTTCACATTTAGGTTGTTTTCCCTATTTTATTCCCCCACACACAGTGCTGCTAGAGCCAATAATGGCACCATAGGTGAGTGAGGGAGAGAGAGAACGTAGTTGAGTAAGGGTGAAAGAGACTCCTCCCACATCGGAGCAGGTTCAGGCTGATTTCTGAAGCTTGGTTTATGCCCCATCGGTGCAAGTGCGGAGTCGCACACTTTAGCTGACTTGAAAGTTTAACTAGGTTTGAATTTTTCTGATGGCACATGTTAGTTCAAATATAATGATTCAATAATCAATAAATCAATATAATAATTTTCGTTTGAATTATTACAATCATTCTTAGTCTACTTGTTTTCAGTTTAAAAAGTGTGTTGCTCAATTTTCCATATGTCATGTGGAAGTATCATTCGAAAGTCTAAGGACCATTTTACAAAAGATTTTTATTGCTTACTGTGTATGTTAATGATATTTGTTTTACAGGAAGTGGGCCTTGTGATACTTTGCACAAGTGTTGCAGAACAACAGAGACATTTATCCAGACATCGAGGATGCAGTAGGCAGGCTGCTAAAGTTACGGCCCAACTTGAGTAGAACTTGTGATAAAGTTAAAGTTCAGAGTAAAATAACAGGAAACGTATGTCTGAACTAGATACAACACAACTGAAATGTTCAAATACAGATTAGGGGAAGTGTCCTTATTTGGTGAATACTGAACTGTTGACCTTCTGTTGCTGAGCAGAAGAAAAAAGACGTTCTGTTATTAGAAGTCTTGTCTGTTGCTAGTGAAATATGATAAATGTTGAAGCGTGTACGCTCACAAGTAGGACCACTCTCCACGTGAGAAGGAATTGTTAATGGCTAATTTTGTAATATGCAGCTGAGACAGCCTCAGTGCTTGAATTTTGTATGCAAACTTTATTTAATGAACGGCTTGGGGAGTAGCCCGCTGCCAGAGAGATGGCTGCCGGTGATCCTGGTAGCAACTCTCTCCACGCGAAGTCGACCGAAGATCTTGTGTTGAGTGAAGGCATTGGGCTTTATTGTAGGTCTCTCTTCAGTCACCTCCAAGAACCAGGGACTGGACAGATGGAATAATTTCATCCACACCAATTGTGAAACTAAATAAGAATAAACTGTTCAACCAGAAGAAAAATCCCCACCATCACTCAACTCAACTTTATTTGTAAATCGCACCTTACAGGCAAAAACATTCCACCAAGGCGTTACACTGATCAAGTAAAAAACATAAAACATTAAGTCCAGAAAATAAATACATTGTATCACAAGATACAGATAAAAATGCAGTGAGTACACAGATTGCTATAAGTAAAACAATAAAACTAGTTAGAGAGGTTAAAAGACAGATCATAAAAGTAGGTTTTTAGCCTTGCCTTAAAAACCGCAACAGAGGTGGAGGCCCTTATGCTGAGAGGAAGCTCGTTCCAAAGCTTAAGACCTGCCACAGCAAAGGCCCTATCACCACGTGTCTTTAGGCGCGTTCTTGGGACCAAGAGGAGCATGAGGTTCTCCGAGCGGAGTGACCATGCAGGAGTGTACGGTTGAAGCGGTGACACCAAGTAAGGTGGGGCCAAACCATTTAACGTTTTAAAAACCAGTAAGAGTATTTTGAAACGAATCCTTACATCAATGGGCAGCCAATGAAGCGCAGCCAGGACAGGAGTTATGTGGTCATACTTGCGCCTGCCCTCTAAAAATCTGGCAGCAGCATTCTGCACCATTTGCAACCTGGCTATTGAGCCCTTGCTCACGCCGAATAAAACAGGGCTGCAGTAGTCCAGTCAAACCCTAATAAAAGCATGGACTACCGTCTCAAGATCATGACGTGACAAAAATGGTTTGATCTTTGCCAGCCGACGAAGGTGGAAAAACGAGGAGGAGATCACTCCATTGATGTGGGTATCAAAACTAAGGGCGCTATCCAGTTTAACACCAAGATTAGTCACTGATGCAGTCAGCTAGCCATTAAATGACCCACAGTCAGTTAGGGAAGAGTCACAATGTATGCTTGGAGCAAACAACATAACCTCTGTTTTGTGATCATTTAGGCTCAGAAAATTTTCACTCATCCAGGTCTTGATCTCCCTCAAACAGTTAGTGAGAATAGAAACAAAGAGACCACTTGACGTGTTCAGAGGCAGATACAGCTGACAATCATCAGCATATAGGTGGAATTGAACTCCGCCCTTAAATTCAATGCGCAAATCAACCAGGTTGTGCGATCGTGTTTTTTTAACTTACGCCGACTAGACAGAATTAAGCCCCTGCTGTCCAGAGTACATTTAGAGACTGTCCTGTATGCCGGCCTTAGTCAGGGTGCGGTAGCACGCTTGCAGTTAGTTCAAAACTCAGCCGCTAGGTTCGTGACAGGCACTAGGCGCAGGGAACATATCACCCCTGTGTTGGCATCCCTTCATTGGCTGCCTGTACAATACAGGGCAACATTCAAGGTCTTGGTACTGGCATACAGGGCCTTACACGAAACTGCTCCAGCATATCTTGGCAACCTTTTGCATAGGCATGCCCCCTTGCGGGCCCTTCGCTCAGCCGGCAGGGAGCTGTTGATCGTTCCACGCACTAAGTGCAGGTCACGGGGGGGCCGTGCATTCTCTGTGTTGGCACCTGCACTTTGGAACCAGTTGCCTTTGGTGGTGCGTCAGTCACCCTCATTGGGGGGTTTTAAGACTCGCCTTAAGACCCATTTTTTTGTCAAGGCTTTTCAGGATTAGCAAATTCTACCCGGTTTTGATGCCCCAGCCTCTTAATCTTTTTCTGGATTTTATTTTTTGCTTTTACTCTCCTCTTTTAATTGATTTTATGCTGGTGTTAAGATTGTTATATTTTATTCTGATGGTTTAATGTTTTTATTGTGTTGTGTTCAGCACCTTGGGCGTCTGCATTGGTCACAGAAGTGGCTTTATAAATAAATGAAATGAAATGAAATTTCTTCTTCTGCGATCATCCAGTAAACATATCTGATAGCGGCGCTCTTTCGCCAGAGTGGCACGAAATATATTGCACCCAGCGCAGCAGAAGGACTTGAAGCAGTTAACGCACAAAACTATTTTACCCGGTTACAACTAGGGGTTGACTGATTTATCAGTCAGCCGATTAATTGGGCTGATATTTGGCATTTTTTCATCATCGGCCGATAAGCCTCTATAGCAGAGCCGATTTAAAGTCAGGCAGCTTTGCGGGCAGCTCGCTGCTGCTGGAAGCCAGTGAAAGACCACAATCCAAAACACTGGGAGTATTTACCTCGGAGTAAAAGGTAAAGCTTCTCTTTAGCGTTTCAAAATAGTTACAAAATTAACAGCAATTAACCAGTCAACAATGTACATCCCTAGTTTCTGCACATACCTGTGGTTATCAACCATTTATTGCTATCGAGGTAAAATCCTCAATATATCGTGATATTGATTTAAGGCCATACTGCCCAGCCCTCGGCTGATATCTGAAATGTTTTTTTTAGATCCAAAGAAGTTACCTATAGAGCTCCGGGAGTTGACGTCACTTCTCCCGGCATGCAACAGTTCAAATCGAAACGGCGCCATATTGGCATGCAGAAGCCGGCAGCTGGACTATTTACTATTGTCAGAAAACTCAATCAAACGGGAAATATGGTAGATTCCTGTTGTGCCCCAGGATGCAGAACAGACGCGGACGACATAAGGAATGAGCCATCTACAGGATTCCCCAAGATCCGGAGCGCCACAAACGTTGGATCATTGTAATAAAACGCGCTAGTGACCGGGCGAAAATGAAGCTGTGGGATCCCGAGAGTAAAGGTTTTCGCTTATGCAGTGACCGCTTCATATCAGGTACTTAAACCAACGTTTCCTCAACTGTGTATGGTATTTATTTTAAATGCTTTTATTATGATTCTTAGTGGGCTTCCTAAACTTATTTTGGCGTGGCTTTTTCTGTCTTATTACTCA
>SSNQ01034417.1:469492-508684 GCA_006942095.1 Nothobranchius kuhntae | reverse complement strand
ACAGCAATTAACCGGCTAAGCTGTATTTAATTTTTAAGCAATGGTTGATCAGATCACACATAAAAAGCACTTTGGATTGCTATTATCTGTGTCACCGAGACTACTTACATGTAAATCTGTTATTTGTCCGTCCATCCATCCATTTTCATCCGCGTATCCGGAGTCGGGTTGCGGGGGCAGTAGCGTGACTTCCCTCTCCCCAGCCGCCGGAGCCAGCTCCTCGGGTAAATCCCAAGGGGTTCCCCGGTCAGGTCCGGTGTTGTGCCGGTCCGCTCCGACAGCTTCTGGCATCGGAGCGGGCAGTAGAGTCGAGAGTCCCAGACCTTCTCCCCAGCTCCTCCGGCCGGGGGAATCCCAAGGGGTTTCCCCCGGCCAGGTCCGGTGTTGTGCCGGTAAGAAGTCCGCTACGACTTCTGGCGTTTTTAAAAAGTATCCCAGGGGCACGGTAAGGGTCGGAGATGTTTAGTCTATTTAATTTCTGACTATATAAAACGATTTCTTCTGTTTTAAAGTGTGAAGTAAACTCCGACGAAGTAAAATCCAAGCGGATCCCGTTCATGTTCATGGTTACATCCGTGTTTGTTTACCTTTTTTGCATGCCAAAATGGTGTCCACTAACTGAGAGTCACGTGGGGTCCGGAGCTCTATGGTTGTTAGTTGCTTAGTAATTGCAGCTTCGGTGGCTAGCAGTTAGTAACTTGCTTACATATGTAATTTAACAAATATACACAATTAAAAAAGTGAAAAGCTCTTCATATATTTATATTGAAACTTATAAGTATAAAATATGACGTTATCTCCTGTGTCACGTTATCAAGACATCACCTTGCAAGGGCCTTGGCATTGAGAAACACCCTTATAATTTAAGCCTAAGTACTTGAATTGTCCAGTATATAGCTCATTACATCACTTTACGTCATTACAACCAGCGCAATTTACGTTCCAGTAACTTAATTGCTATGATTGTTAGCTGTACCTTTGGCCCCTCATTCCAGTTTGCTGCTCCCAACGACTGGAATGAGCTGCAAAGATCATTAAAGCTCACTACCTACTATTCCATTATCTACCTTCAATAATTCATTGCAATCAATATCAATATGCCTAATCCTAAATAATTTAAAAAAATTTAGGCCTTTAGGTTTTTAGGCCCTTTAAGTTTCCCAACCGTACATAAACGCACCGCGGGATTCAATGCCATAAATCAGTTTGACAATAATTAGTATGAACTTTTTCACACTAACCTGAATATTTTTAACACGAATGTTAACTAAGTCGGTCCTAACTCATAAATGCTTTTCAAAGCTGAGTGAACGCATTCAGCCTATTTTACAGTAAATAAAAACATATTTACCTCTGCAGGGATAACTGACATATTCCGCTGATGAGGTAGGCTTTACACAGGTGTAACCTTCTACATGTCCCGGGACAGTCCTTGTGTCTGCACAGCCTCAAGCTGGTCCTGGCCACCACTTTCTGTTTACCGTTTACAACATAAATGACAAACTTCTCCTGGTTAGAAATAACGTCATTGCTGGACTTGCCCGGAAATAGATTGAACATCAGCTCTTCTGCATCGACGGATCCTTGACTGGCGCAAATATACTTGAATATTTCAGACTCCATTGCTCCCACGGCCTTTCCTTCCACCAGAAAACAAGCTGTTGTCGTCGAGCACTCTGTTTACACCACACGAGTCATTTCTGAGGTTTGGAAACCGAAACTTAACACCAGCTCGATGTGTTATTACTGTTGTACACATGAGGGCGACATCCTCCTGCTGGGGGAAATTTTCCGTCTTTTTACATAATCAATCTGATATTTTATGTATCCAAAGGTCAAATCAGCATCATTCATAAATGTCGACATGCTAAACAAAACCCATTGTTCTCTACATTGGAAAATGGGGTCAAACAGTCTTTTAAAACTAGAGTCGAAGTCATTAAGACTTTTAATCAGTTTTCTCTTAAGTTTTGAAAAATTATTAAAAATACATTGAAAAATGGGAAAAGTAAAAATTGTTAACAAAATGTGAGGAAAGAGAAAAAGAAAATAGGAAAAAGTAATCAGTGGATCCCAGGAAAAGCAGAATTGGTAGAAAGAGCTGAATGAGAAGGTATGCAGAATCAATAGGAATCAGAAGCCAGCGTGAACAGATGAGTTTTCAGCTGCTTTTTAAAGGAGACCACGGAGTCCACTGATCTCAGGCTTAGGGAGACACAGGTCCAGAGTCTGGGGGCCACAGCAGCAAATGATCTGTCACCTTTGGTCTTTAGCCTGGTGCGCTGCACAACCAGTAGGCTTTGGTCACTGGACCTCAGGGACCTGCTGGGGGTGTAGGGACTGAGAATGTCACGTTGATCGTGCAAATGCTGTGATGACCCCAAAACTATGGAACCACCTACCTGGTGATGTGAAGCAATCTACCTTCGGAGTTTTGTGGAGGTCACAGTCATTCAAGTGCCTTGCTGGAATTATAATTGATATTGATAAAAGACGCACACTTGTATAGCGCTTTTCAGAGTAAGGACTCCAAAGCACTTTACACTAGTGTATCATTCATCCATTCACACACACACTGATGGTGATGAGCTACTATGTAGCCGCAGCTTCCCTGGGCCGCACTGACGGGGGCGAGGCTGCCGAGCACAGGCGCCACCGGTCCCTCCGACCACCACCAGCAGACAAGGTGGGTTAAGTGTCTCGCCCAAGAACACACCCAAGAGTTGCAGTTAAGCGTGAGGAGATGAAGGTGTGGAGAACAATCTCATGTTCAGAGCGGGACAGACTTGGAAACAATTTGTAAATATTTTATTGCAGTAAACACACTAATGTTCCATCACATCAAGGCTAACGTGTAAAATCCAGACTCAACACAGCTTCCTTGCATGTTAACTGTTACGCACAAATGTAAATGTGTTAAGTTCTAATAATGTCTGCAAAATTAAAATATATACAATCATAGTAAAGTGCCTACATCAAATAAATGTATTTTCTTCATTTAAATATGACTACAAAGCACTATGACAAGTCAGATTAGGCATGAAAATCATTCCAATAAAAACTAAGAAATTATCCTAAAATGAACTAAATTACACTTAGATCAAGACTTCATGAGATGGGATTTTAATACAGGCCTTTATTCAAGTGTAGGAGCCATCGAACACACCCGTCCTGTCTGACCTTATTCTTTAGTTCAGACACCCACAAGCTGCTGATCAGCTGACCTGGCGGGACAAATGCTCAGAGAGGCTCTAATAGCTACATGTTAGCTGTGCAGCAGTGTTTGGTTCTCTAGACAACAGCATTACATTCATGTAGCCATTTGGTGACTGGATTATCCCTCAAACTGCTGCTTTACTTTGGTCTTTAGCAGGAAAGGGAGCAGTAATGAGCAAATTTGTGTCAGATTTTGTTTTTCATTTTCAATTAAAGATATTAAAGAAAACCTGAAAATAATTTACCAGCAAAACTTTTACTAAAACCTACATGTCCAGCTTTGATTGGATATTTACTGTTTAGCTCCACAACCCAGACCGGCATGCTGTTAACCCTAACCCTTCTGCTTAAGAACGACATGCTGAGTTGCTAATGAAACAATATCACCCAAGATTTATCTCCCATCTTTTGTTTGAAATACTCCACAGACGAGTCTCAGGGGTCTGATGGAGGTCTAGTTGATGCAGTCCATCAAGTGGATGTTCAGGGAGTCCATGTCTGGGAAGGTCTGGCTGCACTTGGGACAGAGGAATTCCGGAATGCTCCCCTGTTGCTGCCAGTCGGCACCTGTGAGCGACAAACGCGGGTCACATGATCAGCCCGTTTAGTTTTAGCTACACCGGACACGCCGTGCCCACTTCCCAGGCTGCGTTTCAAATCTAAACAGTTCAAGTAAAAAGTCAAATTCCTGGCAAGAAATCTTGCTTCGTTTCTCCAACAGACCATGGAGTCCGCCAAGACGTTAGCACTATTTCACCTTTTCTCTGGTAAGAGGGATTAAACTTCTAAAGAACGATGCTGAAGCTGAAGAACAGAACTTTTGGTCATGCATGATCGTTTTTAGATGAAAGGTCACTTAACTCTTTACCCCATCATGGATTTTACCCCAGAGTTCCACATTTATTTTTTATCTAACAGCTTCTTGTTTGAGTTTGTCAGTCTGGGATGACATGCAGAGCTAATTAGGATCAGGATAAACAGAATGTACTTTTAGCTGCAGCTCCATGAGGAATTCCTCCTGACGTTCCAAGTCTCTGCTTCATTTCACCGAGCGACCGCCTGCAGGAGCAACAGACGAATAGAGCAGGTATTATAAAACCATGTTACCAAGCAGATCATAGCATCATTTTTCTGTGATATGCTGTTGTTTAAGTTAATGCCTCAGATGTTTCAAGTAGCAAAAGTCTCTGTTGTGGCTTTTATTTAAATCAGAAGAATCCAAATTACCCTGCAGCAAAAACAAAATCAGTTGTGATGTTGGAAACAGCAGAACTCCATACCGGCCCAGTGAGTCCATCTCCTCCTGCAGCTGGCTGTTCTGCTTCTTCACAAACTCCAGCTGAGCAGCCAGACGCTGCTTCTCCTCATGGAGCTTCTCCCTCGCTGCTCGCTCTGCGTAGAAGTCTGAGGAGTAAGCCTCCGCCTGAAGAAACCAGCAGCATGATCGTTAAAACTCCTGAAACTGTCACCACAGGGGTCGTCAGCTTTTGCTCAGATTTATTTTCAGAATTCCTTCCAGTCTGACCTGAGCCTGGAAGACAGAGATGGTCTCCAGATCCTTCTCCTTTGAGAACATCTCCTGCTTCATCTCATCAATCTTGCTCTGTTTAACAGCCAGAGCTTCTTCTGCAGCCGTCAGCCGCTCCTGCAGATCATCTGCCAACTCCTTCTCCACCAGCCGGGACTGCAGAACGGGACAGGAGAACCAAACGTGACAACTTTCTAACTCTTAGTGGAACCCAGCTGGTATAAATAAACCAACATCCTCATGTTGCCTCAGCAACCCACCTCTCTTTTCTTCTTCTCCTCTTTGAGTTCGTTGTAGTCCTCAAACAGCTTGGTGTAGGCGTCCTTCAGCTGAGCCAGGTTGTTTCTGCAACAAATGAAGAAGAGACCTGAATCTCATTCTAATGGCAGATTAGACTGGACAAGTCTGTAGATCTGTGAGTCCTCTGACCTCTCCTCACCACCCTCCCTCTGCTCCAGCTGACTCGGAGTCTGCTCGCTGACCAGATGCAGCTTCAGACGGTCCTTCTCTGATGGCACAACCTGCTTCTCCACCAGCTGAGCCTTCAGGGACGCCACTTCCTGCTCCAGATCCTGACATCTACACAAAGCAAACAGCAGGTCATTGTAGATTCTGTATGTCCTTAAATGCAACATTTCAATTGTAGCTTTATTCAGGTTCATTCAGCCTTCTTGTCTTTGATAGAAATACTCATTTGTCCATCTGTTGGCAGTTATGTCTCCGTCCGGTCTTGCTTGGGACACAGGGAGCTCGTATAGCGGGTCCCGTATTGCCGCTGACTTTAGGTTTAACGCCAGTTTAGTGCCATCACAGTTGCTAGGCAACAGGACACACGCAGAGGTATGGGTGGTCCAATTTCAGAGACGTTCAAGTCCGGTCTTCCTGGTCTACGGTGGATCTGGTGTTGGTACCTACACCAGCCTATGTGGAACGGGTAGGTCGGGTCCTTCAGAGGGCTTGCCGCCCCTGAATTTGAACACAGCTGCTTGTGATGCTGGCTAAAGTGCAGCAAAGTTACATTTCTGTGTGGGAACTCTGTAACACCTCTATCCCTACCGTGCTGACATGTTTTATTTGAATACATGTACTGTTAAACCCCAAGGTCAGTGTTTTGTGTCTGAGAGCAGGTCCAACCTGTCCTGCAGGTTCTTCTTCATGCCTTCAGCTTCCTCCAGCTTGCACTGAGCTTGCTGCAGATCCTTGAAGAGCGTCCTCACCTGAGACTTCAGATTCTCCACCTCAGACGCTGCCTGAAAAGGTCCACAGTCACACACGAGGTTCATAAACAAAAGATAAAAGCAGAAAGTTACAAGAAACCTCCAACTCCAGCTCAGACTCCTCCTCGCTCTCCGTTTGGGTTGTTTCCTCTACTTCACATCCGCTTTCCTCCAGCTCCTTGGTTCTAAAGGAAAAAGGGATAAATCAGGTCAGATACCATCAGAGTAAATTAAAGTTTCATGCAGCAGGACGCAATAAAAATGATCAAAGTACACCGCCCAGCAGTTGTTGTCATCTTTGTCATCTTGGAGTATGCCCACGCCATCAGGGAAGAAAACATCCATTGATGGAATAATCTGGTCATTCAGTTGATCCAGGTAGTCAGCTGACTTCATTCTTGGAGCACATCCTGTTGCTGAACCTAGACCTGACCAACTGCAGCCCCAGATCATAACACTGCCCCCACAGGCTTGTACAGTCGGCACTAGGCATAATGCGTGCATCACTTCATCTGCCTCTCTTCTTACCCTGATGCACCATCACCCTGGAACAGGGTCCATCTGGACTTCAATAATGCGTAGGACAGTTCCAAACCCAATTTTAGTCGTTTCTGCACTCTCCTTAGATTCTTCCTCTGCTTAATGCCGATGATCTGACCCTTCTCACACTAACATATTTTCCACGACAACCAGATGTGTCTTTCCACATGGTTGTTTAAGAAATGAGAAGCAACTCATTGCACCAGTTGGGGTTAAATAACTTCACTAACTGAAAGATAATCATCCATGCAGTAATGATCTAATAGGAGGCTCATACCTATTTGCTTAGTTAAATCCAGGTAGTGACTTCTTTTTTAGCCGGGCAGTGTCCATCTCATAATCATCAGTAAATTAATAAATAACAGGAACACATGATGGACATGTAATGAGCAGATATTACAGCATGTCACATTTAAAAACACCATCACAAGATTAAGATGTTAACAGGAAGTATTTTGACTCAGTGTGTTTGTGAAACACCATTGTAATGTTCACATTTTTATCAACAAAATGACCAGAAATTAAATTTCATTTGCAGACACAAACACACAATCTCCCTGCCTTGCTGGTTTTGGCAAATTCTGCTCCTTCCCCTTGGGCTGTTTGCCCTGCTCTACCTACACATGATGGCTGTATTGAAAGCTGGAAGTCAATAACTGTGGCGGTGCGTGCACGGCTGCGAGGGAGAGGGAAGAGGCGTTACAAGCTGCAACAGCGGCGGAGGCAGCAGCAATGGAGCGAGAAGATACAGCTGCTGCCCGTTCTACATATATTCATATGACACAGACAGAGGGCTCTCAATAGCCTGAGAGAGATGCTGCCTACAGGAAGCAGAAGGAACGGTAAATAAAACTGTTGAAAGCAAGTGTGGTGTTTTCGTGTTCAAGACCCCGAAGTAGCTGTCGACTATCTCCCTCTCCCCTGCAGACATTCGCACACCGCCATAATGACACAATGCTTTGTTGATGCATATAGGCTACTCTAGCTGTTGTACTCGAAACTGCTTATTACTAAGAAGTCAAATGGTTTTACACAATGTACCTTACATCTTTTCACCTTCTCAGTGGCCTAGTGGTAGAGTGTCCACCCTGGGACTGGGAGACCGGGGTTCAAATCCCAGTTGGGCCATACCAAAGACTTTAAAAATAGGACTCAATGCCTTCCTGCTTGATACTCAGCTTTGAAGGGGTTGGACTGGGGGTTAAATCACCAATTAGTTCTCGAGCGCGGCCACTGCTACAGCTCACCACTCCCCATGGGGATGGGTCTAATGCGGAGAGGAGTTTAACCAGTGTGTGATGATGACTATGGGACTTTAACTTTAAACTGTGAGTCCGCTCACCACATGACTCACCAAGTGTTGAAAGACCACAGGCTAAGCGTATAGCTGACCTAAAGCAGGGTAGTTCTTGCTCTGTCTAGTTTCTAATTCCATTTTTAGTTTTTTTTATAACACAGAAAAGTTTTTTTTATTACCTTGCTCTGAGGAAGTTTTGCAGTCGACAAACGAAACTGTCAGCAAGGTAAAAAAAAACTTTCTGTGTTATAAAAAAAAACTGAAACTGGAATTAGCTCACGATTCTCGTTTTGTTCTAAGAAATACTCTGGATCTCTTTTTCTAATATCCAATAACAAAGCTAAAGTAGTGTGTGGCTATATGTCTTGTTCATCGTGTGTTTCTGGTTTGGACAATGCCTATTTCTGCATTATTAATGGTACCTCAGCATGCCCACTAGGTGTGACTGAAATATGCACACACCAAACATGGAGATACAGAGACGCGCCATATTCCAAGCTCACTTCATTGTTGATAATTCTGGAATTTGCAACAAAAAAGGGGCGTATCCATGATTTTGTGCATATGTGCTTCATGCATAGGTTCTGATACTACTCCATTTAACTTAAAATGTACAAAAACACAAAACAGAGTTCAATGATGTCAATAATTATCAATCAAAACCGAAACCATGTAGACCCCCATGCCCACCATAACCTTCCCCTGCAGGGAGCCCTGATTACCTGGATTGGTTCTGGAGCTCACGGGTCTCATTATCAGACAGGTGGGTGCACTGCCCTCTTTCCTGGACCTGACATCTGTTCGGCATCTTGATGTGAGCTTTATCACTTTGATCTGAAAAAATAAAACATCAATCATAAACAAGAATTTTTAAGGCACCAGAAAAAAAACTTATGTTGAATTATAACTATAATTCACAACTCAACCAGTGTCCTCTGTCGAAGTACTTGCATATCTTGTTTTATCTGAAATACATAAAGCTCCCTCTAGTGGTAAGAAGAAAAAAACGGTAAAGACCGTTTAAAGCTAAGTAGGTGAATAGGTTTATGCCACGAACCCCCATTTTGACACTTCCTGACTTTTTAGCCAGGTGAATCACTTCCAGGTTGCAGTACTTTTTGTATTCTCTGTTGCATTTTTTTTATCTGTCATTGCAGGACCTGCCAAGGATAACAGTCAACAGGATAACCCAGGACATTAGTATACCACAACTAAGACTAATTTTTAGAATTACAATAATTATGAAGGAGAGACAAACTCCTACTTTGGCGCGCTAGATGACGATACATGCTAGCTCTTCACCGGCCACAATTACGTTGAAGCAACACCAACAATGTTATCAGATAGGTTAAAATCAGGAGTCTTTGTTGTTTCTTAAATGCCAACTCTGTTAACATTAGCGTTGCTTAAAAAGATGACTGACTGAAGAAACACTTCATAAAGGACAAAAATACAACTCCTGTTTAGTCACCCTGCCCTTGTAGAACTCTTCAGCCTCACACAACAGAAACACCCGGACACCCTAGTGTGTTCTGAGGTGTTTGTTGGTATAAAACATTAGAGAACCACTGATTAAAAGCATACCACCATCCCTTGATGAGCAAGAAACTGGTTCATTTACCATTGATATGCTTTAGTCTTTGTCTGCTGCTCTGCTCATCTCCATCATTGCTTCCAGCAGCGGAGATATCGTTGTTGGAACGGGCTCTAGGGAGCCGATGATGGTAGATGCCTCTTCCTCTGAATGCTAAGGACTGATTCCAGTTAGTTAAGCGATGTCTATTTGGAGCATAGTTCCTTCTCGCATCAGTGTAGAATGAATTAGGGTCTCGCTGCTGACTGGTGTTATTTGGTCTATCTTCTTTGGACCGATTAAAGAAATCAACATGGGTATGGATTTCGCCAATGGAGGAGGTTCTTTGCTGTTGCAGGAGGCTCCCATGATATGTCCAGTTTCCTCTGTTGCTTCTATACTCCCTATTGCCCCTGCTGGCACCCCTCCCACTCCCTGGGTACCAGTGTCTCTGTTCTAAACCATCGTGGCTTTGTGCACGACTGCCAGAGTTCCTTAAGGCTGCTTTATTTGCATACACAGCCTTTAAGGAGCAGAAGATGCTGTCAGGCACCCCTTTATCGTACAGGGTTTTTAATGGTTGGGGATCATAAAAGTCATGGCTTCTGATGCAGCTGCAGTCCAAATTCAGGTACCTCTCACAGATGTGAAGTCTTGCACAAGAAATCCCACTCTGACAGCGGCCAAACTCACCATCACCGTTGTTATAATCGTGACAAATCTAGGAAAGAAAAGTGTGAAACAACTACAATTAAGTGCATGTTTTTTTCTACTTCTGTGATATAATGATGTGTGTGTGTGTGCTGTCAGACTTACAGAAGGTAGGAGTGTGTGTTCACTCTGCAGCAGCAGCGTGCACAACTCCACCCTGTCCAAACACTCCAGCTCATGTTCCTTCAGTAACCTTTGGTTGTTGTGGGAGTTCAAATCATGTGAGAAACGGCAGGTTCTCCTGTGGTCACAGAGATTTGTAATGAATTAATTCACATTTAAATGCACAGCTGAAAATAATAAATATACATATTTAATTTCACTAATAATATGCAGGGAAGATGCCAAATGTGTTTGCGCTCAATTGAGACTAATAACAACGGAGATCGTCATAGAGGTGTTTTACTTTATATGGTGGTGTCACGACAGCTCGTGGGAGAAGGCTAGAGCTTGTTGTGTAAAAATGGTAGAACTCCCTTCCCCGAGGGCCGGTATCCAGCGTGTTTTAGTTGTTTCCCCGCTCCAACACACCTGATTTTAATCAGCTGGTGATAAGGGCTTCTGCTGAACAAGTGAATCAACTGTGTAGCTACTGTTTGCTACCTGTAACACCCACAGGGGCGCCACCAGGGATTTTTGAGCCCCGTGAAAAAATATAACACTGGGTCCTATCAGCTAAAGCCACAGGCAAGGGTGTCAGTTTGTTTTTAAGCTGCTGGGGATGATACCAATAAACATGAGTGCTGCTTGAAGAGGTGCATTGGGGGATAGGGGGCATTGTGAGGAGGAGACACCAACTGACATGTCAGCTGCTGAGTCTGGTGGGGACAACCCATTTAGTATATTTAGCTGAAACATGGTTAATCTCACTGTGGACATCAAACATGTTGATTTGAACAACTCAAAAACTAGACCCGCCTTCTGGAGAATGGTTTAAACACATATGTTCAAAAATGGCTGTCATAGAGGTGTTTTACGACAGTGTCTTGCGGTGGTACCGTGTCACGATACTTCACAGCAGTTTACGGCAGTTCATGGGAGAATGCGCGTGTTGTAAAAACTCCCAATAAAACTCCAGCTGGTTCAGAAGAAAAACGTTCATTATTTCTTATAATTCAGCACAGAGACGAAACCCAGAAAAATGTGTTTCGTGTATTTTAATCGCATAAAAGTCTTTATTTTAAAACTGTCACGTTTCCCTGAATGTGCCATTTCCAAACCAGGAACGGACCGTGAACGCGTCATGGAAGTAAGGCTCATTCACGTCATATTAAACAGAAGATTCATGTGATGACGTGTTAGTGCCACAGAGAAGCGAAAATTATCAAGTTTCCCCCAAAAGGTCAAAAACGCGCATTTGGTTAGGATTGTTGATCAAGACCAGTCTTTTGGCTACTTCTACAGCGGAAGTTATATAACTTGCGCCAACCCTTCACATTAAGAGTCTCAAACATACTTCAAAACATCTGAAGACGATAAAAATCACATTTTTTACGGTGACTAATTTTAATTAACTAAATTTCTGAAACAAATGCGGCTAGACAATAACGTAAAAAGTGGTTTTACAAATAAATTTCAAAACAGCTCATAGCTTGTTACAGTAAACAAACACATTTACCCCTGTTGGAGGAACTGACATGTTCCGCTGAAGAGGTAGTTTTTACACAGGTGTAACCCTCCACATGGCCCGGGACATTCCTTGTTCCTGCACAGCCTCAAGCTGGTCCTGGCCACCACTTTCTGTTTACCGTTTACAGAATACAACACAAACTTCTTCTGGTTGCTGATGACCTCGTTCGTGGACTCACTCGGGAACAGATTAAACCTCAACTCTTCTGCATCGACTGCTCCTTGATTAGCGCAGATAAACTTTAATATGTCAGACTCCATCGCTTCCAGGGCCGCTCTCTTCCACCTGTAAACAACAAGCTGTCGATGATTAGCAGCTCGGATCCGGTGCAAGGAAGAAGGAATGCGTCAGCTCTGCTGTGGAAACTGAAACTTATCTTTAGTAATACCGGCGTTGTCCACACGGAGGCGACATTGTAAAGTAGCAGTTTTTGTGTCTCCCAGCTACTTCCAATAGGTAATGTACTTGTGTAAGAACAGGCTACGGCAACCACAGATTATTATTTAGTGTTTATTAACCTGACCTTCAGCAGGTACAGTAAGCTCGTGTGGTAAAATCAAAGTTAATGTTAATTATTGTATAATAATAATAATAATAATAATAATAATAATAATAATAATAATAATAATAATGTTAATTAATGCCTGCTGCATTTCTGCTTTATCTTTGTTCATGGAAGTGGTAGAGATGTTGTACTCAAGAGTAGTGATACTCTGTAACAATATTACTCAAAGAAAAGAAAAAAACTTATAGGAGTACATTTTTAAAGTTACATGAGAAAATGTAAATGGCCTGTATTTGTATAGCGCCTTCTTATGGTTCTACAACCCCCCAAGGCGCATCCGGGCGCATCACAACACAATCAGTCATCCACCCATTCACACACTGGTGAGGATGAGCTGCGATGTAACCACAGCTGCCCTGGGGTGCACTGACAAAGGCGATTTACATTCCCTCTGGAACTATTCTTTCCATAATATAATGTACAGTTAGAGCTTTTATTTTAAATCATACAAATCACACAAAAGAAAATAAATGTTTTTGCCATAGTTACAAAAATAGTGCACAGCAATAACACTGGCCCTACAACTTCTCCACACATCCACTAATACTGGATCCTCTAACCTAACATGTATGAATTAGAGTTAAATTCTGTTTTTCTTTTAAGATGAAAAAACGAGTTGCTGCAACATCTCTGTCTATTCTGGATTATGGAGACCTTTTGTATATGAACGCCTCAGCACAGTGTCTTGGTAAGATTGATGTGGTTTATCGTGCCTCGCTGAGGTTTATTACTAACTGTAGACCACTGACCCATCTTTGTGAATTGTATTCTCCAGTAAAATGGCCTTCTTTGTCCACCAGGAGGTTGGGACATTGGTACACCTTCATTTCTAAGGCCATGCTTGGATTACTACCCACCTACATCAGTAACTTCATCTCACGAAGAAGTGTAACTTCTCTTAGTCTGCGTGCAAATGATCATTTGTTACTTTGTGTTCCATTTGCTCCCACCGAACTGCGCAAAAGGGCTTTCGTTCACTCTTGCTCCTTCTGCATGGAAAAGGCTGCAGGAAAACTGATAATTAACCGAGTTTATCTCCTTCAATACATTTAAAATCAGACTGAGAACCCTTGAGACGGATTCCCTGTGTTGTAAGTGCCTTCTGTAATTCTGTATAACTGAGAAATTTTGTGACTGTAACGCTTGCTGCCTCTTGTCCAGGACTCCCTTGAAAATGAGGTTTTTAATCTCAATGGGACCTTCCTGGTTAAATAAAGAATACATAAATAAAACAAAAACAATGCTTCATAAACAGGTACACACAATGACAAGTGATAACTTATATAAACTTTTCTTACATAAAGTGTCTAACAACAAAACTGCGAGGACTTGTGTCAGTATCACTAACCACAAAACTCATCATATTTTATTACTTACAACCATGTCTTACTAATGTGATCAACATGATCTTTTTGTTTGTTTCAGTCAACCAGGACATGCTCGTCTTAGCTGTTTTGATCACACTCCTGGAGGTGTGGTGTTGTCCTGCATTATCAATTCTCTTTTATTTTTCTCCTAACCCATCAATCAACTCAGTCCAAAGCATGAACATTTCTGTCCACAAGAGTATCCTCTGTCTTTGAGATGCAAGTGCATCGTAGATTCTTGGTCTGGAGAATCTTAAATCCTCAACGCTCTGCGTTTTTAAGTTTGAATTCAGACTCTTTTCAAATGAGAAGCAAAATCTTATCAAGAATCAAGTAAGATTGTTAGTTGCATATGTTTAAATCTTCTAGGCTCATCCCTCTCCTGGTTTGGTCAATCAATCAATCAATCAATCAATCAATCAATCAATCAATCAATCAATCAATCAATCAATCAATCAATCAATCAATCAGTCAGTGTTCTACCAGTCAAAGTTAAACAGGTCACATGACTTATGTGACACCATTATGCTTCGTGGTGTTATAACTGTTAGGTGTCACCACCTTATCCCTGTTATGCTTTACTGCCTCAGCAAATAATCAAGTTCCTAATAAAACACTGGGTGATAGATTAATGCATTAATAATGTATATAAATGTTTGCTGGTCACAACACATCTGCCCAACAGCAATCTAAAAATCCTATAAACCATCAGCCTTCATTCAGCTTTGATCCTTACATCATGGCACAGTGCCTCTTTGATTTTTGCTGTGAATTTTGAAGTGATTTGGAGCGTTTAACATGTGATGAACTGCTAGATAATGTTGTAGTACTGATTGCATCGACTGCTTCGTCTGTGTACTGCAGCAAGTGCTCTGGTTCTTTTCAAACACAACAAATATGGAAGGTTTGTGATGTTGTTCACACAGCTGTCATAGGAGTTTGTGTTTCCACCATCTTCAGAAGAAGGTCCAACGTAGCCAGGGTCTCCTTTTGTGTAGCTTTCCACCAGCACCGGGAGAGGAACATGGTTTCAACTGGAGTGGCTCTCGTATTGACCCTTTGCTCCGACGTCACCTAACCACGTGGGTCCACCATGCTGGACGGCAAAAGCATGTAAACAGTGAGTGACACGATTACTAAACAAAGGGAAAAGTAGAGCCTGAAATTGTTTTTGTGATCAAAACAAAAACAAAACTCCTCCAGTATTCCTTCAGCTAGTTCGTGCCCAGTTCAGTTATCAGAAGAACTAGCGCATCTAGCGGGGCTCATAGAGAGCGTTATGTTAACTAGCTTACCAACGTTAGCTTACGTTCTCTCTGCAGCTGTTCACCGATGTAAACATGTTGCTGACTTTGCCTAAATTCACCCCTCTGGATTTATAAACTATGTTGTAAACAGCGTTCACTTTACACCAAAGCTGATTTTTAAAAGGTCCGGATCCCTACCAGTTTCTGTTGCTGGTGGTGTTACCGGGTTCAGCTGCTGCTCTCACACCAGAATGAGAAGATCTCTGAACGCTGACGCTCATATAAATAAATAAATAAATAAATAAATAAATAACGTCATTTTAACACACGGTAGTCACACATCGGAGCTTTAATATTGTCAATAAGTGTCTCGCTTTACACTACAGTGGACGGAGCGCAGCCTCTGTGGTGAAATATCCATCCATCAGGATTATCAATAACTTGTATAAACAAACACATTTATCCCTGTCCCTGTCTTCCTTGAGAAATAAATGAACGTTAATCTTACCCGGTAAAAACATGTTCGCTTCAAATCTGAGGCCTGCTAGTCTGCTTGATTGATCGCTGCAGTTCATCTCCGTCCTCAGTCTCCATCAAAGTTATTAAAAATAAAAAAACGAGTTGAGTTTACGTCCTTGTCTCTTAGTGCAGCCAACCACGCAGCAAGCTAAAACCATTATACTGTCAAATCAACTAAATAAAAGCGATTAAAGGCTACAAACTGGCTTGTTTTGACTAGCTTCACTGGAGTTTCTACAGGTGTAAACGGTCTTTTTGCAATCCATCATGGCGAAGGGGACAGTCACATGAGTGGCGTGACGTCACGTGCAAAGGGTCAATACGAGTCAGAGTATCTGGCATCCTGAGCAAAGCCTGTGTTTAGGAAAAGAACGATAATTGTAATAAATCATGTACACAGCGACGGTGGCACAGGAGTTAAGTGCTCGCCCCGTAATCGGAAGGTTGCAGGTTTGAGCCCCGCTCAGTCTGTTGCTGTCGTTGTGTCCTTGGGCAAGACAATTAACCCACCTTGCCTGCTGGTGGTGGTCTGAGGGACCGGTGGCGCCAGTGCTCGGCAGCCTCGCCTCTGTCAGTGCGCCCCAGGGCAGCTTTGGCTACGTCGTAGCTCATCCCCACCAGTGTGTGAATGTGTGTGTGAATGGGTGAATGACTGATTGTGTTGTAAAGCACCTTGGGGGGTTCCAGGACTCTAGAAGGCGCTATATCAAATACAGGCTATTTACCATTTACCATGTAACCAAACAGCAAACTTCATGGCTGAAAATGAAGACAATTCCAGTGTCCTAAATCCTTCTACATGCCCTCTGAAGACACTGGGCGGCACAGGAAACATAATAAAGTGTCTTGCAAAAGTGAGATTTTTTTTTACACTTCTGCTTTTTTTTTTACTGGGAATTGATGACCATAAGTAACGTCATATCCAGAGGTGGCAAATGTGGCATTTGTAGGATCATGCTAACCTAACACAAACTAACCAGAGGTTTTGTGGTGTACCTCAGAGTTCGAGTACTAAACAAAATCATGAACATGTAGTATCCATTACCACATGTTTTTGAGGAGCACTTTGCTTAGACATAAATGAAAAGGAGAAGAAGCTGATGGTATTGGTGCTCCAAACTGATGAGCCCCTCAACTAGCAGCCATGTTGAATGACTGAATAACAGTGCTGTTTAACCAAGCCTCTTTGCCAGGAACAGTTTCTTCCAATAACAAAAGTCGCTTGCCTATCTGAGTCTTGGTTGTGGGGGCAATAGACCTGGCAGGGAAGCCCAAACCACCCTCTCCCCAGAAATGTCAACCAGCACCATCTGTGGTATCCCAAAGTTTTCCAGGTCAGCCTAAACACAAAATCCCTCCCATTTCATGCTTCACTCATGAACAAGAACCCAAGTTACTTAAACTCTTCCACTTGAGGCAAGACCTCTCCTCTGACCTGGACCAGGCAATCCACCCATTTCCAAACAACAACCAAGACCTCATCTTTGGAGGTGCTGATTTTCAACCCAAAAAGTTCACACTCAGCTCAAGGTCACAGCTAATTAAAGGAAGTAGGTCTACATACGTGGAAAAAGTAGAAATGAGTTCCTCCCACAGTGACTCCCTCCACATTACAGCTTTGCCGCTAAATTCGGTACCTGAACAGTAAGGAACAGAACTTGTGACAAAGGCAGCTTTGGAGGAGTTGCACTCTCAGAGAGAGCAGGCCTGGCTCACTGCTACCAATAGACATGTTTCCACTTCCTGGCATATGTGTCTCCACTTTACCGGGCGGGCCAAACGGGCTGTTTCCCGGGCCATTTCCAGGAACCAATGGAGTCCCTGAACAGGAGTAGGTATTCGGAAAGACCTGGTAGAGTAGCTGAGCGGAGCTTTTGGTCAACTCACGCTGATTGGTAACTAAGTAGGAAATGACATAATCACACGTTGTTGAAAACCACCGGCGGTATTAACATTGGAAGAGTTGCAAAGCATGGAAGCACAAGCAAACAAGCTCTGTTGGCGCTGCTTTAAAACGGCCGCTGTTAAACTCCTTACACCAAAAACGCATCAGAATTCCCCCACAGAAATGTGATTTACGGGGCTTTGTCGTCTCACAGAGCACCGTAAAAACACTTCTTCTGGTCATTGAACACCACATTTTGCTTCACACGGCAGCTCTCCCAGTCCTCCGCATGGACTTACTTATGTACTTCAACAGAATAAAACTTTTAATGACACCTTTTGGTGCTGATCAGTGACATCACTCACTGCCGAAGCAGCTGTGATATGTTGACGTCTGTGCAAAGTCCTGAGAGGGCTGACTTTGGATGGAGACACAACAGCTGAGAGGAATGGGACATCAAATCTCCCGCTCAATTTCCCCCTCCCAGAAATAACCCTGAAGTTCCAACAATGGAAACACACACAGATAAGACCAGACTGACAGATCTTTGAGGGACTTTTTTGCAGTTCTCACCAAAAGGAACTCCAGCAATAAATAAAGCCCAAACTCTCTCAAGGACTTTGGTTCCAGAGCCAGTGCTTGTGTTAAGGTGAGCCTGACTAACATCTAGCTGGGGGGCTTACACCAGTTTGAGGCAGGCCTACACTGAGCTTACAGTCACTGAATAACTTAATACACATGGAGACAATGCCTGGAGACAACCCCACAAGTGTGGGAAGAACATGCACTGTGTAAAGGATCACAACCAGGACTTAAAACCTTCTTGAAGAAGAAGAAGAAATTATCATTTCTATAGCGCCTCTATCAGGGACTGGAGCAAACCAGCCAGAGAAGCACTGCTCATGAGACTCAAAACACCATTTTATTTTTGGAGCAGCTTCAAAGTTAAAGGGACTTTACCCTAATAACAACACAAGACACTATCCAGAAAACAAAAGATATTTCAGACACACCAGGTTCAACTTAAATAGTGGCTGATCAGACCACTCTACATACAAGAGGGGAACAATTAACATACAATTAACACGCACATCCTCACACACACACAAACTAACCACTCTAATCAATTCAGGTAACTCAAATAACTAAATCTACGGTTCAAGGAGGTTCTGCTCAGACACGTGAAGAGAGTTACAGTAGTCTAAGCATGAGGAGCTGAAGGTGTGGAGAACAGTCTCAAGTTCAGAGCGGGACAGAATGGGACTCAGCTTAGCAATGTTCCTGAGATGGAAGAAGGAAAAGCGAACAAGAGAACTGACATGAGAATCCAGGGTGAGAGCTGGGTCAAAGGTCATGCCAAGATTCCTGACAGAAGGTTTGGTGTGGGGAGCAAGCTGACCAAGAGAGTCTCTGGCTTTGGGAACCAGCTTGTCTAGGGCACAGATGAGGATCTCAGTCTTATCTTCATTCAGCTGAAGAAAGCTCCCAGCCATCCAGGTTTTGATTGAGTCTAAGCAGGTGTGTAACAGCTGCAGCTTAGACATCTCATGGGGCTTAAAGAGCAGGTAAAGTGTGCCTCGGAGTCCTTCTCCACCCACGTATCAATTTTAAAAACTGCAACATTAGTAGTCGTTGCCTGGAGGACCGAGAGGGCGGAGCCGCGGCAGTGACGAAGACGATGGCTAAATAGACGAAGCTAGCTCCCTTCTCTCTGAGCAGTTATTAGAAGTGGAGGACGTTTCTCCCCCTCCTTACCCAGACACTCGAGAAGAAAGGGACCAAGTCTATTTGGAGGAGACAAGCGGACCTGAGCCTTATTGTTTTGAGCTTGTGAGTTGCCTGAAAGTAGCGGAACCGACCCAACAGAACCACTTCTGAGTGGTAAGTAGCCGCTAGCCATAGCATTGGATTAGCTGCAGGGTTTGGCTCCACGGCCCTAAAAAGCTAGTATTCAGCATGTTTTAGAGATTTATCTGCTTCAACAGACCTGGTTTTAATCAGCAACAAATAGCTGAGCTGCTTAACAGCTAATCTAACCTGTTAAAGCAGGAAAACCACTGAAACGTGCTGGATAGCACCTCTCCAGGAGCTCAAGTTACAGTCTGCTGCATAGAAAGTTATGAAACTACCCCATGAGAAAATTATTCTGTAATGTGTTCAGCTCACTAAAACTGCCCTGATTTATTTATTTACTGATAACAGCTGCTCTCTTGGTTCTAGGTCCTCTGGTGTCTGCAGCTGGTCTGGTGTCGTCAGGATCAGGAGCTTCTGGAAGAATGTGCCTTTCAATGACTCTTTCCCCCTTATTTGTTATATTAATTAAATAAATCTCAATTTATATATTTCCTGTTTTTGTTCATGTCCATAAATACTTAAACATGCTTGAAATTAGAACGAGCTTTTAACAGTGAGGTGCTAGTTTAATTCATCACAATAGAGCTACATGCAACAAAAATGTGATAATCAATGTAATTTATAAATATCCATTAAAATATCAAAACTGGAATCAAAATGAGATATTTGGCAGCACAAAAACCTTGTCAAACACAATATTTATTATAATAATTGTAGGCAGACAGGAGACAGAGCTGATGGAGGTTCTCAGTCATCGAAGGATGGCTGAAGGCTTTCCAGGAACAGGAGATGTGGTGTTGTCTCTTCTCTCTCTATTCTGCCAGATGAGCTGATAGGTTACAGGTGTGTGAGGACATCCTCATGCTGTCACAACCAGATGACTGGAGTTATCAGGTGATCAGCCAGGCTAATGATGAGATGCAGAAAGAAAACAAATCATGCAGAAAGAAAACAAATCCAGGACAGTGTACAGTAATAATAATAATATGTGGTGTTGCTCACATTATGTGCTCTTATAGAGTTATTAACGTGTGCCTGCCTCATGGTGTAGAGTCCATATTTTGCTGAGTGTCCTGCAATAATGCAGGTTATTAGTTAATTTACTTTTGATGGCAAAGAACAAAATATTTAATGTAAAAGTTATTTACCAGGTGAATCAGCTCACACGTCACCACCAAGTGTCACAGGGCCAGAATCAGTAGCCTCCTTCATGATGTCATGATGTAATCACATACTTATTTAATTGTTAATATCTTAAAAATTCAGAAATGTTTTAATTTTTTTTACCTTGAACATATCACTGAGCTTGCACTGTCACTGAGGTGGAAGCTGGAATCAACAGCAGACACCTCACATCTTGGTCTTTTCAGGGGTGTGGACGCTGCTCTGGGACCTTCTGGAAGATGAATTTCTGTCATGGTCCCTGTGTCACAAGACACTGAGGCTGTGAGCTCTATAAAAAACAAAGAAGCAGCACGTTTATAAACGTTTAAAAGAGCATAAAATCATGTGCAACAATCTGTAAAACAAATTAAAACTAGAAGGTAATAAAATGTTTACATAGAAGATTATTAAAAATAATTCACCTTTGCTACGGGTAAGGCTTCACGTCAGCCTGGACAAGTGCATTCTTGCAGATTACTAAATCAGTCTGACAGCCAGTGTCTTGGGTAGATTTAGCCTGAAAAAAAAATAGAAGCCTATTGATGTTTATAAAGTCAGATAAAATACAAAAGAAACTATCCTATATAGGCGCTTTATAACATTCCTAGTGTGTGATTGTTATTATAACGTAAAAGTCAGTCGCATATGATGTGGAGAGCCTGAAATGCGACCTCCTGAACAGAATTCCTCACGGAACCGGGTCACGCTGTGCTGGATTTCACGCTGTAATGATTTCTGTCAACTTGTGCTGCGTTAGTTAGAGTCACTGTTGCAGAATTACTGACTGACACAAAAACAACCCGAATTTTCTCTGAGCCTGACAGTCATGTGGACCGTTTTGTCGGCCAGGGCTTCGAGATATGTTCCGATTCGCCGCTGATTCTAACCTTACATCCCGTTCCACATTTTGTGAACTTGACAAATCTGCCCGAAGGCAGTGAAGGCTGACATTAGCTAAATGGAGTGAACCACGTCTCGCAAACTTTGCATTTAGGTAGGAAATTGTCTTTAGAAGATGTTAACTTCTATTTAGCTTACTCACCTCAGACTGGAGCCCGTCATGGTGGGGGAGCAGAGTCGGTGGGCTGCATCTAAATCGCGGAAGAGCCACGGTGGGCACAGCCTCCCTCTTCAAACGGAGACCAGAATCGCGGGTAAAATGCTGGTTGCAAACTACAGCACCCGGCGGGAGCTGAATGTTTTACAGACACGCAACCACTGGCGCCTAATTTCTAAGTCCAGCGGAAAGGAGTACAACCCCACAGAGCCACCACAACCATACTACACTACACCTTCTCACAGCATACTAACACGATATGGAGCACTAAACCTGAACTACTTTCCTAATAACACTAACAGCCAAACACTAACTAAACTACACTAACCAACAGCCAAGCTAACACTAAATATGTATAACACTAAAGGCTACGCTAAAGACTAAGATATGCTAATGCTATATGCTAATGCTGAACTATGGCTAACCTCCTACGCTCGCTTGCAAATCCAACTCCCAACTCGCCACAAGGCGTGGCCGAGACGCTCGTTGCTTTTATAACTTTGACATAGAGCTGCTACGTAGTACTCTGCTGGGTTACATAGTATCTTACTCTTTAGCAATTGGCTAAAATTTATTCAAAATGAGTCAAATTCTATGTTTTAAGCTGAAGGTGGCGCTATACTGTGGTATTTAGGAAGAATTTTTAATTTTTAAAGAAAATGCACCAAAATGCTAAAATAATGAATACACACATTTAAAACACTATTAGACACTCATTTATACAGTTCATCAGCAAAAAAAGTTAATTTAGATGTTACTTGCTCTTTAAAGGAGATGTACAGTTGGATGTCATCTGCATAAAGATGGTAGGAGATTCCTTTGAAGGAGCTCAGGATGTGCTGAAGAGGAAGCAGATAGAGGAGGAAGAGCAGAGGCCCCAGCACAGAACCTTGTGGGACACCATGGGTAAGAGGTGGTGGAGGACCTAAACTTGGAGACAGCCACAGAAAAGGAGCGCTCAGAGAGATAAGAGGAAAACCACTCCAGAGCAGATCCTGATAGGCCTACCCAGTCTCTCAGCCTCTCCAGTAGCAGATGATGGTCAACAGTGTCAAAGGCTGCAGTCAGGTCCAGCAGGACCAGAACAAAACAATTCCCTGCATCACTGTGAGTCAGAAGGTCATTAGAGACCCTAAGAAGAGCTGTTTCAGTGGAATGAGCTCTACGCAAACTTGACTGGAAGCTATCATATGGGCCATTCCCATCTGTACCGGGTCGGCCCGGGCCGGGTAGCCCCAGTCGGCCCCAGCCTGGCCCGGTTGATTCCACACATCCTTGCCTTAAGCCCATGTGGGCTGATTCTACCCACCAATCAGAGGCTTGCTCTAATGGAAGGTGTGAATTTGCTGTCAGCAGTGGGTGTGTTGGCCCTGGTCGGCCTGAAGCAGACCCCCTCGAGAAGAGGGCTGAGAATGAGCCTGGGTTGGCCCGGAAAAATACCCGGCCACCCAGATATGTAAACAACCTACACTACCCGGCCCGGGCCGACCCGGTACAGATGGGAATGGCCCAATAGATGTTCTGTTCATCAAGAGCAGCTATGAGTTGTTTAGCTACAACCTTTTCCAAGATCTTGGAGATGAACGGAAGTTTAGAGATGGGTCTAAAGCTGCTATGGAGAGAGGGGTCGAGACTCGGTTTTTTAAGAAGCGGGTGGATTACAGCATACTTAAAGTAAGCAAGGCAGCAAGGCAATAGTACTATCAACTATGCTACTGTAACAGAACGTTTACAAGGCCTCCTATAAGACCAGAAGCTTTGATTGTTCAGCATTGTGTTTGTTTAAAAATATTCTCATTGATTCTTGCACGTCACCAGATTACCTGTGTGTTTTACAGTAGTCCTTCTCAGCTGACTCACTGACAGTTTGATCAGTCCACTGAGCACCTCTCTGGACCTGCTGCCTCTTTGGCATGTTGTCTTCAGCTTTAATATCTCCAACTGAAAACACATGAAACATAAGCATGTTTTTTTGACACCAGACCAATAAAATACATTTAAATTACAGTTTTAAGGTGTAAAACTTTTATAACCAAACATACAGGTCTTGCTTTCATCTAATAAAATCTAATATAATCACATGTTTATAAACAGATGTTTAAGCTTTTTCTACTCTCTTCTGGAGTTTTTACCTTTATTGGCGTTTTGTCCTCTGTTATTTTCATCTTCGTCTCTTTGATCTGATGTTGCACCTGCATATGGGGGACTGCAAGGCGAGCCAGATGATGGTGTTACCACACTCTTTGTTCTATCATTGCCTTGATCACCATTGCTGCTCACATCAGCATTGCTGGCAGCAGCAGGGCGACGGTTGTCTCTGTAATCCCCCGCACACCCATCAGAGACTCTTAATGCCTGTTTATTTGAATAAATGGACCTTAGGGAGATAATTAAGCTGTCGGACAGTACCCTTTCCCTCAGTTTTGCTTTAGGCTGCTTATCCCAAAAAGCTTGATTTTTGTTGCAGCTGCAGTCTTGGCTCAGGTGCTTCTGACAGATGTGAACTCTCTCACAACCAAAAGCTTCCTGACACTGGCTTTTTGCTCCATCACTGTAGTCACGACAAATCTGGTAAGAACAAGTGAGAACACAAGATGGGATAGGTTGCAATTAAGCTACATTTTTCATTCAGTTCATTTATTTTAAATAAAAGAAAGACCTCTTATGACGAATTATATAAATGGAAACCGTGTTCCCTCGCCCGGACGTGGGTCACAGGGGACCCCCTCTGGAGCCAGGCCTGGAGGTGGGGCACGTTGGAGAGCGCCTACTGGCCGGGCTTTCACCCATGGAGTCCGGCTGGGCACAGCCCCAAGAGGAAACGTGGGTCCCCCTTCCCATGGGCTCACCACTCGTGGGAGGGGCCAAAGGGGTCGGGTGCAGTGTGTGACGGGTGGTAGTCGAGGGCGGGGACCTTGGCGGTCTGATCCTCGGCTACAGAAGCTGGTTCTTGGTACATGGAATGTCACCTCTCTGGTGGGGAAGGAGCCTGAGTTGGTGTGTGAGGTTGAGAGGTTCCGACTAGATATAGTCGGACTCACCTCAACGCATGGCTCTGGCTCTGGAACCAGTTTCCTTGAGAGGGGTTGGACTTTCTACCACTCTGGAGTTGCTCCCACTGAGAGATGCCGAACAGGGGTGGGCATACTAGTTGCCCCCCATCTTGGTGCCTGTACGTTGGGTTTTACCCCAGTGAATGAGAGGGTAGCTTCTCTCTGCCTACGTGTGGGAGGACGGGTTCTGACTGTGGTCTGTGCTTATGCACCCAACTACAGTTCAGACTACCCACCCTTTTCGGAGACCTTGGAGGGGGTGCTGGAGAGAGCTCCTTCCGGTGACTCCCTCGTTCTGCTGGGGGACTTTAACGCTCACGTGGGCAATGACAGTGAGACCTGGAGAAGTGTGGTTGGGAGGAACGGCCCCTCGATCTGAATTCGAGTGGTGTTTTGTTACTGGACTTCTGTGCCAGTCGTGGATTGTCCATAATGAACACCATCTTCAGACATAAAGGTGTCCATATGTGCTCTTGGCACCAGGATACCTTAGGCCACAGCTTGATGATCGACTTTATTGTTGTTTCGTCTGACCTGCGGCCGCATGTCTTGGACACTCAGGTGAAGAGGGGGCGGAGCTGTCAACTGACCACTACCTGGTGGTGAGTTGGCTCAGATGGTGGGGAGGATGCCGGTCAGACCAGGCAGGCCCAAACGTATTGCGAGGGTCTGCCGGGAAGGTCTGGCAGAGTCTCCTGTCAGATCAAGCTTCAATTCCCACCTCCAACAGAACTTCCAAAATGTTCCGAGGGAGGTGGGTGACATTGAGTCTGAATGGACCCTGTTCTGTGCCTCCATTGTTGAGGCAGCCGACTGGAGCTGTGGTCGTAGGATCGTCGGTGCCTGTCATGGTGGCAACCCCCGAACCCGCTGGTGGACACCAGCGGTTAGGGATGCTGTCAAGCTGAAGAAAGAGTCCTATCAGGTCTTTTTGGCCTGTGGGACTCCAGAGAGAATATTGCGTGGATATCGGGGGCAGTCCCACTGGACTGGCAGACTGGGGTGGTGGTTCCCTTATTTAAACCACCCCAGTCTGGGGACTATTGCAATTCACTTCTTTATGGTCTCCCCAACACACTCCTTCATAAACTGCAACTGGTCGAGAATTTTGCAGCCCGTATTATCACCAGAACCCTTTCCTTTCACCACATCACCCTGGTTCTCCAACAGCTTCACTGGCTCCCAGTTAAATTCAGGTCCATCTTCAAAATTCTCCTCCATACCTTCAAAGCAATCCACAACCTCTCTCCTCCATATTTCTCAGACCTTATAAGTATTCACACCCCATCCCGTTCTCTCAGATCTTCTTCTTCCATCCATCTTGTGGTTCCTTCTGTCCGTCTCGCTACCATGGGGAGCAGAGCTTTCAGCCACTCTGCTCCTCGTCTCTGGAACTCACTTCCCCCAGACATCAGAAACATTGACAGTTTCACCCATTTCAAAACAAAACTCAAAACACACATGTTTAAATCTGCCTATGACCTCTGATTTTATTGAACTGTTTCTCTCTTTGTTTTTGTTTTTCTTGTTTGGGTTTTATTACTGTTTTATTGTATTTTAGTAAGTGTTTTCTGTCAAGTGACCTTGGGTGTCCTGAAAGGCGCTTTTAAATAAAATGTATTATTATTATTATTATTAAAAAGGGGGACTACAGGGTGTGTTCCAACTACAGGGGGATCACACTCCTGAGTCTTCCTGGTAAGGTCTATTCAGGGGTTCTGGAGAGGAGGGTCTGTCGGATTGTTGAACCTCAGATTCAGGAGGAGCAATGTGGGTTTTGTCCTGGCCGTAGAACACCGGACCAGCTCTGTATCCTTAGGGGGATCCTGAGGGTGCGTGGGAACTTGCCTAATCAGTCTACATATGTTTTGTTGATTTGGAGAAGGCGTTTGACCGCGTCCCTCGGGGGGCCCTGTGGGGGGGTACTCCGGGAGTATGGGGTACCAGCCCCTCTGATACGGGCTGTTAGGTCCCTGTAAGACCTGTGTCAGAGCTTGGTCCGCATTGCCGGCAGTGAGTCGGGCTCGTTCCCAGTGACAGTTGGACTCCGCCAAGGCTGACCGTTGTCACCGATTCTGTTCATAACCTTTATGAGGCGCCGCCGAGGCAAAAACCCGGGCATGCGAGGAGTTTGGTGAGACCATGGAGCAAGACTTCCGTACATCTGACGCCTCAGGGGGGAAAAGCAGTGTGCTACCAACACTATCTATAGTGTGGACCGTGTGCTGCTGACCCTTACTCAGGATGTTGTGGATCGGTGGGCAGAATACTTCTAAGACCTCCTCAATCCCACCGACACATCTTCCAGTGAGGACGCAGTGTCTGGGGACTTTGAGTTGGCCAGGAGGTGGCCCAAGTGGCTGCAGACAGGGAAGTCTTGGCCTCTCGACTTAGGCTACTGCCCCCGCGACCCGACTTTGGATAAGCACATGAAAATGGATGGATGGGTTATGTGTTGAAAATTAATAACAAAAAAGCTAATTGTCATTTGGATGTGTATGGATGTTTGGTTGACTTACAGTAGGCAGGAGGAAGTTGTCATTCTGCAGCAGCAGCCTACACAACTCCTCTCTGCTCAGACCCTCCAGCTCATGTTCCTTCAGAACCTTCAGGTTGTGGTCAGAGGTCCAGTTATGGGAGAAACAGCAGATTTTTCTGTCATCAGAGAATTTAAACAGCTCGTTAAGAGAAAACTCTAATTAAATACATGGCTTAAAAATATAAGGCTTGCTGTTTGGTTAAAATAACTATCAGTGCTGCTGTTGTGAAATCTAAAAAATAAATACAATCAGAAATAATAATTTAAAGATGTTTTTTTTAGTGAACCACACCTTTAAACAAGGACATAATAGAAAATGAACCATTGATGAAATCCAGAGGACCACCATCACAACCTGAAATTTCACAGCTAATGCTGGCTAATGTTCTGCTAGATCTGAGACTTCGCCGTCGTAACAAACCAGAGGGTAGATCCGAGGAAGCTCGGTCTGTTTGTTCATTACTTTCCATGTAGATTTTATGCTTTTAGAACATTTAGTTAATTCCTTACTGAAATGTTGTTGGTTTTTAATTACAGATCTAATAAAATTAGTATTTTCTTTAGAACTGTTGTGGTGGATATGTGCTTGGTTACCCCTCACTGTGAGGACATTGTTATTTTTACACTGTAAAACTGTAATTCTTATCTATGTAAAAAAAAGTTAGTCATTTCAATTCACCAATACCTTTCAAAGCAGCTGTCAGCACACCAACACAATTGGAAAATGATTGGACAATTTCCGCTGAAGAGGACGATTTTGCACAAGTTTAAACGTCCACATGACCCGGGACAGTCCTTGTTCCCGCACAGTCTCAGACTGGTCCTGGCCACCACTTTCTGTTTGCCATTTACAGAATACATGACAAACTTCTCCTGGTTGGAAAGGCCCTTGTTCTTGGACCCGCCTGGGAACCTGTTAAAAATGAACTCCAGCACCTACTGATCCTTGATAAGCACAGATGTACTTCAATATTTCTGACTCCTTCTGTTCCAAGAGCTTTCCGAGTTTCCTTCCACCTGTAAACAAAAAGCTGTTGAGAAGGACCAGCTTGGTTTAATGAGGGAGGAAGTGTTTATGACCACAGGAGTTCAGGTCAGACAGTTTGTTGGCCAATCAAGTACAGTAACAACATGGGCATTGAACCAACTTTGGGTATCTTTACCAGTGCTGACAGGTGCCAAGTCCAGCTGGAAACTGAAATCAGAATCTTCATAAAGTTTGTCAGCAAAAGGAAGCTTGAAATGCTTTATAATTTCCTGGTAAGTTTTCTATGTTGTCGGTGAACTTTAGAAAACTTAGACCTTGATTTTCAAATAACATGCACAATGACATTTTTTCAGAACGGTTGAATCTTAAGTTCAAACTTTTCTGAGACACCAAATCTGGGTTTTTTAAATCTATAAACCATGATCATCAAAATTACAAGACATTTAGGCCAGAAATGTTAGTAAACAGTGAACTGGAGACCTGACCAGGGTGTCTCCTGCCTCTTGCCTGATGCTTGCTCTAGTTAGACAGCAGTGCACACACAAACCTAGAGAGGATCAAACAGTTTGGATCATGTTTGGATGGATGAACTTCTGAAATCACTGAAAAAAAAAGAATGTATTGAACCTTTTCATGATGTTCTAACTCTTTGAGATGCAATTTTAAATGTAAACCTCAATTTTAAGGTGCTGAGAAAAAAAACCTTCCACCTTGTGTATTTATTTAGACGATCAAATGCCGTTAGTGAACAACACGGCAAAGTAAAACAAATCACACAATTTATCTTTGTGACAAAATAAAATGCCATTTTTTTGTGTTGATTAAATGATTCATTTCCTGAAAAACATCTCGTCTTGGTGTTGCCACATCAGCTGTAATACATCTCAGGAAGTTTGTACAGGAACGTTAACTCTGGGTCCGTGCATATTTTGATACATGCATTTTTTTCATCAGAAACCAGCAAGAGAAAACCAAAAAGGAATGGCTGTTGTTTAAAAATACAAAGTTCTGTTATCAACTTATTTTTTCCTGTTTTGTGATTGAAAATGAATGAGAACACTTTTAATATGGTATCTGACGATGATCTGTTCTATGTTCATCATATAGATTAAGCTTAAAACTTTTCTTTTCTTCTGACAGAAAATATTTTAAGTTAATCTTTATTGGGCTTAACAAAGATGCAGACATCTGTGTCTGTTTCTGCTTACAAGTGGTAATTTCTTAAATATGATTCTAAGTGTAAAAGAAAAACAATCTAGTTCAAACTCTTTTCAGTCACGATAAAAGAAAATCAATTTACCTTGAAATGAAATTATTAAAAATTTAAAACAAAAATCAAAACACAATTTATGTTATTTTATTACTGGCTTCTGATGAGAAAGTCCAGTAACCAAAATATGAGTGGACCAGTGTAATCTGACACATCAAAGATTTTTATGAAGATTGTCAAGTTGTGAAAAAAGTTTGATCAGAAGTATTAGACAAACTATGTGGGAATACCTGCTCATCATTAAAAGAAACAAATGAAGCTTGATGAAAACAAATTTAATTAACAGATTTCCATGGGAAAGTTTTGAAAATTACAAAAAGAAGTTATCAAGTTTTCAACCTCACTTGTGTTCAAATTAAACTCGAGAAAGTTGGAATACAAAGCTGTTTTCTTTCGGCAGTATAGAAGAAGGAAGTTTCACCATTTTTTTTCCATTTCTTTTGGAATAAATAAAAAAATCACACAAAATTATGATAACATATTTATTTACTCATGTCTGTTAGTGAATGACCTGTATTTGTTAAGGGCCTTCTTGGGGTTCTACAACCCCCCCATGGTGCTTCACAACAGAAATTCACCCATTCACACAGAAATTCACATGCTTCAGGGGAGGCCTGCCGAACACTGGCGCCACCGGTCCCTCCGACCACCAACAGGCAAGGCAGGTTGAGTGTCTTGCCCAAGGACACAACAGCTACATTTTCTGGTCAGAGTCAGGTTCGAACCTGCAACATTCAGATTACTGGACAACTTGCTATACCTCCTGAGCTACTGCTGCTTCTATAGCTGTCTGTAACACTTTCTATTCCTCCTCATTCTTATGTTTACATGGATCCTAATTTCTCTTTTATCATTAAAGTGCAGTGCTTCTTTGATTTTTTTTTAAATTTAGATTTGGAAGGGACTTAGCATGTCCAAAATTTGATTAATTGTTTTGGGACTGTGGAAAAGGTTAGGGTAACTTTGACCTGTTGATGCAGCAGGTGGAGGTGGAAGTGTAAACTGCTGAAAATGTTGTCCCACTGATTGTCTTGGCTGAATAGCCTGTGTCCTGCAGGAGGTACTCTTGGTAAATCTGGTACTTTTCCACCATCCTTTGGAGGTCGCACATAGCCAGGGGCTCCGTTTGTGAAGCTTCTCAGCAGCATCCAGGAGAGGAACATGGCTTTAACTGAATTCCCACTGGTGTAAAAGCAGCAAAAGTCATGACTGAGATATACAACTAGTCCAAAATATCCTGCTGTTGCTCTAAATACCACTGGAGGCTGATAAAAGATGAAAGGCTAACCTCTGAAGGTTACAACTGTGGCCTTATCGACATACCAAATTAGCACAAAGCAAAAGAATTTACCCAAGTATTTTTGTACTTTGTAGAAAAACATGCAGAGTCATGGACACAATGGCAGGCAGACATCCTAGAACAGTTATAGGAAAACAAGAGTAACTAAAGTAACATCTGGGGCCTGTGGGGCATTATTGATGAAATGCACCTCATACTCATTTCTGGAAAAAATAGAAACAGAAGAACCAGAGTCCACAGAAACTGAATGGGCACCTCAGCAGATGGAGTTTTGCCGGTAGTTGTGCAATAAATCCAGTCAGCAGTCAGTATTTTCCAAGCAGAGAATCTGGATCTCAGTTAACTCCACAACATTACCAGAACAGGGCTGTGTTGTACGACACACACAAGCAAAGTGGCACACCTTTTGGCAGTTATTGCATCCTGCAGCAGCAGCAGGACATTTTGGGTTGTTTTCCAGATCGCTATAAGATCCACAATGGTAGGAGGAATGTGAAAAAACAAGAACAGCAGCAGCAGCAGCAGCAGAATCCAGTCTAACAGTACAAGCTCGCACAGCCACACTAGAATCCCATGTAGCAACAGAATGTTGTGTGAATAGAAAGAAAGAAAGAAAGAAAAGAAAGAAAACAACCTTTTATATAGAACCTCTCAAGACAAAAATCAAGACAAGAACAAAAATTGTTAAATATGAAAAAGATTTTAAAAATGATTCAAATATATGGTTAAAATGAGAAAAAAATTATGCTAAAAATGCGAGGTAAAGGAAAGAGAAAATTCATAGGAAAGAGGAAAATCAGTGGGTCCCGGGAAAGGTTGAGTAATGAAGTCACAAGTAGCTGCTAAATCATCATCAGCTGTTTTCTATATTCCTATCAACTTCTTTATTTTTTGAAGATGTTTCACATCTCATTTTAAAGAGCTTCAGTTAAAATCAACATTGTGGATAAGTCCTATTGATTCATGGTAACTAACATTTAGGGGTTGTTTGAGATCCAAGTAAAACCAGAGATTCTTGGCCTGACGAGTATGAATACTCATTACTGCACGGAGATTCATTTTCTGAGACTTTGACTTTTTTTACAGACCCACTGCAGTGCCACATCATGATGGAGACATTTGATGGCTTGAGAGAAACCTAAGAGGCCATCTTTATTAACAAAGAAAAAACAGCAGCAAAATCTTATGAAAAAAATCAAGTAAAATATGTTGTTGCATTTGTTTAAACCTTCTAGGCTTACCCCTCTACTGCTTGGTTAATCAATAAATGACATGAATAATAAGGGGACATGAATTAATGACCAGGCAAAGTTAAACAAGTCACAAACCATTCTGATTGCTTGGTGATATAACATTTGTTGTGTTTGTAAAACCACATGAACAAAAGTAATCAGAAAAAAATCACTTCATGACTACATTATCTCATTATAAACAGTATCAACAATAAAACATGAGCTGACCCATAAGTAATGTTGTAGATTTTGTTGAAAAGTTAAATAAAAATTTACTTAAAGCAGCCAAGTAATGCTATTTTAAACCTTTGAGAGCAAAGGCCGGCACAGTACATGATAAAATATTACTGATGGCACCACTGAGATGTAGTTTTATCTTGAATGTGAGTTATTTTTGTCAGCCTGAATTTGTAATAGGAAAAGAAATGGTTTATTACAGTGAAGCCCCGCCCATGCCCTTTACAACAAAAACACACCTGCAACAGCGTCTTAGGCAAGTCAGCTGTTGTATTGGCCTTGGTAGTCCAGTGGCCGAGACTTTGGCCTTTTATCTTGTTTTGCCATGTCCTTATGTCTGTTTGACTCCCAGTGTCGACAGTTATTTATTTAGCCAGCTGAAGCAGATTTAATTTTCTTTATTTATATATATAATTTAAATTTTTTGATAACTTTCTGCAAAATAGCTAAAAAAGAAGAAAATAAGTTACTGCCAGGTAGTCGCTATAACCACCAGACTACCAATGGGCCATTCCCGGTACAGATGGAAATGGCCCACAAGTCTGTTGTCTGCGTCTTTGTTGACAGGACACATGTTTATTACAACTGTGTTTTGCCCCCAATTCAGAAGTAATTTGACAGAATATCAATTCTGGCAGTACCTGTGGAGATTTCAAGCAGCCATCTGTGACATGAAGGTCACAGACTAAAACATTCTAAATTGTTGCAAAAAATACTCACAAATGTTTGTTTTCAGTACTGAACTAAAAACTGATAGATACATACAGTATTTCAGTTTCTGACAGTTTTCTAGTCAGCTTAGCAAAGGCAAAAATGTCTCTCCCTACCCTCATTGTATTACTTTCAGAACCTGTAAACGTTTTCTTCAAATGTATTCATGAGCCTTCATTTCTCTTGTTTACATGTTGGCACAGTCCTTTGATTTTTTATTTGATTTATGAAAGGATTTAGAGTGTTTAACATGTGGCAAACTGTTGGATACTGTTGTACTACAGACCGTGTCAGCATTTTCTCCTATGTACTGCAGCAGGTACTCTGGGTAAATTTGGTTCTTTTCAAACACAACAAATACGGATGGGTCTGTGATGTTGTCCACACAGCTGTCATAGAAGTTTATGTTTCCTCCATCCTTAGAAGGAGGTCGAACGTAGCCAGGATCTCCTTTTGTGTAGCATCCCACCAGCACTCTGGAGACGAACACCGTTTTAACTGAATGGGCACCCGTGTACGAGTCAGAGTAGCTTGCGTCCCGAGCAAAGTAACTGCCTGTGTTTAGGAAAGCAAAGATTATTTTAAAAAAGCAAGTAATTATACAGCAAACTTCATGGCTGAAAAATAAGACAAATCATCGTCCACCCCACTCCCCACTCCTAATTTCTTCAAAAGACCACTCAAGCCTGTGTGCCTTGCAAAAGTAACAGATTTCTTTACTCTTCTGCCTTTTTCACTAGGAACTGATGACTATAACATAATTTCCAGAAGTGACAACTGTGGCGTGTTTGAGATACTAAAATAATTTGCACAAATGCTTTGAGGCTTTGTGGTGTACATCAGAGTTTATGGAAGAAACTAAATAATTTAAAAATATAATGAGATAAAAGATGAGATGAGATATCTTCACTGTCACTATTGCATAGACAGTGAAAAACAATGCAGCAGCTCTGGTTTTAGTTGCAACATGAGGTATATTAAAACAGAAAAAAAAATCACTAGCCAGGATAATAAAACTACAATAGAACAGTTTTGGCAATGTGCATTGTGGCAGCAAGAGGGACTTTCAGGATGCTATAATAGTACATACATTTTAGCAGCATGTGAAGGATTCATAAACACAATAATTTATAATTATGATCATTTCTGTAAACATGACATCAGCATTATTTAAAGGAGTATGGAGCAAGACGAAGAAACAAAAATCACGAGCAATGTGCCCGGCAATGCGAGTAACTGCATCTTGGCAAGGGAGCACACAAACAAAAAAATACCCTTGCCTGCTTAAGTATTGGCCCTGCTTACAGGTAGGGCTGTAGGTCAAAGATAACATAAATCTAATGAATCTGGTGTTCGGTTTGGAAAATGTTTGGTCTCTAAACATTCAGTAGTGCACATCAACTGTAGCATGATCACAGCTAATGCTACTGCACGCTAGCTCTTTTCGAGTCATCTGTAAGGTCATAACAAGCTCTAAACACATCCTATAATGTTTCTTAACTGGTCACTAGGAAATGAGCCATGTTAGCATCCTTTTTCAGTCCCAGATCTAGTTGAAGCAGCCTCAATTCAATCCTCTTGCAAAGGCTTACATCTCGGCCCGGCCGCTCCGGTCATCACAGGATTGTCGGCTAGCAGTGCCTACACCACACTCAGGACAATCCAGACTTTTCTCATGCATTGTTCCACAAATGTGGAATGACCTTCCAAGCACTACCAGAACTGCAGCTTCCTTTTCAATTTTCACAAAACTCCTGAAGACCCTGCTCTTCAGAGAGCATCTTCTTAACTCAAGTGACTTGATGCAATTTGCTGGGTTCCTTATATAGGAAACATTATTTCTGATTGGCTTAATGAACTGTGAATTGGAATGTTTATTATGTGAAGTGCCTTGAGACGACTCTTGTCATGATTTGGCGCTATATAAATAAACTTGAATTGAATTGAATTGAATTAACTAGCACCTTGCCTGCACCCGTCCCCAGGGGCGGCGTTAGGCCCGGCTACTTGGGCTGAAGCCCCGGATCTTTCATGATAAGCCCCGGATCTAAATCGCGGAAGTAACATGCAGTACCAAAGTCCAACAGAGAGGGCGCTGCTGGCAGTAGTTTGTATACAGCCTGCCTGAGCCTCCACCACTGAAGAAGAAGCCCTTCAGCAGACGGCTTCTTCTACACTCTGCCTGAAACGCATGAGTGGAGATGGACATAAGGACGTTTTTTAGACAAAAAGTACAACGACAGAACCCCAGCTTTGATGAGACTGGTGTTGACTCAGGTTTGTGAGTCTTATTTGAAAATATTTGTTGTGCTGCTGGTTTGCCTAAAGTTAGCTTACTATCAGGTAAAGTTGTTGGAGAAAGAAAGAGAATATTTACTATCATCTCACACTAAACACTAACAGGAACAATACTCTGCCCTGAAAATGCTTAATATGTAGCTTCAGATTAAAAATTATGTGGTACAAGACATAAATATATATATGATGTTGACTAGTGCGTGTCACGTGTGTGCACGTGTGTGCGCGTGCGTGTGTGTGTTAAGCCCCGGATCTTCTTCAGTCCTAAATCCGCCCCTGCCCGTCCCCCCTCTCTACTGTCCACTCCTTGTTCCCTACTCTCCATGACTGATGTCAATGTTGTTGTTGTTATTGTTGTTGTTAGCCTCAAGGGCAATATGCCGATTATCACTTGTAAGTCGCTTTGGACAAAAGCGTCTGCTAAATACATAAACATAAACATATGCCCTGACTTTTATCCTATTTGGTTTTTCACTCACAAGATGCCGCTGATGAAACCTTCTTCTCTGTGCCACCTCTTTAGTGGGCTGTGAGTTGTGCTTGATGGTTTACCGGAAGCAGTAGAATCCATTCCCACAGTTCTTCCTCTTTATTGGACTCTACAGGCTGCACCAAAATAGGCATATTGCTGCCACAGCAATGAGTGCACAACACCTAGTCCCCTTCAAATTCTGCTGCACACCTCCAATCCCGTCCTCCATCTCCAACAACTATAACTTAATACACACACACCAAGAGCCCCAACGATTGAAAAAAGTGAGCCCCTCTCTCCAGCTTATTGCCGGCACTGCAGAATAATGTGTCTCAGTTTCCAACTACCCATAATCACAAAGTCCATCAGGGTCCTTCTCTTCTAAAACAACCCACCTTCCCACAGTTTTTCTTCTAATTGGGGTTTTACGGCAGTTGGCAAGCAACATTAAGGTACATTACCACCACCTACCTGACTTGAATCTGCACCGAAGGGCCTTGAGAGTCTGTTAGTGCTTGTTTTTGTCTTCTTAAACTTTTGCTTTGCACTATCTTCCATTGGGAAAGAGAAGGAAACTCATCTGTGGGTAATCCTGTTGACTAGTAGCTCCAGTTTGGGTCAACAGAAAACAATAAGTGCAATCAGGGGCTGTGAACGAGCTTTTTCTCCTCTCTTTGAAAACACTCTTCAGGTGATCTAGGTCTCAACCATTGCAATCAGCTGCTGCATGAACGCCTGTTTCCAACTAGTAGCACAGCATAAGTTTGGTGGCACAACTGAAGTGTCAGCCCTTGTGTCTCAGCCCCTCCGGGGTACAGACATACGTGTCTACCTGCGTGTGTCCACAGAGCAAACAAGCTCGACCCAGACGCTGCTCCATCGACACCTTGCAAAATGTGCCATTATCCTATATCTGTGATCACTGGCTTCAGAGGAAGGTCACACACAGCAAACCGCTTTTGCAACCTTCATAACCTCCGCTTGCTAAAACCAACTCCGCCTGAAGACACCTACCTGTCTATTGGACTTTGGAACTGCCAATCAGCTGTAAACAAAGCAGACTTCATTACCGCATATGCAAACCACCTGTCACTTGATGCACTGGCTCTCACTGAGACCTGGATCAAACCATGTGACAATGCTACCCCATCTGCTCTCTCAATTATCCACACTTTCTCCCACACTTCTCGTGCATCTGGCCGAGGTGGTGGAAAGGGCATGCTAATTTCCAACAAATGGATATATAGTCAGTTGCTACCCATCACTAAATACAACTCCTTTGAATACCATGCCTTCCAGGTAACTGTACTGAAAAAATTCTTTTTGGTTGTCATATATCGCCAACCAGGTCAACTCGTAGACTTTCTTGATGAACTCGACACCCTGCTCTCCTCCATTTCTAAGCACGACTGTCCCACAATGGTCCTTGGAGACATGAATATTCACCTGGACAATCCCAGCTCATCAGGCTTCCTATCACTAATGTCATCATTTGATCTAAAACTAGTACAAAGTCCTCCAACTCACAAAGCTGGAAAAGCACTTGACCTCATTTTCACCAGAATCTGTGTCATAGACACAATCTCTGTCACACCGCTGCATCCTTCTGATCATTACTTCATCTATTTCAGCACGACTCTACAAGGGAGGTCCTCTGCTTCCTCCCCAATGGTCTCATTCCGCCGCAACTTCCGCAATCTGGCACCCAACCACTTGTCCTCTCTTGTTGCCTCCACTCTTCCATCTCCCAGCACATTCTTTGCTTATGAAGTGAATGATGCCACAGAGTCACTCTGCTCCACACTCTGCTCTTGTTTTAACAACTTGTGCCCTTTAGCCACTAGACCTGCTAGATCCTCTCAGTCGCACCCTCAGCTAAATGATACCCTCTGGTCTCTACGCACCAATCTTAGAGCTGCAGAACGGAAATGGCGCAAAACAAACGATCCTGGCGAGCAACTGAAATTTCATGAATTACTGTCCTCATTCTCTGCCAGCATCACTGATGCAAAGAAAGCTTTCCACACTGACAAAATTCTCAGCTCTACTGACTCTCAGAAACTATTTTCGACATTAAAAACTCTGCTCACCCCTCCGTCTCCACCTCCTACCAACAATCTATCAGCAGACACCTTTGCCTCATTCTTCACTGACAAAGTGGCAGCTATAAGCAAACATTTTACTCAACTGGCCACTCCTGAACATTCGCTACCACAAACTCCTTCTAGCCCAACCATCTCAAGCCTTACTGCTTCATTTTCCTTTTTCCCCTCTCACTGAGAACTGTGTGTCCAAGCTTCTCACGTGCAGCCGCCCTACTACATGCCCACTTGACCCCATTCCGACTAAGCTGCTCCAAGCTATTGCTCCTACAGTAGCTGCAGCAGTCACACATGTGATCAATGCTTCACTGACATCCGGTACATTTCCCACCTCTCTCAAGCATGCTCAGGTTAAACCGCTGCTAAAAAGAACCATCTCTTCCTCCAAATCATGTGAACTACCGACCTATCTCTCGCCTCCCTTTTCTGTCCAAAATAATTTAAAGGGTGGCTTTCAAGCAGATCACAGAATACCTCTCACAAAACTGTCTGCTTGACCCTTACCAATCTGGGTTCAAAAAGGGCCACTCCACTGAAACTGCTCTGTTAGCAGTGACTGAATCCTTAAAAGAAGCTAGAGCGACTGCCAAATCCTCTGTGCTTATCCTGCTCGACTTATCGGCAGCATTTGACACCGTCAACCATGGCTTCCTTTTGTCCACACTCTCTAGCATGGGTATCACAGAGAAAGCACACGCCTGGTTTGAATCGTACCTCACAGGACGATCATTCAGTGTATCTCGGCTTGGACAATCTACCGTGCACCATCTTGCCACAGGAGTCTCCCAGTTCTCTGTACTAGGACCTCTTCTCTTTGCCATATACACCACCTCACTGGGTGAGATCATTCGATCACATTGCTTCTCCTACCACTGCTATGCAGACGACACCCAGCTCTATCTGTCATTTCCACCGGACGACCACACTGTCTCTGCACGAATATCAAACTGTCTCTCTGACATATTAAAATGGATGAAATCCCACCATCTCCAACTCAACCTCTAAAACTGAACTACTTATCATCCCAGCAAAACCATCCATACAGCACAATATCTCAATCCAAAATGACTTCCTATCTCTTGCTCTTTCAAAGGCAGTTCGAAATCTGGGTGTTGTGATTGATGAACACCTGACCTTTAAAGATCATGTTGCCTCTGTTGCTCGTTCATGCCGCTTTGCGCTATATAACCTACGAAAGATCAAACCATACCTAACACAACATGCCACCCAGCTACTGGTGCAATCTACTGTCATCTCCCGCCTCGATTACTGCAATGCCTGGTCTTCCAGCCTGTACTGTGAGACCTCTCCACTGGCTACCGCTAGCAGCACGCATCAAATTCAAATTGCTAACTCTAGTATACAAAGTTTGAGATGGTACGGCTCCCATCTACCTGAATCCTCTTGCAAAGGCTTACGTCTCGGCCGCTCTGGTCATCACAGGTTCGTCGACTAGCAGTGCCTACACCATGCTCAGGACAATCCAGACTCTTCTCATGCATCGTTCCACAAATGTGGAATGACCTACCAAGCACTACCAGAACAGGGGCTTCCTTTTCAATTTTCAAGAAACTCCTGAAGACCCTGCTCTTCAGAGAGCATATTCTAAACTAGCACCCT
>SSNQ01034417.1:451293-467156 GCA_006942095.1 Nothobranchius kuhntae | reverse complement strand
CACACACAGGTGGATACACACAAAATTATACAACAAAGTACGGTTTCAATTGAATTGAAAAATACTTTATTAATCCCAAAAGGAAATTCAGATGTTTCAGTACACACAATTCCAAGATCAGACATGCATACATAGACACATGACAAGAATTGGTGACTGTGGTCATTCGCAATGTGAGTCGCGCTACCGTAATAGATCAAGAGGGTTTATATGAGGATAGAGTCGGGGGAGGGGAAAAAAAGGCACTTCAGAGTTATCCCCGACAGAAAGGATAGTTTTGCTATGTGAAGAAAATATACACCTCAGACAGATATGCACACAGACTTCAGACAATACACAACATAAGTGTCCACTAGGTGGGGATGGAGGGTTCTGGGACTCTCCTCACTTCAGAGTGCGCAGCCGCAGAGCAGCGTTCACCACCTCCGTTTGGACAGGGGAGGGAGATAAAGGGTTAGAGAGCACATTGCGTCCCAGATACGGTTCCACTGCTTTCACCGGTCACAGTCCCGCCCAGGCTGGGATAGGGAGAAAGGGTTTCCATAGCGACGGCAGCATTCCACATTTCTACTGAGGGGGGGGGAGTTTTCGCTTCAGCCTCACCAGCTTCAAGGGCACCAGATTCAGATAACAAGAATTGTTTTGGGTACAGACAGAGATAATTTCCTCTCTGCCTTAAAGTTCTTTTGGTCTTCAACCCATCCAGGTCCAATAGTGGCATTATTAATCTGTTCCTATCCGTGCTGATCCGTCAACTCTCCTTGATCGTATCCACCTTCTGAGCCAGAGCCTGAATCTCAGCCAAAGTTCCAAGCTTACAACTCATCTCAACAATTATATGAGTTTGTGAGTTCACAGTGCAATGTATTCCATCCCTGAGCTCGGGGATTAAGCCAATATTCCTCGAAAGCTCGTTAATTTTCTGGTATGCCAGATAACCGCTCAGACCAAACAGCAGGAATCCTGACACCAAAATGACGAATATCCAAACATCTTTAGAATCCTCTACAGACAGTTGAGAGAGGCAGATCAAGTTCCACTGTTTCCAGGAGTCCATGATATACCCAGCTGGCTCTGTCCCAGAGGGGCATCTGGGAGCCCCTTCTCCGGTTCTCATCGTTGAAAAGATTGTGTCAATCGCATTGAGAGACCAACTGACCAGATCCATGTTTAATAATTTCCAGTTTCCAGGAAAAATGTAGAGAAGCACAGTGCACAGGCAGACAAGACAAGAGCTTGGGAGCAGCAGGGGAGGAGAGGAAAAAAAGCGTCTGTACTCTCCAAGAGCCGGAAGAAACAATAAAAATATTAAAATATTAAAAGTAGTCAGACCACAGATTTAAGATGGGAAAATAACAGTGGAAGGAGGTATGACAAATAGTTGAGGCTAAAAATTGAAGGCCATGGAGAAGTAATGCGTTTTCAGCCTCGATTTTAAGATGGAAAGTGAGGGTGCTTGTCTAACCAGAAGGGGCAGTGAATTCCAAAGTTTTGGGGCACAGATACAAAAAGCCCTTTCCCTGCGAGTCCTCAAACGCGCTTTAGGGACAGTGAGGAGGAGTTTATCTGCAGACCTAAGAGCATGAGAGGGGTGGTAGAAATGGAGGAGTTCGCTCAGACAGGGAGGGGCCTGACTGTTCAAACATTTGAATGCAAGTAGTAGGATTTTGAAGTTAATCCTGAACTAAAGAGGCAACCAATGCAGTGTTTTCAGAATGAGTGTGATGTGCCATCTTCTGTCAGCTCCAGTCAGAAATTGTGCTGCCGAATTCTGGACAAGATGAAGTCTGGACAGAGCAGCTTTGCTGTTACCATATAAACAGGAGTTGGAGTAGTCTAGCCGGGATGTAATGAAGGTGTGAAGCACTGATTCTATAAGACAGACACTCAGGATGGGCTTTAATTTAGAAATTCATCTAAGGTGGTAGAAACAGGACTTTATTATGCTGTTGACCTGAGCGTCCATCTTCATAACCGGGTCCATTTTTACTCCCAGGTTTTAAGCAGAGGACGTTATATGAGGCGAGAGAGAGAGTGGAGTCAGGTGACTGGGTCGCTCTAGCAAAAACAATGACCTCTGTTTTAGAGTAATAAGGAGGAAGTTTTCTGCCAATCATGCCTTCACATCATGGAGACAATCAAACAGAGGCTTAGTGGAGTCGGTGGGGTGGAGTGAAAAATAGATTTGGCAGTCGTCTGTCATGAGCGGGGATGAGTGTTCTTCTATAACAAACCATCTTTGAGCTTGCTTCCAGGTGAGGGAGATGGCAAGACACCAGCTGTGCTGGTTCTGCAATCAACGGGTAAGGTTTAAAAGGAGGACAGAGGACACAGCTCGACACCAGATGATTGCTACTGTTTGGTTTTCTCTCTGGACTCTGCAAGAAATCTCAATAACCTCTGGACTACATTCTGCCTCGTTTCATCCATCCTCCTGACCGACCTGCTCTCTTGCCACTCTCTGTCTACCTCAACTGGATTTGGGATTCACCATGGCTCACTACCTCCCCCCACTTCCCCCAACTCTGCCCACTGTAAGACCCTGCTACCCCATTATCACCCACAGTTGTTCCACTCCCAGGACCAGTGTCTGGTCATTAGCATTGTTTTACTGTTTGGGCATCGGAACGAGCCCCCGCACAGTGAGAACAAACATCTCAGGTCTAAAACCGATCTTCATCCGCATACGTCACATGTCACGTGATCAGGAAGCAGAAAATCCATGTGTTAGATCGTTTTGGGCCGCTGCTGTAAAAAAAGTGAGGCGCGAACCGGAAACGCTTCTGCCGATCACAATACAACAACAGATTATGAAAGAACGGATAAAGCTCGAAACGTGCGGATTCTTCCTGATGTAAGAGGTGAGTCTCTGCTTTGTTTTGTTTGTATTGACGTCGACATAATCCTAGCGTTCTGTGACACTTAAAAATAACCGCCTGTTATCTAACAAAGTCTTTCAGATGAGGTGGCGCCCTTCTCTCTTTCTCAGAGCGGCGCAGCATCGGCGGTAATGGAAAATCCAGTGGACCAGAGGATTCTTGAGGGTTTGGTCTGGTAGTTGCGTGTTCGGGCAGTATTGTTTCACGAGAACTGTGTGACTCCTCTGGCTCGAACACCCTGACTTTGGCCATGGTAGCACCATCCTGGTGTCCTGTTCCACATTCTTTGAAGGTTCTTGGTCCCTTGGTCTTGCTCTCACCTGATCCACATGCCTTTTCAGTAACTGTCCACTTCCCATGACAGAGGACTCAGTATATGTATATGACAGAGGACCCAAAGAATCATGGATTATTCCTGGACACAGCATCTGTCCACCAGTTTGGTGTGGCAACATACGCAATGCCTTGCTTGCCAGTATTGGACTTGTTTTGCCTATATCCCTTTAAGCCTCTTTTGCTCTGGTGAGCCATGAGTTGTCTCATGTCTGAAGAGGAGGGATGGCTAATAAAGATTTTCCTACACAAACTCTCACATTATTGCACTGCCCAAATGAAGGTGCTATGTACCCACCTGTGTGCCTCTGTTATAAGTAAATAGAACACATCTGTGGTCTTCCGCTCCTTACAATGGGCGGAAGCTAAAAGCCGGGACCCCAGGTTCCTTAAAGAGTCTCTACACAATTTTCCTTCTGATTTTAAGAGAACTTTTGGCCATACAGAAACCCCAGCAGAAATATCTAGGACCATATGGAGTCTTAAACAAGGAAAGCTAACAGTATTGGATTTTGCCATAGATTTCAGAACTCTGGCTACTAATTCAAGCATGGATGCAGAGTTACTGAAGGGAGCTTTTACCCAAGCTCTTAACGAGAAGATTCAGGATCAGTTAGTTTTCTGCCCTGAGTCTGAGACCTTGGAGGACCTCATCAACTTTGCAGTTCGCATTGAAAAGAGATTAAAGAACTGTCCAAAGTACACTCAGCCATGTTTTCAGCCAGCTCAGTCCAACCAACCTGTCCGGGCGAACAGCCTCTCCGGATGAACCTATGCAGATAGGCCGGGCCAGCTTGAACCCAGAGGAGACAACATCGTTTCTCCTCTTGGCTGTGTTTATATTGTGGTCAGTCAGGTCATTTCCTGTCTAGCTGTCCGGTTTGTCCAAAAGGGAGAGCCCACCAGTAATACCGGGTGTATTGGTGGGTGGTAGTCTCAACTGTAAAAACTCCCGGCGGGATCTTACCTCATCTGTTTCTTTTAACCAGCGCCCCCCCCCCTCCCACTAAAGCCCTTGTTGACTCCGGTTGTGAAAAGAAGCTTTTGGATCAGACTATTGTGAACCAACTGGGAATCCCCACAACTCCTCTCTCTACTCCAATTACGGCCTCGTCGTTGGATGGAAACTCATTAACCACCATCACCCACCAGACAGTGCCCGTCAAACTACAGGTTTCTGGTAACCATCATGAAGTCATGTCATTCTTTGTTTTTCCCTCTCCTCAATCACCTGTCATTCTTGGACATAACTCCTGTCTGCTAACCTCTCTGCCCAGGTTCCGGTTTCCAGTTCCCTGACTCCTCCCGACCTGTCTCTGGTTACGTCCGAGTACCATGACCTACAAGCCGTTTTCTGCAAGGACCGAGCTGCCTCTCTGCCACCCCATCATCCTTACGACTGCTGCATTGATCTACTCAAGGGAGCCACCCTACCTTCCAGCAGGTATAATTCGTCCATCCACCTCTCCACTGGGTGCAGGTTTTTTTTTGTTTCTAAAAAAGACAGCTCCCTGCGCTCTTGAATTGATTATAGAAGACTTAATCAAATAACGGTCAAGAATAAGTATCCCTTGCCTCTGTTGTCTTCTACCTTTGATCCAGTTCAGAACGCTACCATCTTCACCAAGCTGGACCTCCGTAAAGCCCACCACCTTGTCAGAATCAGGGAAGGTGACGAGTGGAAGACGGCCTTCAAGACCCCCCTGGGCCATTACAAATATCTGGTCATGCCCTTCAACCTTTCCAATGCCCCCGCTGTCTTCCAGTCACTGGTAAATGCGTACTCAATAATTATATGAATAAGTTTGTCACTGTTTACCTCAATGACATCCTAATATTCTCCAGTACCCTCTCAGAACACCGCCATCATGTCCGAGCAGTCCTGCAGCGTCTTCTGGAAAACCGCCTCTTCGTAAAAGCTGAGAAATGCGAATTCCACGCTTCATCTGTGAAGTTTCTTGGATTTGTCTCGGAGAGCAGGCGGTTGAAGACAGATCCCGATAAAGTAAATGCAGTCTGCGACAAGCCAATCCCTACTACTCACAAGCAGTTACAACTGTTCCTCAGTTTTGCCAACTTTTACAGACGTTTCATCCGAAATTACAATCAGGTGGCTTCTCCCCTCACACAGTTAACATCCACAAAGAGACCTTTTGTTTGGACTAACGATGCAGACAAGGCGTTCCTGGAATTAAAGTTCAGTTTTTCCCAAGCTCCAGTCCTGTCTCACCCCGATCCCTCCCTTCAATTTACCATTGAAGTAGACACCTCGGATTCCGGGGTAGGTGCTTTCCTTTCCCAGACATCTTCCCCTGATAGCCTGCTCCACCCCTGTGCTTTCTTTTCCAGGAAACTTTCGCCTGCAGAAAACACTATGATGTGGGAAACCGAGAGTTGTTGGCTGTTAAATTGGCCCTGGAGAAATGGCGCCATTGGCAGGAGGGAGCTGAGCACCCCATCCTAATCTGGATTGATCACAAGAATCTCGCCTACTTAAAAAAGGCCAAGAGACTCAACCCCATGCAATCCCTTTGGTCCCTATTTTTCACTCTTTTCAACTTCATCATCTCTTTCAGACCGTGAACCAAAAACATCAAACCTGACACCCTGTCTCGCCAGTACGCATTAGACAAGTACCAAGAATCAGCTACCATCCTCCCTCCATCCTGTGTACTGGGATCTATTTCCTGGGACATCTCGCAGATGGTCCTAGATGCACAACAAACTGACCCTGACCCAGGTAACGGTCCTCCCCGTAAACTATATGTACCCCAACAGGTCCGAGGGACAGTTATTCACTGGACACATACAGCCAGGTTCTCCATCCATCCAGGAGTTGGTCGCACTCTGCTCTGGTCCACAGGCCCTTCTGGTGTTTAAAGACGTCAAGGAATACATCAGTGCCTGTCAGGTCTGTGCTCGCAACAAAATGACTAATCAACCTCCTGCTGGACTTCTAAGACCCCATTCCCTCTCGTCCATGGTCTCACATTGCACTCGATTTTGTTACTGGTCTGCCTCCCTCAAAAGGGTTCTCTGTCATTCTCACTATCATTGACAGGTTTTCCAAGGCCTGCCATTTCATCCCCTTAAAGTTCCTTCCTTCCTCCTCTGTTACTGCTGATCTGCGCTACTGTCATGGTCAGTGCTGAGTTAACCTCTGTCTGGATCTGAGTCTTTCTTTTTGCAGATGGGTGTGTCCTGGAGAGCAGCTGCTGTAGATCTTCTCATCAGTGGTCAGGGGATTTATGAAGCGGCGTAACAACTCACCAGTGCCGGATAATCACTCTGCATTGGGTAGTATCTAGCCTGTGCACTGCCTGTCTCTAGTTTTGTTTGACTCCTGTGTTCCCTGCTATCCTCGTACTTACCTGCCTATTCCTCCAACTCCCTCAGATACCTCTCGTCCACTTGACTACTATCCTCTTCAAGAAAGAGGACGAACTCTGCCTGCCAGCCACGTTGCTCGCCCTGACCGCTTGCTCTCCAACGCTCACCTGCCAGCTCGGATACTTTTGGACTCCTGTGCTCAGCTCCCAGCCAGCATCTCTGCCTCTAAACTGTCTCACTCAGCCAGACCTGACTCGCCCTCCTCTCAAGCTCCAAAAGACTCAGGAAACCGTAAGCCACCGCTCACTTCGCCTTGTTCCCATTTACTGTAACTACTCATTCTTGTTTCTGCTTCAGAACTCTATTGGAACCTCCCGACCACAGACCTTCACCTGCACCTCAACCAATCAAAATAAATAATTTTTACTTACCTTCTGCCTCCCGTGGTGATTCTACATGTCGTGGGTCAAAAACCTACAGCCCAACATGACAGAGGTAATGGCTGGATGTTTGAGACCTTGAATTTGAGCTAAAAGAACCTTTGTTAGTACAACTGTGGATGAGAATAACTGGAGTCCAGAGTGACAGAGAAAATACTTTAAAGATTGGATGATAAGAATTTTTGCTGAAAACAAGTCAAAATCAACAGTGATCTCCTAGAATTTTCTTGAGCTTTTTCGTCCACTGGTCTTGAAACCAGGAAATTGGGTTCTGATTAAGGTGCTGAAACAATACAATTGGGGAAGCCAGAGGTGAGAAGGTCCATTCCAAGTACTCCACACTACTCCTATTGCTGTGAAGATTGCTGAGAGGCCATCTTGGATTCATCTATCTCACTGCAAGCTCACCAACGTCAACTGACCACTATTAGAGTGCAACAATGTCCGGGTTTCAAAGGCGTGATGGTAACAACAGGTACTCATGTCTCAACCGCGATGAAGATGAAGATCTGATGCTGGAAAAGGATAACTGCTTCAATCACCTGCACCCAATCTCCAACCTGGTTTCACGGTCAAATGATCAGAAGAACTTTTCGGGAACAAGATCACTTCCCTGACAGGCTGACAACCACCTCAACACGGCATGGAAGGACCCTGACGTCTTCCTATTGAGAAGTTGAACTGTGCGCTTTCACATCCCGGACTCCATTCTTGCATTCCAGACCTGGACTTCAAGGAACTCATCAACTTAAGACTGAAACCATCCTGATCAATGGAAGAGGACTCTAACCGTTCCAAACTATTCTTCGACCGGGACTTTCAGTCCACGGACAAGCCCTTTAATGAAGGACGCCTGGTTTGCCTCAGCTTCTGCCATAGTTGGAGCTGCATAAATTGATACTACCTGTTCATTTTTCCTCATTCACAGAAATAGCTGTCTGCAACCTGAAGCTTTAAACTCATCTGATGTTTCAATAAACTCTACTGTTGTTTTTGGTATATTATATGGTTTTTCTAATTCTTCCCAATTTCTTTACAGGAACTGCAATAAATTGTAGTATTGTTGCATCACAGCAAATTCACATCAATATGCATGAAATGGCTCTTCTTAAGTTTATGATGGTGTTGATTTAACTGATTTCCATCATCTCACTCATATCTTTGTAAAATGCTGTTTGATGTTGCTGTCAGTTGTGCTTGCATTATCGTGCTTTATTATTTGATTTGTTCTTTATTATTTTACTTATTTGTTCTTTGTTTTGTTGTTTTCTTTTTGTTTGGTTATCCTATTCGGATAAACAGGAGGGATTATGTTATGGAAATTTTATGTTCCATTATTTCTTGATCATGAATCCTAAAAGCATTCTCTCATTCAGACACACCCACACATTCTTGTTCTTACCATACACACACACCGTCTCTCTCACACACACACCTCTGTTCTTTTCTTATCTCATGTTATAAAATAAACTCTCAGGGCAGTATCTCATGGCAGTTGCCTCGTGCTCTGCCCCTGTTGATCAATTTAGTGACTGTCTGCTTATTGTCTCCTTTTCTCTCTTAGCTGCAGGTAATGGGTTTATTGATAAAATCCCTAACAAATGGCAACAGGAATGAAAATACAAAGTAAATTTTGTTCATGGCAAAGATGTTTGCTTCCGTTTAGTCTGCAGTTTATAAAACTACAAGAGAGAGGAAATGAGTACATGCAGCTGGGTTTTAGTTCGTGAAACACCACAAAATTAAAATAGTGAAAGACACTCAAGGACAACAATATGAGCCTTGTGGTGTTTTTTTAATACCATGTATCCTTTTTGAGGGATCCTGGTCTTGTCCCAGTTGTCAGGTAAATAAATGGTTTGTGGCCTCCTGCATGGACAAAAGTTCAAAATTAGTTTCATCGTAAGCTAGTTAAGTAAAAATATTTAACCCTTGAGGCACCTTTTGGGCCCAAACATCTATTGGTCATTTTAAAGAGCAAGTCACCCCCAAATCAACTTTTTTTGTTGTTGATAGACTATATAAATGAGTGTCTGATCATGCTAAAGACATGTGTATTCAAAAATTTGGCACGTTAGTGCCTCTGAATTAAAATTATATATTCTGCCTGTAGAAGTCCCAGGATTGAAGGAAGGGAAAAGCGATGAGAGAGCCTCGACTGGTGCAGAGATTTTATTTCTGTTTATCTGAAATTACTTCTGTTGATGAGGTCAACCATCAGACCGTGAAAACTGTACAAACGGTTAAATGAACAATGGTTACAGCAACCCAAAAACAAAACAAAACAAAAAAACCACACATCTTAATCACAGGAGCAGTAAATCATGTACCTCGCTCCGTTTTTCCAGGGGCTGCAAATATCAGATCCTATTGGAATGCTGTGTCACACAATACAGAATCTCCGGGCTGGGCACATGACCAACCAACATACAACAGTGCACGGTCAAAATAAACTCAATATTAATGTCCAAACATTTCTTAAACATGTACCTCCATTCTGATGGTTTGTTTGTGGCAAAGTTCCATCTCCTAGCTCAGCCAGGGTGTGTTTCCTTGCAGAAAGTTTTTCTTTGCCAACACAGCTGTGTTTCTTATGAACTAATGAGCAACTTCTGGTTTCACACAGGATCAGTCAGCTACTGATTAGACAACAGTGCCCCCGGCTGAAAATTCTTCAAAGTGTTTGAAATAAACCAGCAACTGACAGCTACACTCCCACCAAATCATGTATAACAATTATCCGAACATGATTTCCCATCATAGGATAAAACAGTGCACACAAGGAGAGAGAGAGAGAGCAAGTCTTCCAAATCATCTTTCCAGGCCTCCCACCGTAAGCGCAAGTTTCTGGAAGGAGTTCATCCCACTTGACACAACGGCGACACAACTCCTGTAGGACACTCTTCCTCTTAAGGTGAAAGGAGTCACAAACCCTAAAGCATCTTACAAGATAAGATGACAGACAGTGTGCTCCAACGAGTAGAAGGTTGTTTCTTGGTGCTTGTATTGAAACAGAAGTTGTCATTCTTCATTGACCACCGAATACCAAGGACATGACCGTGAGAAGTTTCACCAGTATCAAAATTGAGTGATTCATTGGTGTCAGTTCTTTCCGAAGGAGCAAGATGGGAGAGTGCCTCACTTTGGTTAGGTCTACAAAGTGTTTGGGTTTTGGTAATGAGTTCTTGTGAAACACTGGTTAGACTTCTCTCATTAACATCCGACTCCAGGACCTTAAGTATATCTGTAACTACTGGCGTAAGCAATTCGTTGACCTTTGGTCTGTGCACATAACTATGGCTATCTGCCCTTTCTAGGTGGGGATTACAGGACCCGATAATACTCCATCCTAATATGGTTCTTTGAGCAAAGGGTTAATTCTCTCTTCCTGTGATGACTTCTAAGGGGGCTAGTGCTGATAGACAGTCATAACCAATCAATAAACCAACTTCACAGTCATGTAATGGTTGCAACTTGGTTGCCAAGTTTTCGAGGTGGGACCACTGAAGTGCGATTTCATGAGAAGGAATGTGAGACTTGTCAACTGGGATAAAGTCACGAGAATAAGTTTGTTTGATTTGAACATTAGTTTTAGAATCAAACCCATGCACCTGTAAGTTGTTAACAAGTTTAATAGTGTTTACTAAAACTATCAGTGTTGCGCCCTTTCAGATAAAAACTCTGCACTACATTTGAATTTAAATCTGTCATTGCTAATGGCTGAGAGGTACACAATGACGAATGTCACAATGTTGTTGTGAGCCTGTGTGTGTGTGTGTATTTGTTAGTGACTACGCCCTCTCGGTCTACCAGCTAACAGCACTTGTCACATTTTTTAAAAAGGAAGTGGGAGTGGAGTATGACTTTGGTAGGGAGTGACTTACTCTGTAAAGACTTGTTGAATCAATCTTGATAATAATTTCTTATTTTTTTTATTGGATCTAAATGTTCAACTCTTTAGCAAGTTGTTCAGAACAGGAAAGTTACATTTTTTAAATCCTCTGCTGGAGTCACTTTGGTAAAATAAAGCTCAGCTCCCTCTTGAAGAAAATTAGGGGATCTAAGGGCAGGGTTGGGGGTAGCTACTTGGGTTCAAGCCCCAGATGTTTTTTTGAAAATCCCTGAATCAGTGGTTACAGATGGAAACCCCAGATTCGGAGTATGTCCCTTTAAGGCTAATTCTGTATAATTCTCTACAGTTGCCCATCACTAAAGAGCTTTTAATGTATGCCCACCTACTGGGTGGGCCCTGGTTTGGTATCAAATTAATTGAGGACTGTTAAACTTCTCCAAATAAACCACCTGCAAATAGTGAGGCCCACCACCTTAAAGGGCTGCACCTATACTCATAGTATCTGGGGTTGCAATATATAACCATCAAGGTCTATTTTGTATAGGCTTCGCCCTTTAAGGCTGCTATTGGGTTAAAGGTGAAGCAGGATGTAGTCTGTAACCTCACTGGTTCAGACTGAACCATCAGAAACATTTCTTTGCCAAAACTCACCAGAGAGGGCGAAGTTGTAAAAATACTTTAGTAGTCTGCATGCTATGCCTAAGATACAGGCTTGGAAAGACTGATGTTAGGAAGTTTGTTTGAAATAAAACTACCACAAAATAATGAAAAAGTCTACTAATAAACCTCATTTAGGCCCAAAATAATTCCTTCAAAAATCAATGATTTTCCCTTAGAAAAATTCTGGGGTTCTTATGACAGACAATAAAATTCAATTCAATTCAAAAATACTTTATTAATCCCAGAGGGAAATTGAATGCTATAGTAGCTCAGAATAATAATAATCAAGTCATCAAAGAGTTGTTGTATATTACAATGGCTGTTGGCAGGAAGGATCTCCAGTAGCGGTCAGTGTTGCAGCGAAACTGAAGAAGCCTCTGACTGAAGACACTCTTCCGTTGTCAGACAGTCTTGTGAAGAGAATGCTCAGGGTTGTCGATAATTTTCTTGATTCTCTGGAGAATCCTTCTTTGCATTATCTCCTCCAGTGGTTCCACAGTTGTCCCCAGAACAGAACCAGCCTTTTTTATTAGGCTGTTGAGCCTTTTCAGGTCCCTGCTTCTGATGCTGCTTCCCCAACAGACGATGGCTGAAGAGATTACACTCTCAACAACAGACTTGTAGAAGATGTGCAGCATCTTGCTACAGACATTGAAGGACCTAAGCGTCCTCAAGAAGGTGGCGCCGAGGGCACTTGTCAGGATGACCCTCATGCACTCCGGAGGAAAAGTATTACTGAGGAGGCCATTGTCCAGTGCAGACCCAAGTGTATTTTATTTACATTTTACAAAATTAGAATCTAGGCAGCACAAATCCATGCCTGCCGCTCCATCCATCACTCAACCCTCCACTCTCTCCAACAAACACAGCTGTATTTATAACAGGTGTGACTAATTGGATTAATCCTAAAACCCAGACACAGGTAAGTGCGAAAAATACAATCTTTCAATACTCTTAAATTATCCTTAAATCATCATCTCTAAGATCTCTTTAAATAATTACAATACAAAAATAGAAACATCCTTAATCAATCCTAAAAACATTCAATGAAACTAATCTGCCTTCCTAGACCAATTTCACAGGTCACCCCTCCCATTCCTCCTGAATGGAATGCTCCAGAACCTTCTTTAGGTGCTCCAGCTCCCCAGGGACTCTTTTAGCTGGAACACTTCCAGAAGCACAAGGGAAACAAGTAAGTACAAACATTCAATCATTTACCACTTTAAATCCTCAATATTCATACCAACTCTTCTTCTGACAGGTCCAAACGCTTCACCCCTTCCAAATAAACATTAAAACAATCATTGAGCCTGGTTTCATTTATCCTTCAATCATAGCAAAAGCCTGTGTAATGGACTTGCTACATTACATGCAGTCTGCTGTGTACCTTCTTGTAAACGGCTTCGCTGTTCTTTCTCCAGTCCAGTCTGTTGTCCAGGTGAACTCCAAGGTATTTGTATTCCTCAACCACCTCCACTTCTTCTCCCATGATGGAAACAGTGTTTGACTCCACCCTGTTTCTTCTGAAGTCTAAAATCATCTCCTTTGTTTTGTTCACATTCAAGGTCAGATGATTGTTTCCACACCATGCCACAAAGCGCTCCACCAGCTCTCTGTACTCAGCTTCCTGTCCATCTCTGATACACCCGACAACTGCAGAGTCATCTGAGTATTTCTGTAGATGACAGGTCTCTGATTTGTACTGGAAGTCAGAGGGTACAGGGTGAAAAGGAATGGTGAGAGTACAGTTCCCTGTGGTGCTCCAATGTTACTGATCGCCTGGTTTGATGTGCAGTTCTTCAACCTCACAAACTGTGGTCTGTTTGTCAGGTAGTCTTTAATCCAGGTGATAGTTGAGGCCCCCACCTGTATATTCTGGAGTTTCTGGCAAAGGACATCAGGCTGAAATGTGTTAAATGCACTGGAGAAATCAAAGAACATGACCATGACAGTGCTGCCTGCTTTGTCCAGATGACCGTGGATTGGTTGAAGCAGCTGGATGATGGCATCTTCAACTCCAACTCCATGGCGATAAGCAAACTGCATATGGTCTAGTTTGCCTGATATGTTCTAGTTTCATTCTTTCGTTCTTTTTTAAACACAGAAACAGTTTTGTTTACCTGTTTGTAGCTACAGTTTCGCCGACAGCTGCCTGCTTCTTCAGGCTGACGCTGATGGTGGCGCGTCACTTCCTTCTCCGTTTTTCTGCGGGCAGCAGAGGACGTTGTCGCCCTCTACTGCCCGCTCTCCCCTCTCCGACGATGCAGTCCCATGCGTGGTCCAGCGTGTAAACTCCGTCGTCCCTGTTCATGGTCCCACATCCACTTCTCCTTATCTCTATTGCTTCCTTGATCCATCTTTTGTATTTTTGTTGTTCGGTGGACCACGCATGGGACTGCATCGTCTGAGAGGGGAGAGCGGGCAGTAGAGGGCGACAACGTCCTCTGCTGCCCGCAGATAAACGGAGATGAAGTGACGCGCCACCATCAGCGTCAGCCTGAAGAAGCCGGCAGCTGTCGGCGAAACTGTAGCTACAAACAGGTAAACAAAACTGTTTCTGTGTTTAAAAAGAACGAAAGAATGGATTTAGAAAGACACAGCAAGAACACACCTAAGATGTTCTAGTTTGCTTATTCAGGTGGACCAACAGGAGTCTATCCAGGACCTTCATGATGTGGAATGTCAGGGCAACCGGTCTGTAGTCGTCATTGACTGATGGGTGAGTTTTCTTTGGAACTGGAACAAGGCAGGATGTCTTCCACAGGACTGGAACCTTCTCCTGGGCCAGGCTGAGGTTGAAGAGGTGCTGCAGAATCCCACAGAGCTGCTCTGCACAGGCCTTCAGTACCCTGGGGCTGACACCATCTGGACCTGCAGCCTTGTTCCTGTTCAGTCTCTCCAGCTGCTTCTTCACCTGACATCTAGAGACAGATAGGTGGGAGAGGGACGTAAATGGGGCAGCAGCATCTCCTGACTTGGTTGAAGACAGATTTATAAAACCAGAAGAGTCCACGACTGCGTTCGAGGACAAAAAAAAACTGGCGTGCGACAGGAAAATGTTTGATCAGAGGATGGAATGTCTGATTGGCTGGGGACAGGCGAGGAGGATGCTGGGTTTGTTCCTGAACTGAACCTATTGAAGAACTTGTTCAGTTCATTGGCTGTGTCCAGGCTGCCATCTGTGCAATCCTTCCTCTGCTTGAAGCCTGTGATCTTCTTCATCCCTGACCAGACATCTCTGATACTGTTCCTCTGTAGTTTGTTCTCCAGCTTCTTCCTGGATGCCTCCTTGCTGTCTCTGATCTTGATTTTCAGTTGTTTCTGTATACTCCTCAACAACTCCCTGTCTCCCTCCTTGAAGGCTCTTTTTTTCTCATTTAGCAGATTCTTCAGTTCACTGGTGATCCAGGGTTTGTTATTAGCGAATCATCTCACTGTTCTGGTGGGTATGATGTTGTCCACACAGAAGTTTATATAGTCAGTGACACATCCAGTCATGCATTGATGTCCTCTTCATATCCTTGGCAGAGAGTCATCCAATCTGTGGTCTCAAAACAACTCTGCAGGGCTTCTTCAGCATCCTGTGAACATTTTCTCACAGTTCTTCTTGTCACAGGTTGCCTCTGAACAAGTGGTTTGTATTCTGAGCAGAGAAAAACAAGATTGTGATCTGATTGTCCCAGAGGAGGTCTTGTTTTGGATATGTATGCATTCTTTACATTTGCATAACACAAATCCAATGTTTTGTTTTCTCTGGTGGAGCAGCTGGCAAACTGTTGAAATGTTGGAAGTGTAGCAGAGAGCGAGGCATGATTAAAATCACCAGATATAGCCACAAATGCATTAGGGTGCTGGGTTTGTAGCTTAGCAACAACGGAACTGATGGCATCACATGCATTTTCAGCAGTGGCTGAAGGTGGAATATAAACGGTTGCCAAGACAACACTGGTGAACTCTCTTGGCAAATAATATGAGCGAGAACTTACTGCCAAGAGTTCAACATCTGGGCTGCAGAGACGACATTTCACTGAAACATGACCTTGATGGCACCATCTGTTGTTGACAAGCACTGCCACTCCACCTCCTTTTCTTTTCCCGCTCCTCTTCAGATCTCTGTCTGCTCGTACAGTCAGGAATCCTAGCAGGGGGACGCTGGAATCGGGGATGTGGTCCTGCAGACACGTCTCACTGAAACACATAACACTACACTGCCAATACTCTGGCTGAATCATTGAAAGGGCTTGGAGTTCATCCATCTTGTTGGCCAGGGATCTCACATTGCCCATTATGATCGATGGAAGAGATGGTTTGAATTTCCTCTTTCTCTGTCTCTGTTTTGCTCCCGCTCTGCACCCACGCTTCTTGCAT
>SSNQ01034417.1:428137-451283 GCA_006942095.1 Nothobranchius kuhntae | reverse complement strand
CCAATAAAACTAATCAGGAGGCAGGGGAGAGTCACAGTCAGAGGGAGGCAGGAGCAGATCGTGACAGTACCCCCCCTTAAGGGGCGGATACCAGATGCCCACAAAACCCACATAACTCGGGAGACTCGGAACTCAGGAACACACTGGAAACTCGGGAGACTCTGAGCTTTGGAACACACTGGAGACTAGGGAAACTGGAACTCGGGAACACACTGGAACTTGGGACACTGGAACTCGGGAAACTGGAACTTGAGACACTGGAACTCGGGAACTTGAGACACCTGAACTTGGGAACTTGAGACACTGGAACTCAGGAACTCGGGAACTTGAGACACTGGAAACTCGGGAACTTGAGACTTGAAACACTGGAAACTCGGGAACTTGAGACTTGTGACACTGTAACTCAGGAACTTGAGACTTGAGACACTGGAACTCGGGAACTTGAAATTTGAGACACTGGAACTAGGGAACTTGAGACTTGAGGCACTGGAACTCGGGAACTTGAGACTTGAGGCACTGGAAGTCGGGAACTTGAGACTTGAGACAATGGAGCTCAGGAACTTGAGACTTGAGACACTGGAACTCGGGAACTTGAGACTTGAGACACTGGAACTCGACAGCATCAGGCACGGGACACGGGAACTTGACAGCAGCAGGCGCGGGAACTGGAACTCGACAGCGGCAGGCACGGGAACTTTGTAGAGGCTGCAGCGGCGGGACCCTGTAGAGGCTGCAGCAGCGGGACCCTGTAAAGGTTGCAGCGGCGGGACCCTGAAGAGGCTGCAGCGGTGGGACCCTGAAGAGGCTGCAGCGGTGGGACCCTGAAGAGGCTGCAGTGGCGGGAACCTGAAGAGGCTACAGCAGCGGGACCCTGAAGAGGCTGCAGCATGAAAGGCCTGCAGGTGGAGACCCTGCAGGTGTAGGTCCTGCAGGCATGGACCAGGAAGTTGGTGAACTGAGGCAGCGACGTGAGGAAACCAGGAACGGCGGCAGGTACTCAACAACAGTCTGAGCAGGTGCACATCACGATCCGCTGGGTCACAGGCGGAGGCTTGGGTGAAGGGAAGCAGAGAAAGAGCGGGGAGACCGGCCCTACCACCCCGGAGAATGTTGGTGTGCGTAGGGGGTATAACTCCATCCAAAACTCCAGGATCTGCAGCTTCCTTGGAAAAAGAGGAAGGGGCAAAAAAGCAGGAGAGGAGAATGGGTTCGACCACCCCGAGAGCAAGTAGGATGCGCCGAAACCCCCTCAATGGGTTCAACCACCCCGAAAACAGGTAGGATGCGCCAAAACCCCTCGAGTCAAAATCTCCTTCAGCTAAGAGGAGAAAAAGTAAAAAAAAATTAATCCTCCAGGGAGATGTTACAGATCTCACCACAGGTCCAGGTTGGTCGGATCATTCTGTCATGATGAGTGGGTGATGGCGGACCATGTGTGGTGGAGCAGACCAGGAGGAAGGAATGCAGGCACGGATAACATAAAAATCCATAAAATGGATTTAATAGCAGGATACGGCAGGAAATAACAAGAACAACACGACAAACAACAATGATCCGACACTGACACATACAAAACGGGAGGTATAAATACACAGGGAACAATCAGGAACACATGGGCAGGTTAATAAGGGGCAGGTGAGACCAATAAAACTAATCAGGAGGCAGGGGAGAGTCACAGTCAGAGGGAGGCAGGAGCAGATTGTGACAATCTTGTTGGCCAGTGATCTCACATTGCCCATTATGATCGATGGAAGAGATGGTTTGAATTTCCTCTTTCTCTGTCTCTGTTTTGCTCCCGCTCTGCACCCACGCTTCTTGCATTTTAGCTCATTTGGGTATTGTGGCTTCAGTTGAGGTATTATTTCAGCCTTTCCAATGTTAATCAGCTGCTCCTGATTGTAAACCAGCTTGTTGTCATGGTTATGCATCATAACAAATGCTCAAAAAGTGAAAAAGTGAAAAAATAGCAGTAAAAATCCTCTAAGCTTCACAGCACCAGAAACAGAAAAGTAAAACGTCCAAAAAATACCATTTTTCTTGAGAAGCTAGAAGAAAAAATGTCCAAAAAAAAGGCAAAACTTGCATATAGTCAACAGAGGTTCTCCAACATGCAGCCACTCAGAGCAGCGCAGTTCCAGAATACTTACTGTAAGGAACCCCCCCACCCCCACCCCCTACGTCCATGGGTTTGCCTCTGCCTGTAGCATGTTTAATGATCCATCAGACAGTGTTTTGATTTTGTAAGCTACGCTATAGCATCATTGATTTATTGTAGTTTTACTAACTTTTTTCTAACTGATGAAGCCCGGGTACTCATAAAGGCAGAGCTGTGGCTAAGTGCTGAATCCTCCGGATGCCAACCCTTTGAAATCCCACTGAACCTTTATTTGTCAGAGTGTGGTGGGTCTCAGCGGGCCTTTGGAGCACACTGCTGTGTGACAGATAGACTGACAGATCCATCCGTCTCTAAGAGAGGGTGTAGAATAATGCCATCCATATGGACAGACTCGTGGTCTGGGTGGCGGCAGGAATGTAGAAAAGGAGGTTACGTGTGAGGGCCAAATTATTAGTTTTTTGTCAGGGTGGGAAGACCTCTGAGATTAGTTTCACGTGTCCACCTGACAGCAGCGGTCGCAATAGAGAAATCCTCTCTAACTGTATTTGTGTCTGAACCAACTCCAGTTCGGGTAGATGACATGGAGGGTGCTCTGCTGGCTACCTAGATAATGATCAGCCCCATCGGTCCTTTTACATCTTCTCACCTTGTTTATTTTTCCTGCCATCTGTGCGGAAACAAACCCTCAACACAAGCAAGGGCCCGTTTCTCACATGTGCTGTGCAGCAGACAGTAGACGGTAAGGTGTTGCTGCATGAACACAAGCATCGTGGCTGTCACCGAGTCGGCGTTCCCAACAAATCCAATATTTCATGGATCTCTTGTAAACAAAAAGACTCTGCTGTGACACAAGCAAAGTTCTTGCTGTGCGGACCTGTCCCAGGAAGGAAAGGCTGATGGCAGACCTCGCTGCTCCATTCTGACAGGATTGTTTTATACAGCAAGAGAATACCAACACCCTCTTGTTATACAGCTGCTCTAACGGTAATCTGAATGCTGTTTCTGGTTGTATCTATCAAGTTTGCCCAAATCGCATGTCCCTGCTTCAGATAGGTGCTCCCACCACATCCGAAACCTGACTCACATGTGTCTCTCAGCACCTCTGTCTGATCACGGTTGAGCGCTGAAGATGAATGTCTCAAAGGTCCCACAGGCACTTTCCTTTATTTTATATATTTATAATTGATGTAAAAAAGAATTACATTCTATCTAGAGGAGGCTCGTATCCCATCATCCACAATGTTACCAGTAATTATTTCTTTTCCAGTGAAAAAAATCAATAACGTCAAACTAAATTCATGATGCATCCTTTAGTCAGGATGACACTCCGGCTAATTGTGCCTCACTGCTCTCCGCAACGGGAGGGGTTTGGCATAAACAAAGCTCTAGTCAGCAGCCATGGTGAAAAGGCTTGTTTAAACAAACGGACATCTCCAAATAATAAAAGCCACAAATCCAAATGCAAAGTTTAGAGCACAACATTGACTCGGTTTCCCTGATCAAGCAGATGTGTGAGTGACAATACATGCAACGACCGCTTAGACACTGAGCAAGATGGTGCCTAATGCTAGCAGCAAGCCGCTAAAATTGAGTATGGTGTTTTTATGTTTATGTGTATATGTCCGCATCTTAGATGGTTTTCCTCAGCTATACCGAGCACCCCAGCTAAACAAACCAACATTCCGTCTTAAACTTGCTCTGATTGGTTCATCGTGTGTCTGTAGTGGAACAACAGAAGCAGACTAGCAAACAGTGACTCGGCTGAGAAAAATGTGTGCCCATAGACGCGTCCATAAATGATGGCACAGGCGATAGAGTGCAAATAGACCCTTCTACGATCTATGATCACTTTATAATCCGTAACAATCTTATATCGTGTAATCGCATGGCCCTACTTTCTTTGAAACCACAAGTAGAAGCGCTAAAAGCATTTCTTCTAAAGAAAGATGTCTGCGCTGTCACCAGACGCCATTCTTGACAAGAGCTAAAAAACTACAGCGTCGCGCGGTACAGTCGGCATTTCCGTCTTTTTACTGATTGGTTATTTTTGAGCTGGCTAGTGCTGCCCCTCATGTGCCTCTCTGCCTGTGAGTTACCAGAATCTTTCTCTGTGCAGAATTAACCAGAGGGCGAGTCTGGCAGGCCAGGTTGTGCTTAAACTGAGCCAGGATCCTCTGGAGGTTTCTTCCTGTTAAAAGGGAGTTTTCCTCTCCACTGTCGCTGCATGCTTGCTTGGTATGAGGATTGTTGCAAAGACACTGACACAAGTCAGTGACTCGATGCAACCTGCTGGGTTTCCTGTATATTTTACTAACTGGAATAATTAACTGAACTGAACTGGAATGTTTACTGTGTGCAGGTCCTTGAGACGACTCTCAGATGATCTGGCACTTTATAAATAAACTGAATTGGAGTGCCACTCTTCTGTGTTTCTATGCTGGAACACAGCTTGTCTGTTCTGTGGTCTTTTCCCAAAACGTATCTCAGGCCGATCAGACAAAACAACCTTTTCCTTTAGAGAACACGTCATGCATGCTGCCTTTTGACTTTCACTAAAGGATGCAAAACTTTACCTTCACCAGACAAGTCTTCCCATTTTCAGCCTTGTCTAATTTGTGTGCATTTTCCTGTGCTTACTGTGAACGCTACACTGAAAGGACAGGATGCTAGGGTGGAGAGAAGACTCCGGATCTTTCCATTTTCCTCCCAGATGTTACGAAGTGGCATTTCTGAGATCATTAGTTAAGATTTGTCAGCTCTACATGGCTGTCGACGACATCTAATGTGATGTTTCCTCTGCTGATTTCTGGAGAGACAAATACTCCTATTCCATGCACGATGTGAGCATTCCTGTCTGCTTGTGCCTGTTCTGACCTTGTTTTGTGTTTCAGCACTGAAGGACTCTCCTCCTCTCCTCACACACAGCTCTAACAATGACACATCCAACCCTGTAGCTTTCAAAAACAGCCTCACATAATTATCCCACCACACTAAAAGTCTGTTTTTCCTTTCTTGCGGGAAATTGCAGTGTATTGCTGAAAATCCATTGAAAGCTTCAAACAAAGGGAAGAAAAAGCAACAGTGGCTGCAGCTCAAATTCCTCCACACACACACAGATACACGCACACACACACACACACACACACACACACACACACACACACACACAGATTGTCTGTTGCCTTTTTTGTATCATCAAAGCCAACAGTTTGTGTTTTTCTTCCTCCTGTGTGTGTTTTGTAGTGGCAGTGGAGCCGACACCCAGTGGGAGAGCCCGTCTGCCTGCAGAGGGACAGATGAGTGTAATTATGCTATTTTTACCTCCTCCAGGTGCTGGCTGCCAGCTCGGGGAAATTAGCATCACACCTGTGTGTAATTGGCTAAATTAGCTTGTCGAGCAGCAGAGCTGAGACAGAGGTGGACGGTGAGATGTGCACAAGTGTGTGTGTGGGAGGCAGGTAAAATCAGAGTGTGGTTGTTTGGTGTGTGTTGTAAAGAAGGCTGTCGGGGGAGCGAGATGTCACACCTGCGACGGAAAATGTCACCCAGCAGCTTTGCACACAAAACCACACTTTGTCACACAGTCACACAACTGAAAGATGCATTCAACAGTAAACTGGGGGGGATATACTAAACAAACAGACAAACCAAAACAGAAGCCGACATGAATTCAGAAATGTTCAGCAAAGCAACGTAAAGCTCAGTGACGTGTTTGAAGGAGTAATCCGTGCATGGAGGTCTAGTTCATATGCAGCAGTACAGCTACTTCACCATGGGACAGAGTCCTTTCAACCACGAGACCAGAAACATAGTCAGTCCCACCGTGGAGGATGTGTGGTGATATGTGAAGATCCACCATATTTTGTGGGGATATTCATATTTTCAACAGGATAGATGCATGTTAGATGATCAGATTCAGTTTGAATTTGGACCTTTTATTGAACTTTTCCAAAATGTTAATTACTTGGTGTTTGCTCTGAATCCAGCAACCAGAACCCTAAGCCATGTTTAAAAGTCTAAATGTACACAGGACTCATTTAATGATGTCAAATACGACATCAAACCAACATTTTAAAGAAGCTAAAGATAACATGGAGCTAAATGTGCAAACCAGCAATCATGTACTGTAAAACTGTAATTTGTATTATTGTTTCTTCATTTTCCCGTCCATGTCTCCCATGGAGGGCTGAATCTGGAGCTCCAGCTGACAGGTTAACCTCTGAACAAGTCTGGTCTTTTGGCGCCATCTAGTGGTATCTCTGTAACAGTTTGAAGAAAATTGATAATCATGTTTGTCTTTGCTACAAAAGACTTCATGATTCAGTCCTTTATAAAGTTCAAAAGCAAAGTTTATGATAAAATAATCTGTAGAACTTTTACCTCGGTGAAGTATTATTATGTAATTTTCTTTCATTTCTTCTCAAACTCATTCATTCATTTATTTGGGAAAACAGTTGTTTACGTTTGCTTTTCTGTGGTTAAAGTAGCTCTGACGCGTTTACACGCTGGACATAAAGAGTGTTTGTTACAGCAGCTTTTAAATTTGAAGCATAGATTAACGGACTCATGTAGAAACATTAGATTTATTCAGAGTTTCTTAAATGCTTATTTTAAATAGAAGACTGTTTCTCCTAAACTAGTGACTACTGGTTTTATTTCCTCTTTTCAACTGTTTTATACTTCAATTCATATAGCTGCAAATATAAAATAAGCTATTATTTTATTATTATTGAAAGGGAAAATGTTAATGCACTAGAAAAGATAAAAACACCTATTTCTGTTGAGCATGAGAGAACCAGATGAGAAGTTTGTGTTGAAAAGTAGAAGATGAACAGCTGAGGACACAATAAAACCAAGGTTTCCTTCAACCACAGGACCTTCTCCACAGCTGCTCTAATTGATTCTGGATGTGAGCGAAATGTGCTGGATCAGAGGGTGGTGCAACAACTGGAGATTCCCACTGTATCTCTGGCTACTCCACTTCGTTGCTTGTCTCTGGACGGAAACTCCCTGACTACCATCACCCACCAGACTGTCCCCGTCAATTTACTAGTATCTGGCAACCATCACGAGATAATCACATTTTTTGTTTTCCCTTCTCCTCAGTCATCCGTCGTCCTGGGCCATGAATGGTTAACTACGCACAACCCACAAATTGACTGGAAATCAGGAGGTTTTATAAACTAGAGCACTTTTTGTTATCTCAGTGCCTGTTGTCTGCTTCCATCCCTGTCCAGAACTCCAAAGCCAAACCTTCTGAACCTCCTGACCTGTCTGGAGTTCCCTCCGAATACCACGATCTCCAGCAGGATTTCAGTAAGGATCGTGCCTCAGCTTTGCCACCCCACAGGCCGTTTGACATGCAGATTGACCTCCTTCCCGACACCACATTACCCACCAGCAGGTTGTACAATTTGTCCAAACCTGAACAAGAATCCATGTCTCAATACATTTCAGAGTCTCTCGCTGCAGGCCTCATCAGACCCTCTACTTTGCCTCTGGGAGCCGGGATTTTCTTTGTATCAAAGAAGGATGGCTCCCTACGCCCATGCATTGACTACCGTGAACTGAGTAACAACAGTCAAAAACAAATACCCACTTCCACTACTCTCATCCACCTTCGACCCGGTCAGTGACGCTTCTGTGTTTACCAAGCTAGATCTTCGTAACGCATACCACTTGGTCAGAATCAAAGAGGGAGACAAATGGAAGACTGCATTCAAGACCCCTCTCAGACATTTTGAGTACCTGGTTATGCACTTTGGACTTACTAATGCTTTCACCGTTTTTCAATCTTTGGTCAATTCCGTTCTCAGTGATTTCATTAACAAGTTTGTTACAGTCTACCTGGATGACATTCTCATTTTCTCTAGATCCATCACCAAACACCGGCACCACATCAGAGCGGTACTCCAGAGACTTCTGGAGAACCGTCTGTACGTCAAAGCTGAGAAATGTGAATTTCATTCCACCTCAGTCAAGTTCCTCGGTTTTGTTCTGGAGAGGGGGAGACTGAAGGCCGACCCAGACAAGATCAACGCAGTAAAGGAGTGGCCCACGCCCACTACTAGGAAACAGCTACAACGGTTCCTGGGTTTCGCCAATTTCTACCGCCGTTTCATCCGTAACTACAGCTCCATTGCCGCCCCCTCACCCAACTCACCTCCATTAACAGACCTTTCTCATGGACACCAGAGGCTGAGAACACTTTCCAGACCCTGAAGGACGGCTTTACCCAGGCACCCGTCCTCACCAGACCTGACCTCAATGCCCAATTCACTCTGGAAGTGGATGCCTCAGATACTGGTGCAGGTGCAGTATTGTCTCACTTCTCCCCCTCTGATAAGACACTACATCCCTGTGCTTTTTTCTCCCGTCGCTTCTCCGCAGCTGAACAAAATTATGATGTGGGAGACCGTGAGTTACTAGCCATAAAGTTGGCCTTGGAGGAGTGGCGTCATTAGCTCGAGGGGGCAGAGCATCCCATCATCATATGGACTGATCATAAGAACTCGGCGTATCTAAAGGAGGCCAAGAGACTCAATCCTCGCCAGTCCCGATGGTCCCTGTTCTTCTCCTGCTTCAATTTTGTTATCTCTTTCCGACCAGGAACCAAGAACACTAAACCTGATGCCCTGTCCCGACAATACGCCTCGGACAAGGAGGTTGAGCCTACCACCATCCTTCCCCCCCTTGCGTTGTTGGTGCCATCACCTGGGACATAACTACCAAGGTGCTGGAAGCCCAGCAGACTGACCCAGGTACGGGGCCTCCTAACCATACCTATGTTCCTGCCTCTGTTCGCAGCTCCCTGATTAAATGGGCTCACGCTTCCAAGTTCTCCATCCACCCAGGCGTAGGAAGGACGCTAGCCCTCATACGGAGAACGTTCTGGTGGCCATCACTCTACAAGGACGTTAAGGAGAACATTAGTGCTTGTCAGGTCTGTGTCAGACAACCAATCAGCCACCTTGTGGTCTCCTTTGTCCCCTACCGGTTCCGTCACGCCCATGGTCTCATCTGGCTCTGGACTTTGTCACAGGTGTGCCTGTCTCCCAGGGTTTCAATTCTATCCTCACCATTATTGACCGCTTTTCCAAGTCATGCCACCTGGTTCCCCTTAAACACCTTCCTACCTCCGCTGAAACTGCCAACCTTCTTCCGCCTATGCTCCTGGTCAGCAGGTATGGTTGTCCACCCAAGACATTAACCTCAGGAATTCCAACAGGAAGCTCTCTCCCCGGTATATTGGTCCCTACACCATCGCTGAGGTCCTCAGTCCAGTGTCTGTCCGTCTATCTCTACCGGCGTCCATGAAGATCCACCCCGTGTTCCACGTGTCCCTGCTCAAGCCCGTTGTGTCCAGTCCCCTGTATCCCCCTGCGGATCCTCCTCCTCCGGTTCACCTCTCTGATGGCGGTCTTGGTTACCGGGTTCAGAGGATCCTGGATGTTCGTCCCCGGGACCGTGGTCGCCAGTACCTTGTCGACTGGGAGGGGTATGGCCCCGAGCACCGCCATTGGATCCCAGGGGCGTGGATCGACAATGTCTCCCTCATCAGGGATTTTGAGTCCTCCTCTGCTCGGCCGCCAGGTGGCGTCCCTTGAGGGGGGGTACTGCCATGGTTCTGCTTTTTTTTCTGTGGCTGTGCTCCTAAGTGTTTGCAGGTGAGCAGGTTGGAGATTCACAGCTGCAGCTGATTACCATTCAGCCAGGCCAGAGGATATAGGGAGCAGTGTTGCCACACTTCAGCGCCTGTTGACACTCTATTGTTGGGGACTCTAGCTCTCCTCGTACCTGTTTGGATCTAGCCTCGTGTTTTTCCTCCCCGTGCTCAGTTTGTATTCTCCTTGTCTGCTCCAGTACCAGCCCTGGATTCTCACCTCAGCTCCCTGCTGTCTGAAGTGGATTTATTACCCAACGCCACTCAACTCCTCTGGTCTCCCGCTCTCCACCTCTCACCTGTCCTGGATTACTCCACTACCTACTACTCCTCTCCACCAGACCATCTCCAGCTCAGACCCGATTTGCCTCCCTCTCCAGCTCAGACCCCCACTTCACACAGTAAGACTCCACCACCATTACTCCACAGTGTTTTCTTGGTTCTCAGTATTCATTTTGCTATTTTCTGTTTTAGAATCGGAACACCCCCCCGGCCCAGTTTGGATCAGCGCTTTTCGTTCTTATTAATTTTCTTTATACTAAAACCTTTATATTTTTACTCACCTCTCTCTCCACGTGTGATTCTTTCATGTGGGTTAAAAGACTGCAGCCCATCATGACACAGGCGAGACAAAATCTTCTCTTGACGGCAGCTTCTACAGAAAAGATGAAGAAGCCTATCAACAGGCATGGGATAGGTTAAATGCTAGATATGGCCATTCCTTTGTAGTACAGCAGGCTTTCAGAGAGAAGTTAAATAGGTGGCCAAAGATTGGAGGAAAGGAATATCTCAAGCTAAGAGAGTTCAGTGATTTCCTCCAAACATGTAGTAATACAATGCTCCACATAAAGGGCTTACAGTCTCTTAACAACTGCGAGGAGAATCAGAAAATATTAGTCAAGCTTCCTGATTGGGTGACATCTAGATGGAACCGTTATGTCACAGAGCAGCTAGATCGGGGCAATGACTATCCAAGTCATATCCAAGAACCTGGAAAGAATTAAAATTCAAAGATGCTTCATACCTGACAGCCTTGGTGAGATTCAGAGAGCCGAGCTTCATCATTTCTCTGATGCAAGCAGTCCAGGGTATGGCCAGTGCTCTTACATCAGAGTGGTAAGCAGAGAAGGGTATGCTGCTCCTTGGTCATGGGCAAGGCGAGGGTTGCACCAACCAAAATAGTCACCATACCGAGACTAGAGTTAACTGCAGCAGTAACCTCGGCATCTGTGAGCAGCATGTTAAGGGAGGAGCTAGAGCTCAAGTTTGATGACGAATATTTTTGGACAGACTCAAAGGTCGTGCTTGGTTACATCAATAATGAAGCAAGAAGGTTCCATGTGTTCGTGGCAAATCACGTTCAGAGAATTCGAGAAAACACAGATGCACGGAAATGGTATTATGTTGACACAGGAGAAAACCCTGCTGATCATGCATCGAGAGGCCTCAAAGTAGCTGACCTCATCAAGTCAAATTGGTTCTCTGGCCCAGGCTTTCTATGGGAAAGAGAGATAGCCACCAAACAGGCTGCTTCAGATTTGCTGGTGGGAAACCCAGAGGTGAGGACTACTCAGGTGTTGAAGGTTGAGGCAGCAAGACAGTTTGACATCCAGAAGCATCTGCTGCGGTTCTCAAGATGGGCTACAGCTGTCAACGTCATTGCTCGTATCCAGCGGCTGGCGAAGAGGATCAGGACCGCTGAGCCTTTAAACGTGGAAGAAAGAAAACAAGTAGCACAGACTCTTGTCAAGCTTGCACAACAAGATGCCTTTCAAGAGGAGTTAAACACACTCAGCCAGAAACTAGGAAGGCTGCCTTGCAACCACCCACTCTTTCAGCTTGACCCATTCCTCCAAGATGGCATAATGAGAGTAGGAGGAAGATTAAGGAAGGCATCTGTGCCTCTCGAGTTAAGACACCCTGTGATCCTTCCTAAAGATGGTGCTGTTACAGACCTCATCATCGCACACCATCATACCAAGATACAACACCAAGGCAGAGGACAAACCCTCAATGCACTGAGAGTCAATGGTTACTGGATCGCTGGTGGAAGTAAGGCTGTAGCCCAATACATCAGGCAGTGCATACAGTGCAGGAAAGCCCGTGCGCCACCAGAGGAGCAACGAATGGCAAATCTACCTAGTGACCATGTTGATCCCACACCACCATTCACTTATTGTGGCATGGACTGCTTTGGTCCTTTTCACACCAAACAGGGTCGCAAAGATCCAAAACGGTACGACCTCCTCTTCACATGTTTTTGCTCAAGGGCAGTGCATATAGAGATGCTGGAGGATTTGACGACTGACGTGTTCATCAATGCTTTGCGCTGCTTCATTGCCCTTCGTGGAGCTGTTAGGCACATTAGGTCTGATCAGGGAACTAATTTTATGGGGGCAAGAAACGAGATGGCAAAGGCTCTGAAAGAACTTGATAAGGAAAGAGTGAATGCATACCTAGCAGAAAAACAGTGTGACTTCCAGATGAATACGCCCCACTCTAGTCATGCTGGAGGTAAATGGAAGCGTCAAATCCGGACAGTGAGAAGCGTACTGAACACGGTCCTTGCCTGCAGTGTGGGAAGGTTGGATGATGCCTCATTAAGGACATTCCTTTATGAAGCTATGTGCATCGTGAATAACTGCCCACTCACTGTTGATAACATCAACGACCCCAAAAGCTTGGAGCCACTCACACCGAACCACTTGATCACCATGGAATCCTCAATCCCACTTCCACCTCCAGGTAAATTTGTCAAGGAGGACCTGTATGCTAAGAAACGGTGGAGAAGGGTCCAATATCTGACTGAGCAATTTTGGCACAGATGGAGAAAGGAATACCTGGCCAATATTGCTCTGAGACAGCGATGGCATACACCAAGACGTAATGTGGAGGTGGGTGACATTGTGATTCTCAAAGAAGAAGATGTTCCTCGCGATGAATGGAAACTCGCTAGGGTTGTGGAAGCACATGAGGATGATGATGGACTTGTACGGAAGGTGACAATCCAGACTGGTGATCAGAAATTAGGAAGGAGAGGCGAACGCCTCGTCCAACCATCCATCATTCAAAGACCCATTCAGAAATTAGTGGTCCTGGTAAAAAAAAAAACTGCTAAAAAATGAGAAAAAAAATGTCATTCATTTATTAGATTTCCCTTCTAAAATACAAGTTGTCATTATGCTGTACTTCATGCACATGTTGTGGAGATGTAAATTCTGTTCATATTGTTGAATTCATTTGTTGAGAAAAGAATATTGTTTATGTCAATGCAAGAGTGTTTTAACATAACAACATGGTGCTTGGGAATTACCATTGATTTAATGAACAATACAAGTGTATTTACATTCACAGTTGTAACAATCAAAGGTAATTGGTAGGAGTGTAGCTGATGTTGAAATGTTTTTGTTGGTTGCCATGACAACACCAGCAGCACATCTGAGATCGTTATGTTGTCACTGTTTGTTTTCTTTATTTGGTACTCATATTTGTGTACCTGTGCAGTGGAGTGATACATCTTTCTTATAAGAAATGTTTCTGTTGAGATTGTTGTGAGGTAGTCGCTTCCTGTGAGTCGCGGGAGAGATGACACAGAGCGGTAACACGGCGGACTTTTTGCAATATACATCTTTTCTACTGCTGGGTTTACAAGGTGTACATGGTAAAAAACGTTATACTGTTCTTTGTTTAACACTTGTGCACTTTACGAAAGGAAATAAGTGGCTGAGATTAATATCATATGTGCTATTGATATTATTTTACTTGTTTCTAGTTTTCATGGTGCTCCATGATTGTGAGAGAGAAATAAAAGAATTGTGGACATCAGTACGAAGCGTGGATTCTTTTGACCAGAGTAGCTATAGTCTGAATGGTTTAAATAAATATATTGTAATGAGTGTGTTTAAATTGTAAAATACAGAGGTGTGGACGCGAGTCACATGACGTGGACTCGAGTCAGACTTGAGTCATTATTTTAACGACTTCTGACTTGACTTGATAAAATCTATAAAGACGTACGATGACTCGGACTTGAAAGCCAATGACTTGCGACTTGAATGGTCTTGCATCTGTTGACTTGATGATGACTTGAGCGTATTTTATATTTAAACACAAAAGTGGCACGACATGGACAAAAATCCTGATTCATTCTTGGTTCTGGGTGATGTTGTTCTGCTGAATGCAGCAGCCCTTTCTGCTGTTTGAGTGAATAAATGAAGCTTTAAGAAACTTTATTTCTGGAATTTATTTATCATTGTCATTAAATTGAAGTTGGACAGATGACTTGGTTATGACTTGAAAATTCAAAGTTAAGGACTTGACTTGCAATTCCACATCATTGGCTTTGGACTCGACTTGGACTTGGTCTTTACTCTATACTTGACTGGAAAGACTTGTGACTTGCAAAGCAGTGACTTGGTCACACCTCTGGTAAAATATGTAATTTAATTTAAATTCACTGAAGTAAGATGGTTTGACATTACATGTGTGTAACGTTTCTGCAGCATGATGGTGGACACCTCATTGTCTCACAAGGTGGCCAGGTCAAATTCTGACTGAGGAAGAAGAATTGTATTTATATAGCACTTTCCACAGATACAATCACAAAGTGATCCACAAAAGCACAGGTGTGATTGTTTTATACATACATTTGCAGGGTTTGGGTTTATGAGGGGATTCTCAGGTGTTTGTGTCAAAGCTCTGATGGAAAGACAGGGAAATATTGTGTTCCATTTTTCCCATTAGGTTGACCAATCAAATGGCCGTATTTGTTCCATGTCTTGAGACTGACATTTTTGCCGACGAATCAGAGAGCTGTATTGTCACGGCCTGTCCGAGCGGTCCGCCATTGCTCTGCTCCGAGATCTGAGAGGTACTGAGAAGTACTATCTTTTATTCTTTTTATTTGTAATTGAAAAAACTTACAAAAATTAAAAGCATTACAGCTCGTTTAGGGGGATTAAGACGGTACAGGACTTTGTTTTTACCGTAATGTCTTGAAATGTCAACATTGTTTTAGCTAGCGTGCTGCTGCATTACGCTAATGTTAACCTATATATGCTTGTATTTACGGAATTTTTTAAATGAACACCATCCTGATTGCATTAAAAACCACGTGTAAGTGTTTATTCAGCCATGTTGTTCGTCATCACGATCGTGCATGTTTGGGCTCTGATTAGTTTTATCTTCACTTATAGAAAATCCAGCCAATAACTGGGTTTGCTAGTTAGCTTTTGGCTACCTAGAAAATGTGAGTGTTTGTTTCTTATGTTGTTTATTTCACATAAGTACGGAGCCCCTCTGATGACATGGTCCAAAAAAATAAATAAATTGTGGCCACGAAATAGCAGGATGAGGTAATCTGCTCCTGATGTTAATAAATAACACCTGACCCCGCCAGTCACCAGTAGGGGAGCTGTGGGTATAAACAGCAGACTCGGGCAGTGTTTCCTTGTTTACGGAAGTAGCTGCACTACCCAAACAGAAGCTGTATTTTGGGACCGTGGCAGCGTAAGCTAGATGCGTGTGGATCGCGGTGAGTATTCTGATCAGCTGTTAAAAAGCAGATTGGTGATAACTGATATAGGCTGTATACAGACAGAGGCGACATTTGGAAGCCTGACGAAAGCTGTAACGTTACCGCGTGCTGTTGGAAAAGAAGCGTGCTTGCCTTCTAGGTGATCTATTGCTGTCTGCGTGGTATGTATGTATGCTGTCTCTTATNCCCCCCCCCCCCCCCCCCCCTGCACGCTCAGTATGAATATTATTTTCTTGGGTTAATAAGGTTTATCACCATTTTTCTTTTTAGGGCCCGAGGTGTTGTGGTGCTATGACAAAGTGTTGAGTCACTGCTGTGATTCCCCCCCTATGTGTGTCTAAAAGGTACCAATTTTATTTTCCTTGGGTGAAATTCCCAAGGTGGGGTTGTTTTAATCTTTTTACTTAAAGAGCAAGTCACCCCCAAAAAACTTTTTTTTGCTGATAAACTAAATAAATGAGTGTCTAATCGTGCTGCAGACACGTGTCGTCAATAATTTGGCACTTCAGTGCATCTTAGTTAAAATTTAAATATTCTGTCTAAAACTGGCAGTGTTGTGCTGTTGTCAGGTAAAAACTCTGCACTGTATTCTAATTTAAATCTGCCATCGCTATTGGCTAAGAGGTATGCTATGATGTAAACTGGTACATTATGATGTCACAATGCTGTTGTGAGCCTGAGTGTGTGTGTATTTGTTAGCGGCTCCGCCCTCTCGGTCTGCCAGGCAACAGCATTTGTTGCATTTTTCAAACATGAAGTGGGAGTGGAGTTAGACTCTGGTAGGGGTTGACTTGCTCTTTAACATTCTGTTTAGTACCAGTAAACCCCATACCACCTCCGCCTCGCCACATTAAGATATTAGCTTCTATTTTGGGATGACGTATTAAAGTCGGGTCCGCTCCAGCCAGTGACTCCGAACCCGACCACAAATCATGTTACTGCAGCATTTGTTATTCCAGTCCGCGTGGCAGCGGATCGCAGATTCAGCCACACCATAAAACAGCCATAAGTCAGTCTGAGGCAAAAGTGAACCTCATTGCTATATCTTGTCCCCTATTGACATTTGATTACGCACAAGTAGGTGACCAGCTCAGGTTTACACAGAGCAGAAGGAAGGAGAGCGCTCTGGCCGCACAGGTTAAACGTTCCTACTCTAAGAAAACCGTTAAATTGCATTAATTTACATGGGCACTCTAAATATTTATTTAAAATGAAATCAAAGGAAATTGTAATGGTGTCGAATGTTTATTAATTACTATTTAAAAAATGAAAGTGATGGGGAAAAAGGTCGATCTATGACAGCTGCAGGCGCGTTTCAGCGGAACCACGGCTCACGGGTGCACAAGTGAGCACATCTGGGCTGGGCAGCTATTTCGTGGCCACAATTTATTTATGTTTAGGACCATGTCATCAGAGGGGCTCCGTACATAGGACAGGACAGCATGTCATGTAAACTAAACATTAATGAAAAATAAGATAATCTGTTACTGATCAGCAGTTGCTCAGGTTTTGTATGAACTGTAAACCTGGTTTTCCTGCAGCTTCTCATCCAGTCTTTTGCTCCTTTATTTAGATGGAACATCCAACTTTTACAAAGGCCAAGAATGGGACCCTGATCCTCAAGGCCTCAGATGAGGCAAAGGCCGTGGGACCCCAGAGGCGGGGGTACAGGGCCAAGCAGCCAGAGGAGGTGGAGGCAGAGGCAAGGGCCCACGTCGCCAGCGAGGGTGGTGACGTCAACAACGCCACCCTCGTGCTGAGCCGGTGGAAGGTCCAGTTTGGGACGTACCAGGGCAAGACTTTCCACTGGCTCCTGCAGAACGACGTGGGCTACGCCGTGATGGTGGTGGCTTCTCACCAGAAGGAGCGAGAGAGGACAGGCTCTCAGTCCCCTCTGATGGCCAACAAGGTGGGATCTCTCGGCTCCCCTCCTCTGTGCATAACAGAGTTTGATCATTCTAACCTTCACTTTGTGAACACACAGGACGCCTTCACCCGTTACTCCTTGGCGTACCCGGAATTTGCTGAGGCAGTCCGGTTCCGGCAGGCGTTTGAGGAGGCGTGGGTGAAGTCCCTCCAGCCTGGTCAGGAGGGACAGGCCCTTGTTGGCTTTGGGGACTTTAAGTTTGAGAGCCTGCAGAGCCTGTACGACTCCAAGGACCCCAAAACGATCCGGTGGTTACTTTTATTAATAATGATGATGGTATTATTTATAATAACAGTAATAATCCACTTAGTTTGTAAGTTCCTTTCTAGACAGCCATGGTCTCCCACCAATAGAGTCAAAACACAACAACAACTTACAAGTTAGTCTGAATGAACTTCTGTGTCTCACCTGTACAGGTTTGTCAACTACCTAAGGAGGACGACGCCAGCTCCAGGCTCGCAGATGGAGAACGCCGTCCGCTACGTGAAGAAGAGGGACAGACAGAGGGAGGGCACTACTGCTGCTGGTGCTGCCACCACCTCCACCCCAGTGGCTGCATCCTCCTCCAGCTGCAGCAGAGTGTCTGTCTCTCCTTCCTACCAAGGGCCGAAGGCTGCATCTCAGTATGTTTTCTGTCTATTTAATCTTTGATGGTTTACAACACTTAAAAATAACATTCTGTTAAACAAACACTTTGTCACCTTTCAGATTTGCAGCCTTTGTGTCTGGGCGGCGTTCTCTGTCTGCGGTGGAAATGCAGGCAAAACTGAAAAAGACGGTGGCCCCTAAGCCTGTTTAATGATCTCGTTTGTATTCTTGTACTCAAGGTCAGCACATTGAGTGTTTCACACTCACACTTTCTGGGGCAGAAGCCTGATGTTTGATGGTTTTATTTCCAGCCTCCTTCAGACCAGCTCGTCCACCCACAGCATCTGGGGAGCCCAGTGATGAAGAGCTGGTCCAGGCGGTAGCTGACCAAGGGCAACGTAAGTGACAGAAATGTGCTCATTTCATATTTTGTTGGTAACAGTCAGATGTGAACAGATGTTGACTCGTTTCTCATTTTTCTCTACTTCATAAAAACTTGTGTAACGACAGATGAAGTGGGAGTGTCAGTAAGTTTGGGTTCAGTTACACTTTGCTTGGTTGGTGGTAACTCACAAGTAGCAACCCGCTGCCTCTAACTAGTCTCCATCACTGATGTCATGGTCTGTAGATGTCACCTTGCTCTGTCTTGCCTAGTCACCCTCCCAAACACACCTGGTGCTCATTAATCGTCAGATCCTAGTCTCTCTAGCTGCTTCCTGCTTTGGCTTGTGGTGTCTGTGCAGCTCACAGTTCAACTGAATTGTTTCTAGTCACTAACTCATGGCCCTTGTGCTTCAGCTTCTGGAGTACAGGCACCTCTCCTGCTCCCTCCTCCTCCTCCTTCTCCGCCGCCTCCTGTGGATACAAACAAACATCTGCAGGATGGGAGGAACCCACAGATGAGGAACTCCTGGAGGCCGCACAAGAAACTCCAGCGCTCCCAGCTGCAGTCCTCCCTCCCCCACCTTCTGCTGCCAGCTCTAAGGTGAGGCATCAGACATTAATTCAACTCAAAGAAACTTCATTAATCCCAGAGGGAAATTAGTTTCAGTACACAATTCTGAGAGCAGACATATATGGGCATAGACACATGACAAGAATTGGTGACTGCAACCCGAGTCGCCTTTCTCACTCTGCTGCTTTGTTTTCCCTCTCTCTAGTTGCTGCCTGAGTCCTGGCAGGCAGCTCTGAGTGCAGAACAGCAGGAGTGGATCGGCCGGGTGCTGTTCACCAGGGACCGTGCTGGGAGGCCACGTCTCATTACGGAGCTCAGTCCCTGGTGGTACCCTCCCCAGCCCCGGGCGGTCTACAGTCAGCCTCCCGCCTCTCCCGACCCTTTCTTTGCATGTCGGCTCTTTCTGTGGATGCCTCACAGGATGTGGCACCTGCAGCTGATGTGCCCCCAGCCTTTGTGCAGCGGCATCCTGATAAAGGCTGGGCTCTACAGGACCATCCGGAGGGTCCTGGACATCAACGACTGGTATCTCATGGCCACTGAGTACCTGGAGTGCCGTCGATGTAAGAAGAAGGTCGGAGGGTGGTCGTAGGGCATCGTAAGGCAGCTGCCCCCCACCTACAGCTGCCAGTTTCCAGCTGTACTCACGTACAAGTATGAGAGAAGTGAAACTGTGTGCTCGTGCGGGTGTGTCCAGCAGAGTATAATGTGGTAATGTTTGTTTTGTTCACGCAGGCTGTCCTGTGACCAGAGGGTGGTTGCTATGCTGAGATCGCGCACTCTGGGCATCAGTGCCACTCAGCTGTGCAACACCCTGCGGGAGCAGCATTCTGACGCCTGGATGCGGAGAGCGATTCAGTACCTCGGCGTCTGCGAGCAGTTCCTGGCCTTGGGTACCACGAGGGGGCAGATCGCACCACCTCCCCAGATGCCCCCTGTGCCCTCACCCGTCTGGCTGCTGACCGTTTACGGTTACGACGTGCTGACGCGGCTGGACGAGTACAAGGCCAGGATCACGTCCACCTTCTGATCTATCCTAAAGATGGATTCCACAAAGAAGGTCGGTCACCGCGTTGTGTTTACTTGCTGCTCGTGAACAACAGTTCTGCTGGTCTTTACGCAGGAAGTTCTCTGTGTGCAGGTGACGAAGAAGGTTGCAGGTGCCACCTCTGGCACGGCCGCCTGGGCTACCAACGTGGGCAACGAGCACGGCCAGGTCCTCATGAGCGTCCTCACTTGCTGCGAGGGCTCCGAGGGCCTGTCCAAGATGGCGGCCGGACTGATGAGGCGGTACTGATTAGCCGAGGTACCTGCCCCCCAGCTCGTCTACGTGGACCGCGACTGCTGCAGACAGGACGGCGTGTCCAAGACGGCTGCCTTATTTCCGGTATAAACTTGCATCTTTGCTGACTGACTTGTTTAGTTGTTTATTTAATTTTTCATAGCAATGATTCGTTATTTTGTTGTGAATTACTTTAATGGATTACCAGGTCACCTGAATTTATAAACAATGTCTTTCTGAAAAATTTAAAACGATCAGACACCCAAATAAATTTCTGTAAAAGACAATTTATAGAGCAGTGAATGTGTTCAGGGTTCTGATCTTGACTGTGGTGCAGGTAAAACATGGTGTGCAACACTCCATTGACTAACCTCTCTGTCGCAGGAGTGGGAACAGCTCATTGTTCGGCTGGACATCTGGCATCTGATGCGCCGCTTCGCTTCAGGTGTCACCACAGAGAGCCACGAGCTGTATCCCACCTTCATGAGGCAGCTGTCTTACTGCATCTTCGAGGTGGACGCTGAAGATGCTCGCCGTCTCGTGGGAGCCAAGCGGTCCGAGCTGGAGGGGACGCGCGGGATGGTCAACCTGACTGACGCTGATGTGATCCAGCGGATCAGCAAGGAGGAATGGAGGCTCCACTGCCGTAGGAGGACGCGTGGAGCCGAGGAGTCGACACTCCTCATCCAAAACCTCCTTGACACCTTCAGAGGGCCCGCAGGACACAACACTCTGAACATCCTGTTGCTTGACGCCCTCCGCATCCAGGACATCTGGGACACGCAGAGGCGCCACCTCAGCTGCATCCAGGACCCCCCTGGTGTGCAGCTGTACACCCAGACGGGCAGTCTGCACAAAGGAGGGGTCAGGCTGCCCGTCTATCGCTGCGCGAGGGGCTCCACTTCCCTGGAGTCCTTCCATCTCCACCTGAACCGCTTCATCCCAGGTGAGAAACCAGAGTCTGTCAAGAAATCTGTTTTATTTCTGTAAACTGATCATTTTCAGGTGTCAGTAAAAGCTTGAGCTGATTTTATAATCTAATCACGCAGGAACGTCGGCCAGTGCCAAGTACTTCCAGGCGTTCCTGATTGATGGACTGGTCAGGTGGAACGAGGACCGCGCAGCGGCAGCTGAGCGACACGAGGCGCCTCTGCTGTCCTACAGTGGCCACCTCAGACACGCCCTTAACCAGAAGAGCCAAAGGGTGCTTGGTCTTCAGATGGTTAAGGACTTCACCAAGCCTGCTGCTTACACAGGTAGACGAACAGAGAAACACGTTTTATTTACTCGTGATGTTTAATGACACTGTGCACCAATACTTTGCTAAGAAGGGCTTTGAACCGTTTACATTTCCACAAAATCTCAGGTGAGCTCATCAGGGTGGAGTACCTGTTCCAGCAGACAGACAGCGTGCTTGAGGACGTCAGCGTGAACCCTGACGCTCGGGACGAGGCTGCTGCCGTCACCGACCTGGACGAGGGCATCCAGGAGGACGTGGGCGACTTTGTCGCTGCCTTCGTCCTTGACGCCCCGTCCACCAGCACTTCAGGAGCAGCCCGGTCAGGTGATCCAGCTGTCGCACCCGGGTCTGAGCTATCACATCCTGCCGCCCCTGCGCATCACGCCCCTCCCGACGTCCCTGGAAGCCAGACTCCTGTAGAAAATCACTCCTCTGATTCAGAGGTCTTTGATCCCCCCTCTGCTAATCATTTCACAGCCGACCCACCTAATTTTGTTTTTTCACGTATTCAGAGATATTTCAGAAATTTAACTTCTTTTTCCCATTTTCTTTGTTTCTCAGGAGGAGATCCAGGGTCCTGACGGCCAGCCAGGATACCAGCATGTCCTGAAGCTGGCTCAGGCCCCGGTGGAGCTCAGGAGTCTCCAGGGGCTGTCTGACAGCAGGGTAGACAGACTCATCGCGCTTTGGCATCGCCTGCCAGAGCGTGACAAACAACGGATCGTCTACCCTAGCAGATACCGGGAGAGGCAACCAAAGGAGCTGTTCAAGGCAGCGAAGGGGAAGGACACGTCCTGTCCAGGGATAGTGAGTCTCCAGCGGTACGAACTTTTTTCCTGAGTCTCGCTGTTCTCGTCTGTGTGTTCTGTCCGTTAAAACGACTTCCCCATCTTTATCTTCCAGCTGCCTTGGAGGAGAACCCTCGGGCGCTGCAAATTGGCCAGACGCCAGCCGTGTGGTGGAGGCCATGTGCAGCCAGCTCTGCCGTCTGCACCCTGCGACCGGTCGCGTGGACGGGGTCAGCAGGTCACGCTGGTTCCTAATCCGCGACGACTACATGGCCGTCAGACAGGTGGTGCTGAAGGCTGATGGCTCAGACCCAGCTTCAGCTCTGAGCTGAACCAGAAGACCATCTCTCAGTGGTGAGAACTGGTAGATCTTTGCTCGTGTTTCAGACTTCAGGTTAAAGCTTGCAGCCTCAACTCAGCTCATCCTCTTGTCCTTCCAGGTTCAGTCATAGACAGAAGGGGTGGGAGAAAGGTGTGCTAGAGCAGGCAACTGGTGCCGTTTCTGCTCCAACTTTCTCCCACCAGCCCATCCCTTCTGCCAAAAGGCTGTCCTCCGTACAGGTGGGAAGAGGACAGCCCTTTAAATACAACCTCCCCGAGGAGCAACAACCTGGTCCCTCCTCCAGGGGACTGCCGCCGCCACCACTACCTCCACCTGCTCCTCATCCCGGCCCCTCTACCAGCTGCAACCTCCCTCCTTCTTCTGCTCAGAGCCTGCACGCCATTCGTCCCTGCCTGGAATCCACTCCGCTGACTCCTCCTGTTCTGACTATACCTAGGACAACAGCATTTAGGAGGAGGAAGGCAGCGGAGGCTGCTGCTGCTGGCGTGCAGGCTCCACCGATCTCTGATCAGCTCCTGCTCTCAGATCCGTGTTCATCACAGCAGCTGAGTCACCATTTCACCTCAAGACTAGTTTCTGTGGTTCTGATTTCACCTCCCCGAGTCAAGAGTTGTGAATTTACTTTGATTTCAACTTGTTTTAGTTTCAGTGGGTTTCAGGTGAGCCAAGGGAAACATTATTATTGTTTAGATCTTTCTGAGGTTCTTT
>SSNQ01034417.1:410562-427914 GCA_006942095.1 Nothobranchius kuhntae | reverse complement strand
ATACAACCTCCCCGAGGAGCAACAACCTGGTCCCTCCTCCAGGGGACTGCCGCCGCCACCACTACCTCCACCTGCTCCTCATCCCGGCCCCTCTACCAGCTGCAACCTCCCTCCTTCTTCTGCTCAGAGCCTGCACGCCATTCGTCCCTGCCTGGAATCCACTCCGCTGACTCCTCCTGTTCTGACTATACCTAGGACAACAGCATTTAGGAGGAGGAAGGCAGCGGAGGCTGCTGCTGCTGGCGTGCAGGCTCCACCGATCTCTGATCAGCTCCTGCTCTCAGATCCGTGTTCATCACAGCAGCTGAGTCACCATTTCACCTCAAGACTAGTTTCTGTGGTTCTGATTTCACCTCCCCGAGTCAAGAGTTGTGAATTTACTTTGATTTCAACTTGTTTTAGTTTCAGTGGGTTTCAGGTGAGCCAAGGGAAACATTATTATTGTTTAGATCTTTCTGAGGTTCTTTTTATCATCCAGACTCGTGCAAAAACATCGTTTAGATGTTTTAGATCAGATCTGACCATCAGGAACTGGATCTCCTTTATAAAAGCACATGTGTAGAAATCACCCTTCACTTTTATTTCCCACATGAGCTACAGTTCGCCTTTGTTTTTCATCAGGAGCTCAATAAACATGTGATCTATTTCAAATGTAAACGAGTTTCTTCACTTAACTGTTTTAAAGTAATCGTTTATTCCATTTTTATTTAAAGAGCAAGTCACCCCCAAATAAACTTTTTTTTTTGCTGATAAACTATATAAATGTGTCTAATTGTGCTGCAGACACGTGTCGTCAATGATTTGGCACTTCAGTGCATCTTAGTTAAAATTTAAATATTCTGTCTAAAACTGGCAGTGTTGTGCCGTTGTCAGGTAAAAACTCTGCACTGTATTTTAATTTAAATCTGCCACCGCTATGGGCTAAGAGGTATGCTATGATGTAAACTGGTACATTATGATGTCACAATGCTGTCGTGAGCCTGTGTGTGTGTGTATTTGTTAGAAGCTCCGCCTTCTCTGTCTGCCAGGCAACAGCATTTGTTGCATTTTTCAAACATGAAGTGGGAGTGGAGTTAGAGTTAGACTCTGGTAGGGGGTGACTTGCTCTTTAAATCTGTGACAAAATGGTGCAGAAATAAAAATCAGATGTGACAGATATCAGCACATAGTTTAAAAAAATGCATGTTTGTATTTCAGATCAAAACATTTACCTGAGTTTTTTATGTTAAATTTTTAAGGTTTTATTCCTGCAGGTTTATTTTTACCCCTAAAAGAGCGCCCATTCAGCTGATCCTAAGTTAAAGAGCAAGTCACCCCTTACCAGAGTATTACTCCACTCCCACTTCCTGTTTGAAAAATGCAACAAATGCTGTTGCCTAGCAGACTGAGAGGGCAGAGCCAACGACAAATACACATACACACACAGACTCACGACATTGTGACATCATATGGTACCAGCTAATGATCTAGGGTACCTCTTAGCCAATAGCGATGGCAGATTTAAATTAAAATGTAGTGCAGAGTTTTTACCTGACAACGGCACAACACTGACAGTTTTAGGTAGAAAATTAAAATTTTAACTAAAATGCACTAAAGTACTAAACTATTGACTTCACGTGTCTGCAGCACGATTAGACACACATTTATAGTTTATCAGAAAAAAAGTTGATTTAGGGGTGATTTGCTCTTTAAACGGTGATAGCATATTCTGTCCTGCAAAACACGAAAACACAAAGCTTAAATCTTGTCTGATGTTTGGTGGGTTCCCAGCCGCTCTCAACACTCAATGAATCCAGAGCACAGATCCAATAATTCTCCAGATCAAACTTGTCCTGCTGCTTGAAGCTTTGAGGGAAAGTTATTATGTTACTGCAGAAATCTAAATGCTGGAAACATGGACATTCCACACCTGCTGCTTTTTCTGGATTAGCTTTTTAAACTTCATTTTATCCGTTAATGGGTCAGAACCAGAGAGTTGGTGTGAGTTAAGGACCGTGCAGGATGGAGAATCAACCAGCAGGTGGCAGCAAATGCAGAAAGATGCAGGAAATCAGCAACAGAGCGACTCTTCTATCTTTGGGTCATGGCTGAAATTGACAAAACCTTGATACAAACTTATTTTATGTAGCAGGATGAGGTAATCTGTCACAGCGTACAACAGCGGGGCGGCACTTGAATGTACACCATCTCCCAAGGTCAGTGGGTGTCTCTGTGTTACAGCTGGCGGCGCCCCCTGATCAGTTGTCTAGTGCTTGGAGTACTGTTTTTAGACCGTGGACTTAAAGGTGGGGTTGGATTAAAAGTTGTAATCGTCGGGACGACGATGTCCTGGGGGGGGTGGGGGGTGGAATGTAGCAGGATGAGGTAATCTGCTCCTGATGTTAATAAATAACACCTGACCCCGCCAGTCACCAGTAGGGGAGCTGTGGGTATAAACAGCAGACTCGGGCAGTGTTTCCTTCCTTGTTTACGGAAGTAGCTGCACTACCCAAACAGAAGCTGTATTGTGGAACCGTGGCAGCGTAAGCTAGATGCGTGTGGATCGCGGTGAGTATTCTGATCAGCTGTTAAAAAGCAGATTGGTGATAACTGATATAGGCTATATACAGACAGAGGCGACATTTGGAAGCCTGACGAAAGCTGTAACGTTACCGCGTGCTGTTGGAAAAGAAGCGTGCTTGCCTTCTAGGTGATCTATTGCTGTCTGCGTGGACCTGAGGTGTTGTGGTGCTATGACAAAGTGTTTTGAGTCACTGCTGTCATCACACACACACACACACATGATGACCTTTAATAAAGCCAACATGCATGTTTTTGGTCTGCAGGAGGAAACCAGAGTGAACCCACACANTAATTAAACTTGTCATTTGTTTTAAGGACAACGGAGCAAAGAAGCGTTTTTATTAAGCTTAGAGGTGAAGAGTGAAGCTGTTTACACACAACCACAGAAGTTCTGCTGTGAAAAGTAGTTTTACTCTCAGTCAATGGATGCACTTTTTAACTGTATTTTAGACATCGAATCCTGGATGGCAGAGAACTTTCTCCAGCTCAACCAGGACAAAACTGAAGTTTTAGTCCTGAGGCCCAGAGAGAGACGCTTTTACCGAAATTACAATCTCTGTCTTTTAATCCATCTGAACAAGTGAAAAACCTGGGTGTGATTTTTGACTCTGAGCTGACTTTTATTCCACACATTAAAAATATCACAAAATAGGTTTTTATCATCTAAAGAACATCGCCAGAGTCCACCCTATTCTCTCTCGGGCCAATACGGAGACGTTGATGCATGCTTTTATCACCAGTAGGATAGATTACTGCAATGCCCTGCTTTCTGGTCTTCCCAAAAAGAGCATCTCAGGCTTACAAATTCTACAAAATTCGGCAGCACGTGTCCTGATGAAGACCAGGAGGTGGGAGCACATGACACCGGTTTTAGAATCATTGCATTGGCTCCCTGTATGTTCCAAGTTCAATTTTAAGGTTCTTCTAATGGTTTTTAAGTGTCTTAACGGTCTTGGGCCTTCTTATCTATCAGAACTGCTTTTACAATATGAACCCTCGCAGCCTCTGCGCTCCTCTGGCAGGCGTCTCCTGGTCATCCCTAAAGTCAGGACACAAACTCTCGGCGAGGCGTCCTTCCAGTGTTATGGCCCTCGCCTCTGCAACGAGCTGCCAGAGGACCTCAGGGCCGCAGAGAACGTTCATGTTTTTAAGTCAAGACTCAAGACCCATCTTTTTAGGTTAGCTTTTATCTAAATATTTTCTACAGTTTTATTTCTCGTTTTACATGATTATATTTTATTACTTGCTTTGCACGTTCTATATAATTATATTTTAGCACAGTTTTATTATGAAATTATTATTTTACTGTCTATATCATTTTATTTATTACTTATTTTCTAATTGTTGTCATTTATATTAGCTCTTTTATTACATTTTTACTCATTTTAATCCAGTGTTTCCTCTGTGGGGGCCCTCTGCCCCGGGAGCGGTGGTCGGCTGTAGCTTCCTGGGTGCTCTATAGGTGGGGGTCTATGCTCCCCCTCCACTGAGCGCCCTGACTTAGTGTGGAAGACCTGATGCTGCCGGGGCAGACGGCTCCTCTGATGGCGTTTCCTTGCGTTACCATACTTGGCTCATCTGGACTCAGCCTAATATAATTTTTACTTGTGTGTGTGTGTGTGTCTGTGCTTGCATATGTTCGTAAATGTTTTTAACCTGTTATGGTAATCTGGGGTCATTTTGTAAAGCACTTTGAATAACACTTTGTTTGAAAAGCGCTTTAGAAATAAAATTTGATTGATTGATTGATTTACATTCGGGGATTTACAGCTGACACGTTTTAATGAAGTAAAAAGTTTGTGTGAAGAATCTGATTTTTATCTTCTCATGTGGATAAATGTAAAAATGTGTTTATTGCCTATTTGTCACCTGTGGTCTGATTTTCTCTGTAGGACTGCAGGTGTCCAGGGTCAGGAGAGCATTTACCTGTTGGTCATCCTGGGAGAGAGGCCTTCTACATCATCATGTTATTGTTATTTAGCTGTTTGATATTTGAACACGTTTATTAAAACAAATACTAACTGATGACTCTGATCATTTATTTTATCACCAGTTTTATTATTACAGATGTTTTTGAACATGTTACATGAACAGAAAATGAAAAGATGGTAAGGAGACAAGATTATTTATAATACGTTACACTCATTTACAGATCAAAACCAGTATGGACCAGTTTTGTACGGTTAAAGCAGGATTAACCTGAGTGACTCTTCCTGGATCATTTATTTAAACTGAGTGAGTAGGAAGTCTTTAACAGTGCAGCTGGATCTGCTGCAGGAGGATCCAGACGTGGATGGAGGGCTGGAGCAGACCCGTGGCTGGACGTTTCTGGTCAGAGGAACATCATACAGGACGGTCTGCAGAGAGAGCTTTGGGACGCTTCCTCTCACTGTCCACTCCATCGTCCATCTACAGGGCCTGCTGGGCTGGCTCAGACGACGGCTGTTCCATCTCTGTGAATGACTTGCCTGTTAACAGTAGTGGTGGTCTGCTGGTACCTCCTGCAGGACAGAGCACCACTGACCTCCTCCACATACATCTTCCTCACGCTCATCCTCCAGACCCACAACTTCACCAGCACAGAGGCAGATGTGCAGCACAGTGCATGCTGACCTGTAATAGATTAAAAAATGTTTTGTTTTTTTTGAAAAATGTAAAACAAAACATAACTTGTAGTGCACTGGTTCTGTTCAGTTTAAAGAAAAGCAGCAGGGAAAACTACAGAGAATTTACATTTTTAAGACAAATCTAATCATTCTTAGAAATTTTTTACTGGGTAGAAATTCAGGTGACCTGGTGATCCATTAAAGTAATTCACAACAAAATAACGAATCATTGCTGTGAAAAATTAAATAAACAACTAAACAAGTCAATCAGCAACGATGCAAGTTTATACCGGAAATAAGGCAGCCATCTTGGACACACGGTCCTGTTTGCAGCAGTCGCGGTCCACTAGATGAGCTGGGGGGCAGGTACCTCGGCTAATCGGTACCGCTGTCGGTACAGTATCTGCTCGGGTGCAAGATCGGCTCGGGGTCCTTCGACTGCCGATGACGTCAAAGTACGGCAAACCCACTCGGACAAAATACACTACACATCTATACTGTTGGAAAGAATTTAGCAGTTTCGTTATTAAAATAATGTTTCTTAAGACGTAAGTTTGTGTTTATAATGGTATTTGTAAAATAAAACACTATTTTATTCATAATGTTGAACTCCTCTTTGAGCACATCCCTTGAAGAATCATAGGTATTAGCAACACCTGTGAAATTGTATTTGCAGGAAAGAAGTGTGTCCCGTTTATTTAAGTATTTTGTGTTTAGAGTTTTTGACGTCTTGTCCATGAGTAGTTCAGTTACGCTCATAGCTGCTAGCTAAAACTCTGGAGTTAAACGTTTTCTGGCTTTACTAAAATACCTGTCTGTACTTATTTGATTGATGGTATTTTTACTTTCTATTAGACTCCAAATGTAATCATTTGGCACGTTTCTAATTCATTATTTGCAATAATGTAATCGGCGATATTAGCATTAGCATTCCTATGGGTTTTTCCATGTATATTAGCATTGCGCTAACCACTCGCTGCCAAATTGCAGCCTTTGAGATTAGAAAATCTCCTNCTCATCAGTCCGGCCGCCATCTTGGACAGGCCCTCGGAGCCCTCGCAGCAAGTGAGGATGCTCATAAGGACATGGCCATGCTCGTAGCCCAGGCGGCCGTGCCAGAGGCGGCACCTGCGAGCTTCTTCGTCACCTGCACACAGAACTTCCTGCGTAAAGACCAGCAGAACTGTTGTTCACAAGCAGCAAGTAAACACAACGCGGTGACCGACCTTCTTTGTGGAATCCATCTTTAGGATAGATCCGAAGGTGGACGTGATCCTGGCCTTGTACTCGTCCAGCCGCGTCAGTACGTCGTAACCGTAAACGGTCAGCAGCCAGACGGGTGAGGGCACAGGGGGCATCTGGGGAGGTGGTGCGATCTGCCCACAACATGCAAAGAAGGGGTCAGGAGAGGCGGAAGGCTGATTGTAGACCGCCAAGGGCTGGGGAGGGTACCACCAGGGACTTGAGCTCCGTGATGAGACGCGGCCTCCCAGCACGGTCCCTGGTGAACAGCGCCCGGCCGATCGACTCCTGCTGTTCTGCAGTCAGAGCTGCCTGCCAGGACTAGAGAGAGAAAATAAAGCAGCATGAGAGGGAACCCTTAATGTCTGATGCCTCACCTTAGACAGGGTATCTGCAGGTTTAAGGGAGCCAAATTTAAGACTTTTTAAGACATTTTTTAAGACCACTTTGACCAAATTTAAGCTACTTTTGAAATTAAATTTAAACTATAATTTCTAGCTATTGCCTGGAACCACGCAAAAGTGGGATTAACCATCCAGTTACCATCAAACTTGCACTTCCCCATGGCGCAAGCTCCCACTAGCTTAACCAGCTAATGTGCTCATCTAAAAATATTCCCCTTTCACAACCAACTGAATGTGTACGGTTCTGCTTACGCCAACATCATACACAAAAAATGCTGAATACTAACTAGAAATTCACAAAATTTAATAGAAACAAAATGATATTGTTTGTTGGGTCTTTGGTAATTTAAGACCTTTCTCTGTCTGGAAGGAGGAGGGAGCAGGAGAGGTGCCTGTACTCCAGAAGCTGAAGCACAAGGGCCATGAGTTAGTGACTAGTAACAATTCAGTTGAACTGTGAGCTGCACAGACACCACAAGTCAAAGCAGGAAGCAGCTAGAGAGACGAGGATCTGACGATTAATGAGCACCAGGTGTGTTTGGGAGGGTGACTAGGCAAGACAGAGAGAGGTGACATCTACAGACCATGACATCAGTGATGGAGACTAGTTAGAGGCAGCGGGTTGCTACTTGTGAGTTATCACCAACCAAGCAAAGTGTAACTGAACCCAAACTTACTGACACTCCCACTTCATCTGTCGTTACACAAGTTTTTATGAAGTAAAGAAAAATGAGAAACGAGTCAACATCTGTTCACATCTGACTGTTACCAACAAAATATGAAATGAGCACATTTCTGTCACTTACGTTGGCCTTGGTCAGCTACCGCCTGGACCAGCTCTTCATCACTGGGCTCCCCAGATGCTGTGGGTGGACGAGCTGGTCTGAAGGAGCCTGGAAATAAAACCATCAAACATCAGGCTTCTGCTCCAGAAAGAAAAAAAACACGCAGATTTTCTAGGTAGCCAAAAGCTAACTAGCAAACCCAGCTATTGACTGGATTTTCTATAAGTGAAGATAAAACTAATCAGAGCCCAAACATGCACGATCGTGATGATGAACAACATGGTTGAATAAATACTTAAACGTGGTTATTAATGCAATCAGGATGGTGTTCATTTAAAAAATTGCTTAAGTACATGTATATATTAGAGTAGACAGAGTAGATAGCGTAATGCAGCAGCACGCTAGCAAAAACAACGTTGACATTTCATGACATTACGGTAAAAACTAAATCCTGTACCAACTTAATCCCCCTAAACAAGCTGTAATGTTTTTAATTGTTAAAAGTTTTTAGATTACAAATAAAAAGTATAAAAGATAGTTACTTCTCACGTCTCAGATCACGGAGCGGAGCAATGGCGGATCGCTCCGACAGACTGTGAAAATCCAGCTCTCTGATTCGTCGGCAAAAATGTCAGTCTCAAGAAATGGAACAAATACGGCCATTTGATTGGTCAACCTAATGGCACAAATGGAACAAAAAGAACTGCACTCGGTTCGTGAAGCGTTCCTCATTTTTTTAAAATAACATAACAATAACCCTAAATGGCACTGTTATGAAGCAGTTAGGGGCATGTCCCCCTGCTCAGTTCCAACATTTGACCAATCAAATGACTGGGTTGTTCCAAGTTAGAGAAGCACGGGTTTTCAGCATCTATATAGAGAGCTGGATTGTTTCAACTCTGAAATAGATCCTTTCACTCCGAGCTGGCGTTCCTCCGCTACTGAACTGACTGAGACGTACAATTGTTACTTTAAAACAACAATTAGACTTTTAACATGTTAAAAAAACAGTTCGTTGTCTTACGAGCGATGTTTAAGATATGGTAGTATTTTCTTCTGGCCTCAGGAGGAGGAGAGTAGTGTGAAATGATCTTTCACCACGTCCCCAGGGTTAGGGTTAGGGTCAAGAGTACAGAGAGCTGGCGGACCACTTTGTGGCGTGGTGTGGGGACACTCACATAATCTTGAATGTGAACAAAACAAATGAGATGATTTAGAAAGAAACGGGAAGAGCTCAACATGCATTATTGGGGAGTAGGGGGAGGTGGTGGAAGATTACAAATACCTCGGTGTTCATCTGGACAACAGACTGGACTGGAGACACAAGCGTGAAGCCTTCTCCAAGAAGGGACAGGGTAGACTGTATATCTTGAATAATATTTTAGATCCTTCAAGGTCTGCAGCAAGAGGCTGCAGATCTTTTACAGGTCTGCTGAGGGACCTAAAAAGGCTCAACAACCTGGCAAAAAAGGCTGGTTCTGTTCTGGAGACGACTGAGAACCATGCACTGGAGATGATGGTGCAAAGAAGGATTTTTCATAAAATCAATAACATTATAGACAACACTGAGTATCCTCTTCATGCAACAAGCATCTTCTTCAGAGCTGCTGTAACACAGGAGATCTTCCTGCCCACAGCGTCTTTAACCACTCAGATTTCCAACTGAGCTCATTATTATTACTAGTATTTATTTTAATGACTGCTTTGAAGAATTAGTTAAGACAACACTAAACTTCCTTCTGGGATTAATAAAGTAATTTTGGACTTAAGACAGAGAACCTTAGTTCTGTGGAGTCGATGAAGAAACCCAATAATGAACCGGTGACACTGCTGAACTCAAACATGTTTGTGATGTTCTCTAACGTGTAATAAATGTGGCTTGTATAAAATCCACTCCACCGCCTGCTGCTCATCACAATAAAAGCTCACTGCAAGAATTTAAACACTTTTATTTAAAGTGATGAGTCCCAAAGATAAGAGAATGTCTATGCCTAGGGCGACTTCATTCATAGAGGAAGGTAGCGGAGGCTACTGCTGCAGCTGCTGCTAGCGTGCAGGCTCCACCATCAAAGACAGCCCGCCTGCAGCAGATGTGGTCAGCCCTAGCGGCTGGACACTGGCAGCCACACACTGCAGGCGTGTCCTACTGCGCATCTGTTGGCGGAAAGTCTGTAGAGGGGTGGAGGGAGGAGATGAAGAATAACACTGGAGGGAGATTGGATGTGTCGAGGAGCTGAGGGACCAAGACAGAAAAACTGTCTTCACTTTTTTGGATTTTTGTTTTTAAAGACTTGAGACTAGGGCTGTCGCGGTTGAAGAATTCCCCCTGCGGTGATTCAGGGTGGCTTAATATTGCGGTGTGCCATATTATTGCAGCACTTTTTTTTATTGCAGTACTATCTAAACATAATGTTTACACATTTAAAAAGGTTAAAAATTGCCTTGCCTTCTTTTATAACACTTTACTGAATGCAGATCAAAGGGCAGTAACAACACAGATCGCAGTAACGTTTGTTTCTCCGACAGTCGGAGTCCGACTGAACTTAAAAACAACAAAATTCAGGAGAAGGTTAAACTTTTAAATGCAAATTTGGCTGCAGCATCTAACAAATAAGAAACAAGTCCCCATTTTGTTTTGTTTAAAATCAAGCATAAAAAATTACATGTACCGGGCGCGGGGCACTATCATTTCACTTTCACTTCCACACACACGAATGACGGTGATTTATAGCTCGGTCGCGTCCTTGTTACCCACAAGGAAAACCAGCATGTTAACCATATACGCTTTGAGAGAGGATCTGAGAGGGGGGCAACATTTCCAGCAACACTGAAAACCCTCCCGGATGGTGCGCTCGTTGCACTAACGCACACGTACTTGCGTGCGACTGGCGAGCAAAGGGAATCTCTCCCGGTTGTTGCTCCACCGTGTCAGGGGGGTTTCTTTAGTGTGGATGCATTCCTCCTGCAGGTAGCGAGTGAGCTCCAGCTCGGCTCAAACTCTCTTCGGGATGGCTGCAGATGCAGTGCTTGTCCGGGACTTCAGCAGATCTCCGAGCGTTTATTTATTTATTTATTTATTTATTTGCCGCTGGTGGCAGCTCTGTCTCGGCCAAGGACTCTGGCTGCGCNAGCAGCTGACGTACTGAAAACCAAAGTGCTCCCAAAGGAGCGAAGTAACGTTTCGTTTTGATACCAGTGCAGCCATCCTTCTCAACATGCATCATTGAGTTGAATCAAGTTCAGTATTCGCGGTGGCCCATGATGCAGCGCGGTGGGTTTCTTCATATCGCGATATTTCATTTTTGCAGTTACCGTGACAGCCCTACTTGAGACTTTTTCTTTTGTTTCATATATATGCGGCGAGGCGGAGGTGGTATGGGGTTTACTGGTATTAAACAGAATGTTAAGTTAAAAGATTAAAACAACGCCACCTTGGGAATTTCACTAAAGGAAAATAAAATTGGTGCCTTTAGGCACACATAGGTTCAATGCTCCCACAAAGGCGGCAGAAACAAGGTGTACGTACAATCCACGTACAATCCTGCGGTTTCCAGTAGCCCTAAGGTCTGTGATGATGTTGAGAGGGCCTCGGTGTGTGTGGATGGACATCCCGACACCAGATCTCACACCGGCTTCATGAGTTTAACGTGTGGTTCGCTGTGGTTCTAATCATCAATCGTTTTCGGAACGTGACACCTGACATGACACTTATCCACTACCTGGTGGAACGTTACAAATTCACTTGATTCTTTGTTGGATGAATTTTTAACAGTTGTGATATCCTTTGAGTTTTGTTTTTTTCAGGTTACCTGCCTTCAGCCAGGGTCCTGTTACTAACTCACATTTTTAGGGACTACTAATCTGCTGATTTACATTTTAGTACTGATTTACATCTCTATCTTTTAATAGTGATTTGTGTAGAGTGATTATGTTTGATTTCAGGGTTTAACTTGTTAAAATTTCCCTTACAGGGCTACAAGCACATTTGCCCTTCGTATGATTTTTTTTTATATGAGCCTTTAATCAGTGCAGCCTGATGATTTTCACAAATCAGTTAGGACTTAATTTCTTTTATTTGTGTTTTCTCTGCATCACCTTTTCACATGACAGGTAGAACAGGGTGCAGAACATTTCTTTAGATAATTCACAAAATGCCGTCACATGGTCCAAAAGGTACCCATAGATAGGTTTGTGATTATTTTCTTTGATTTGCATCAAACGCAATCTATCGTGTGGGCTGCCTCACTCTGTGTCTCCTTCTCCTGAGCTTGTCTGGCCTCCATTCCATGAGGGTCGTCTTCACCTTACTCCACCTGGTTTCCTGCCGCATGGGGCTTCGGTCGTGGTTCGAGAGGTATCGAGGTCTTCGCTGGACTTCGCCTGCCCACATCACCTGCTCAGCTCCGTGTGGACACACGGGCTACCTTATCCTTTTGAAAATGCCTTTGCATTGTTGCTGATGAAATTGACTGCTATTGAAATAGCTCTGCTTTCAAGATCTCCTAAGTGGATTACTTTACAATGAATTGCAACAGTTTTGCCTTAATCACCTAATCAGGATTTAATCCTTTCTTCACGGGACGTGGGGAGACGCTTCCCTTCTCCTGCCTTCATCTGGAACACTGTAATGTCTTCCTTCATGGGTACATCACGTCGTTGAGGTCACGATGTCAGGTGGTTTTCGCTTGACCACCATGTCGTCGTGAAAGGGGGGATCTGTAACATGAGGAAGTATTTGCCCGGCTGGGTCAAAGCTGGGTCACGCAGCACCTTCACGCACAGATTAAGACCTAAGCCACCAGCAAGTCTGAAGGATTCCACAACATCCAACACCTGCATCTCCAGAAGAAGGACTTCACACACAGCCTAGTCATAATAAAACAGAGTCTTAAAGAGCAAGTAACGTCTAAATTAACTTTTTTTACTGATGAACTGTATAAATGAGTGTCTAATAGTATTTAAATGTGTGTATTCATTTTTTTAGCATTTTGGTGCATTTTCTTTAAAAATTAAAAATTCTGCCTAAATACCACAGTATTGCGCCACCTTCAGCTTAAAACATAGAATTTGACTCATTTTAAATACATTTTAGCCAATGGCTAAAGAGTAAGATACTATGTAAACCAGTAGAGTACTACGTAGCAGCTCTGTGTCAAAGTTATAAAAGCAACGAGCGTCTCGGCCACGCCTTGTGGCGAATTGGGAGTTGGATTTGCAAGCGAGTGTAGGAGGTTAGCGGTAGTTCAGCATTAGCATATAGCATTAGCATATCCTAGTCTTTAGCGTAGCCTTTAGTGTTATAAATACTTATTTAGTGTTAGCTTGGCTGTTGGATAGTGTAGTATGTTAGTGTTTGGCTGTTAGTGTTATTAGGAAAGTAGTTGGGGTTTAGTGCTCCATATCGTGTTAGTATGCTGTGAGAAGGTGTAGTGTAGTATGGTTGCGGAGCTCTGTCGGGTTGTACTCTCCGCTGGACTTAGAAATTAGGCGCCAGTGGTTGCGCGCAATCGGTGTCTGGAAAACATTCAGCTCCCGCCTGGTGCTGTAGTTTGCAACCAGCATTTTACCCGCGATTCTGCAAGTCTCCGTTTGAAGAGGGAGGCAATGCCCACCGTGGCTCTTCCGCGATTTAGATGCAGCCCACCGACTCTGCTCCCCCACCATGACGGGCTCCAGTCTGAGGTGAGTAAGCTAAATAAAAGTTAACATCTTCTAAAGACAATTTCCTACCTAAATGCAAAGTTTGCGAGACGTGGTTCACTAGCTAATATCAGCCTGCACTGCCTTCGGGCAGATTTGTCAAGTTCACAAAATGTGGAACGGGATGTAAGGTTAGAATCAGCGGCGAATCGGAACATATCTCGAAGCCTTGGCCGACAAAACGGTCCACATGACTGTCAGGCTCAGAGAAAATTTGGGTTGCTTAGTTGGCAATTCTGCAACAGTGACTCTAACTAACAGCACTAGTTGACAGACATCATTACAGCGTGAAATCCAGCACAGCGTGACCCAGTTCCGTGAGGGATTCTGTTCAGGAGGTCGCATTTCAGGCTCTCCACATCATATGTGACTGACTTTTACGTTATAATAACGATCACACACTAGGAATGTTATAAAGCGCCTATATAGGACAGTTTCTTTTGTATATTATCTGACTTTATAAACAACAATGTGCTTCTTTTTTTTCAGGCTAAATCTTCCCAAGACACTGGCTGTCAGACTGATTTAGTAATCTGCAAGAATGGACTTGTCCAGGCTGACCTGAAGCCTTACCCGTAGCAAAGGTGAATTATTTTTAATAATCTTCTATGTAAACATTTTCTTACCTTCTAGTTTTAATTTGTTTTACAGATTATTGTTACACGTGATTTTATGCTCTTTTAAACATTTATAAATGTGCTGCTTCTTTGTTTTTTATAGAGCTCACAGCCGCAGTGTGTCTGGTGACACAGGGACCATGATGGAAATTCATCTTCCAGAAAGTCCCAGAGCAGCATCCACACCCCTGAAAAGACCAGGATGTAAGATGTCTGCTGTTGATTCCAGCTTCCACCTCAGTGACAGTGCAAGCTCAGTGAACTGTTCAAGGTAAAAAAAAATTAAAACATTTCTGAATTTTTAAAATATTAACAATTAAATAAACGTATGTGATTACATCATGACATCAAGAAGGAGGCTACTGATTCTGGCCCTGTGACACTTGGTGGTGACGTGTGAGCTGATTCACCTGGTAAATAACTTTTACATTAAATATTTTGTTCTTTGCTATCAAAAGTAAATCAACTAATAATCTGCATTATTGCAGGACACTCAGCAAAATATGGACTCTACACCATGAGGCAGGCACACGTTAATACTCTATAAGAGCACATAAGGTGAGCAACACCACATATTATTGTACACTGTCCTGGATTTGTTTTCTTTCTGCATCTCATCATTAGCCTGGCTGATCACCTGATAACTCCTGTCATCTGGTAATGACAGCATGAGGATGTCCTCACACACCTGTAACCTATCAGCTCATCTGGCAGAATAGAGAGAGAAGAGACAACACCACATCTCCTGTTCCTGGAAAGCCTTCAGCCATCCTATGAGAACCTCCATCAGCTCTGTCTCCTGTCTGCCTACAATTATTATAATAAATATTGTGTTTGACAAGTTTTTTGTGCTGCTAAATATCTCATTTTGATTCCAGTTTATTTATTCATTTATTCATAATCATTGGATCACTTTGCTCATTATAAATGTATTTTAATCAATTTATTCAAAATGAGTCAGAATTTTTAATTTTAAAAGAAAATGCACCAAAATGCTAAAATAATGAATACACACATTTAAAACACTATTAGACACTCATTTATACAGTTCATCAGCAAAAAAAAGGTTAATTTAGACGTTACTTGCTCTTTAAGCAGCTCAGCTATTTGTTTCTGATTAAAACCAGGTGTGTTGAAGCAGATAAATCTCTAAAACATGCTGAATACTAGCTCTTTAGGGCCGTGGAGCAAAACCCTGCAGCTAATCTGATGCTATGGCTAACGGCTACTTACCATTCAGAGCTGGTTCTGTTGGGTCGGTTCCGGTAATTTCAGGCAACTCACAAGCTCAAAACAATAAGGCTCAGGTCCGCTTGTCTCCTCCAAATAGACTTGGTCCCTTTCTTCTCGAGTGTCTGGGTAAGGAGGGGGAGAAAAGTCCTCCACTTCTAATGACTGCTCAGAGTGAAGGGAGCTAGCATCGTCTAGTTAGCCATCGTCTTCGTCACTGCCACGGCTCCGCCCTCTCGGTCCTCCAGGCAACGCCTACTAATTTTGCAGTTTTTAAAATTGATACGTGGGTGGAGTAAGACTCTGACGGGGACATCACCACGTCTTTAAGCTTTCTTTGTTTATTAATGTTAAATAATCATTTGATCACTTTGCTCATTATAAATGTATTTTAATCAAATGAATGATTATTATGCTTTGGGTAATCATAATGAACTATAAAGAATCAGTATACTTAATTAAATAATGTTTTTGAAGATGTTTAGCGATGACCTTCACACCTGCTCATACAGGTCCGTATTGTTGGTCTTTCTTCTGTTAGACCAAGCACAGGTACGGAGAAGATGGAGTTAAACACCTTTTGAGTGGCAGAATGTGGAGTCAAATGATCAGAAGTCCAGTCACTGTTTTCACCGCTCATGAGGGGGAGAGGCTTGCAACTTCCAGCAGATCCCTCGATCTGCTCCTGACAGTTGCTTCAGACACTCTCCTTGTTCTGCTGAAACGGCTGATTTTTATTGAGAAGTGCAGGAATGTGACATACGCAGTTTGCCATACACACATGTAATTCTGCCATCTGCACCTGCAGACGCACGTCAGCTAATAGCCTTGTTAATGAAAGACCAATTCATCCCAAGGACATGCAACCTTGAGATGACCAGGACACATCCTGCAACATCCTTTGCTAACAAAGACAGTTGTTCTTGTATTGAGGAACTGAAGGAAGGAGCACTTTCACTCCCTTTTGGAGTTCCTGCAGCTGTTTAGAGCTCGTGCAGGAGAGAAGCACAGAGAGGCCTTTGATATTATAACATGATTCCATAATGAAAAAAGTAGCATATAACAATGAATAATAAAAGAGCTTATATGAGAGTTACATATATTTTCAACCCCCCTTTTGAACTCTTTTAAGAGTTCAACAAAGATATAAGAAATCAAAACAACAACACCAAATTTCATCAAAAAGAATCTAATAATCAAAGATTTAAAATACAATACAAACAATCAATCAGATTACAGCTTCTCATATTTCCAGCAGTAAACTAATACAAAAAACATGATCATATTTTTAACTGAGCATGTTACAACATGAATGGATCGCATGCTCACCTGTATGAGGGCGAAAAACCCTAATTATCGTACGTTAATAGGGAAAATTCCCCCATGTCCTCCCATTTTGGGACGAACACCTTTTGGCACAGAGTGGGCATGCCTAGCTCATCAATGGTCAAAAAAATAAAAACAACACAATCAAAAAGTCATAGAAATGAACAGGTGAAGGGATCGTTACATAAATCACTGAACATTCTCACACTCTAACATCATCTTCTTCATCATGAGAGTCATCACTATCATCAGAGGGTTCCCCTCCCAAATAGATGTTAGGATTGGCTAGTAACAGGGGCATCTGGATAATTGGGTCAGCAGGTGGAGGAGAGATGGCAGTGGTGATCAATATGTGCATTCAGAATTGAGTTTGGAAATGTAATGAGTGTAAACATATATCTAATACTAAACAAGTAAATGAGTAATAATATAAAATGAGTAGTGGATGTAACTGTCCCTGAGACAGTTAAAATAAAGTTGTTTATTTCAAATGTTTCTGTGATAGAGAGATGCTTAATTTGGTTCATTTAATTACTAGATAAGATGATAAAAGTGTAACATTGATTTAAAAACATGTCTAAAATATGTGATTAAAAAATATGGGTTTGTTAAATATGTAACGTGCTGTAAAGTTTGTATGAGGTAGAGTTTGTAATGGTCACATGATCAGAGTTTGTTTGACAGCGCTACCATAGCAACCATAGCATGGATACATAGCTACAGATGCGTCTACAGCCTCGACGTTAATGTCATTCTGCATGTGGTCCAAGAGGCGCACACGGTATGGTTTCATGTATAATGTTTGTATAATGTTGCATATGTTAATGAGAGGACATTTTGTGATTCATTATTGCGCATTTTCTTTCTGTTCTGCTTGCAC
>SSNQ01034417.1:400379-410465 GCA_006942095.1 Nothobranchius kuhntae | reverse complement strand
ACTCAGGTGTCCAAACCATACGGCCGCAGGTCAGATGATACGACTACAAAGTCTATCATCGACCTGTGACCTAGGCTGCCCTGGTACCAAGTGTACCGATGGGTATCCTTATGTTCGAACATGGTGTTCGTTATGGCCAAACTGCGGCTTGCACAGAAGTCCAATAACAAAACACCACTCGAGTTCAGATCAGGCGGGCCATTCCTCCCAATCACACCCCTCCAGGTCATGCTGTCATTGCCCACGTGAGCATTGAAGTCCCCCAGCAGGACAATGGAGTCCCCTGATGGAGCACTATCTAGCACTCGTCCCAGGGACTCCAAAAAGGGTGAGTAATCTGAACTGATATTTGACGCGTAAGCACAAACAACAGTCAGGGCCCGTTCCCTGACCCGAAGGCGCAGGGAAGCTACCTTCTCGTCCCCCGGGGTAAACCCCAACACACAGAAAGAGAGTCTTGGGGCTAACAAAAACCCATCCCCAGCCCTCTGCCTCTCACCCGGAGCAACTCCAGCAAAGGAGAGTGTCCAACCCCCCTCAAGGACTTGGGTTCCAGAGCCAATGCTATGTGTCGAGGTGAGTCTGACTACATCTAGCCGGTACCGCTCAACCTCTGCCACAAGCTCCTGCTCCTGCTCCTTCCCCGCCAGCGAGGTGACGTTCCATGTCCCAAAAAACAGTTTTCTTGTCCGGGGATTGGACCGCCAAGGCTCCCGCCTTGGTCTGCCATCCGATCCACACTGCACCGGACCCTTCATGTTCCTCCTGCGGGTGGTGGGTCCACAGTTGGATGAGCCCATGTATCCGGTTCGGGCTGGGCCCGGCCGGGCCCCATGGGTGAAAGCCCGGCCACTAGGCGCTCGCTCACGGGCCCCAACCCCAGGCCTGGCTCCAGGGTGGGACCCCGGTAACCCTCTGGGCCGGGTACTCCGACTCTTTGAATTTACGTTCATGAAAGATCCTGTGAACCGTTCTTAGTCTCACCCTTCACCTAAGACCAATTTGTCATGGGAAACCCTACCAGGGGCACAAAGTACCCCAGACAACATAGCTCCTAGGATCATTAGGGCACTCAAACTCCTCCACTACGATAAGGTGACGGTTCAAGGAGAAGAGGTTAAAATCATAAAATCAAAATGCTCTCAAAGCAGAATCAGATCAACATCAGAAAAAAATTAAGTCATAAATTATAAATGGTGGCACAGGAGTGGAGCGACGGTGGCACAGGAGTTAAGTGCTCGCCTCGCAATCGGACAATCGGAAGGTCACAGGTTCGAGACCCGCTCAGTCCGTCGCTGTTGTTGTGTCCTTGGGCAAGACACTTAACCCACATTGCCTGCTGGTGGTGGTCGGAGGGACCGGTGGCGCCAGTGCTCGGCAGCCTCGCCTCTGTCAGTGCGCCCCAGGGCAGCTGTGGCTACATTGTAGCTCATCCCCACCAGTGTGTGAATGGGTCAATGTCTGATTGTGTTGTAAAGTGCCTTGGGGGGTTCCAGGACTCTAGAAGGCGCTATATCAAATACAGGCCATTTACCATAAAATTTCATACAAACAGATGAAATTCTGTTTGTATGAAACAGCTCGGCGCCATCTTGGAGATGTTCTCCAAGATGGTGCCGAGGATGGTCGCCCTGGTGCTAACGTGCGTCGTTTTGTTTGTTTTTGTCTGTTAATTGTGTGTCAGCGTGCTCTTACACCCGTGAAGAGCTTCTAAGCGTCAGATCATCAACACCGACGGACCTACTTCCAGTTTTTTAGTGAGTGTGGCGGATTTGGTCCACTTTTTTATTAAGAAAGTGAGACCCGTAGAAGAGGTAAACGTGCGGGAGTGCTCGTGCGTCTACGAAGACGCGGCTCACGTACTCCCTTACCTGGGATCTTCCTCTCAAATGTCCGCTCACTTAGTAACAAGACGGATGATCTGGCGTTGCTGATGAGACGGAACAGAGACTTTTCTTCCTCTTCTGTCTTGTGCTTTACGGAAACATGGCTCAGCGAGCAGATCCTGGACTGCACGCTCCATTTGGAGGGATTCCAGCTCATCCGCGCCGACAGACAGCGGGTCTTATCCGGAGGAAAGACAAAAGGTTGAGGTGTCTGTTTCTACATCAACAATGCCTGGTGTTCGGATGTGACTGTGATTTCCCAGCACTGTTCTCCTGCCCTGGAATTCCTCTTCATAAACTGTAAGCCGTTCTACTCCCCACGTGAGTTCGCTTCATTCATTCTAGCCGCTGTTTACATCCCGCCGTGCGCGGACGTGCGCGAGGCACAACGTGCGCTCGCGGAGCAGATCCTAAGTTTGGAACAGACCTGTCCGGACTCTCTAGTTATTATCCTCGGGGACTTTAACAAGGCAAATCTGAGCCAGGAATTGCCTAAGTACAAACAGTTTGTTAAATGCCCGACAAGAGAGCAGAACACGCTGGATCACTGCTAAACCACAGTCAGTGGAGCTTATCAAGCCGTGCAGCGTGCTGCTCTCGGCTTCTCAGACCACGCCATGATTCACCTCATCCCCTCATATAGGCAGAGGCTGAAGCTCTCCAAGCCTGCAGTGAGGACTACTAAAAAGTGGACCTGCAAGGCTGTGGAGGAGCTTCGCATGTGTCTGGACACAACAGACTGGAATGTGTTTGGATCTGCCACAGACAACTTGGATGAATATACAGACACTGTGACGTCATACATAAAATTCTGTGAGGACAGCATTATTCCAACTAAAACCAGGGTCACTTTTAACAACGATAAGCGCTGGTTCACACCCAAACTGAGACAGCTGAGGAGGGAGAAAGAAGCAGCTCACAGAGCTAAGGACAGAGAGAGCTACAAGGACGCTAGGTACAGGTTCTCAAAAGAGTTGAAGAAGGCGAGATCCTGGTACAACAAGCGACTAAAGGAGCAGTTCTCTAACAATGACTCCGCCTCTGTCTGGAGAGGGCTCAGGCAAATCACAAACTACAAGCCCAGAGCCCAACATGCTGCTGACGACCTACAACTGGCTGAACAACTCAACTCCTTTTATGCAAGGTTTGAAGTGCAACACCCATCCCCCACACCCCCTACTGCACAGGTTTCTTCAGCCACTCTGGTGTCACATGCCTCCCCCACCACTGTGAATAGTACAGTCCCCACTGATCACCCCTCCCCCTCCATTGCCATCTCAGTGAAAGAAAAGGATGTGCTCAGGGTTTTCCGTAATCAAAACCCTCGGAAATCCCCGGGCCCGGACGGTGTCTCCCCCGCAACCCTGAGACACTGTGCAGAGGTACTGTCTCCAATCTTCACGGACATCTTTAACATCTCCTTGGAGTCCTGTCATGTTCCAGCCTGCTTTAAGCCGTCCACCATTGTTCCTGTGCCTAAGAAACCCCATGTCACTGGACTGAATGATTACAGGCCTGTGGCGCTGACGTCTGTAGTCATGAAGTCTTTTGAGCGCCTGGTACTCCCTCATCTCAAGTACTTCACCTCCCCCCTCCTGGACCCTCTGCAGTTCGCATACAGAGCTAATAGGTCTGTAGACGACGCCATCAACCTGGCCCTCCACTTCATCCTGCAGCGTCTGGACTCCCCGGGAACCTACACTAGGATCCTGTTTGTGGACTTCAGCTCTGCGTTCAGTACCATCCTCCCTGCTCTGCTCCAGGACAAGCTCTCCATGCTCAACGTACCCAATTCAACCTGCAGGTGGATCACTGACTTTCTGACGGAACGAAGGCGGTGCGTGCGGCTGGGGAAGAATATCTCCACCATTCAGACAATTAGCACAGGATCCCCGCAGGGCTGTGTACTGTCTCCTCTGATCTTCTCCCTGTACACAAACTGCTGCACCTCGAGCCATGACTCTGTTAAACTGATCAAGTTTGCGGACGACACCACCCTCGTTGGGCTCATCTCTGACGGTGATGAGTCCGCCTACAGGAGGGAGGTGGAACGGCTGGCGTACTGGTGCAGCAGCAACAATCTGGAGCTCAATGCTCAGAAGACAGTGGAGATGATTGTGGACTTCAGGAAAGTCACAGCCCCATCTCTCCCCTCGTCCTGACGGACACCCCCGTCACCACTGTGGACTCCTTCCGCTTCCTCTGAACCACCATCACACATGACCTTAGGTGGGAGCCATCCATCAGCTCCCTGATCAAAAAGGCCCAGCAGAGGATGTACTTTCTGCGGCAGTTGAAAAAGGCCAAGCTGCCGGCCCAGATGATGGTGCAGTTTTACACGGCCATCATTGAGTCCATCCTCACCTCCTCCATCACTGTGTGGTACGCTGGAGCCACGGTGAGGGACAAAAATAGACTGCAGCGCATTGTGCGCTCTGCTGAGAAGGTGATTGGCTGCAGCCTTCCATCTCTCCAGGACCTGTACGTCTCCAGAACTCGGGGGCGTGCAGGCCGGATTGCAGCTGACCCTTCTCACCCGGGACACAGACTTTTCGAGCCGCTTCCCTCAGGCAGGAGGTTACGGTCCATCCAGACCAGAACCTCCCGCCATAAGAACAGCTTCTTTCCATCTGCCGTTAGACTTGTGAACAGCTTATAAATACACAACCATGTTCGTCTGCTGTACTTGACATAACGTCACGTTACCGGCCATATTACCATTACCTGCCTTTTTTATAGCTGAATGTTTTATGCTAGTTTTATTATATTTTATTCTACTTATTCTATTTCTGAAATTTATTATTCATGTTATATGTATCACATTAGTACCGAAACAAGTTCCTAGTTTGTGAACTGCTTGTTCACTAACAATGGCAATAAACCTTTTCTGATTCTGATTCTGATCAAATACAGGCCATTTACCATAAAATTTCATACAAACAGATGAAAGATTAAAATTTTGAGTTAAAAATAAGAAAATAAAAGGTTTAGGTAAAAGCAGCTTTAAATAAAAGGGTCTTTAGCTGTTTTTTAAAAGTGTCCAGACTGTCATTGCTGCGTAAGGATAAAGGAAGATCATTCCAGAGTCGGGGTGCAACAGTCTGGAAGGAGCGATCACCTCAACTTTTATATCTGGTCTTTGGAACTTCTAGAAGGTTCTGGTGTGTTGACCCGAGGACTCAAGTTGGAGCACAAGGCTTTAACAGTTCAGTAATATAGGGAGGAGCTTGTCCGTGTAGAGCATTGAAAGTAATAAGAATAATAATTAGAATACCTTTTTTAGTCCATCAGTGGGGAAATTGCAATTTTGCAACGGCTCAGGTACAGCAGGACAGCAGCAGCAGCACGCAAGATATTGCACAAGAGTACATAGTAATAGTAAGTTAAGATAATTATTGCACATGGTAATGAGAGTAGTAGTTATATTGCACATGTTTTGAAGAGATTATATTTGCAGTGGAAGGTTACAGATGTATGGCTTATATTAGCAGTGGCTATTATAGAGTCTAACAGCTGCAGGGAGGAAAGATCTGTGATATCTCTCCTTCATACAGTGAGGGTGGATCAGTCTGTCGCCAAAGCTGCTCTCCAGAGCAGACAAGGCATCCTGCAGGGGGTGTGACTCATGGTCCAGGATGGATTTTAGTTTTGCCAGCACCCTCTTGTCCCCCACCTCTCGTACTGAGTCCAGAGGACAGCCCAGGACAGAGCTAGACTTCTTTATCAGTCTGTCCAGCTTCTTTCTCTCACCACAGAGTCGTAGAAGGTCTTCAGTAGTGTCCCCGTCACCCCAAAAGACCGTAGTCCCCTCAGGAGGTGGAGCCTGCTCTGACCCTTCCTGTACAGTGCGTCTGTGTTGTGAGACCAGTCCAGTTTGTTGTTCAGGTGAACACCCAGGTATTTATAGGAGTCCACTCTCTCGATGTCCGTTCCCTGGATGTTCACCAGTGAGGGAACAGCAGGCCGGCGTCTGCGAGGATCAACCACCATCTCCTTTGTTTTCCCTGCGTTGATCAGGAGGTAGTTTTGCTGGCACCAGTCGACAAAGTCCTGCGTCAGTCCTCTGTATTCCACACCGTCGTCCTCGATGATCAGTCCGACAATCGCAGAGTCGTCTGGGAACTTCTGCAGGATACAGCTGTCCGTGTTGTGTCTGAAGTCAGAGGTGTAGAGGGTGAAGAGAAATGGAGCCAGGACAGTCCCCTGGGGAACACCCACATGGCAGGTCGGCGGGTCAGAAACACAGTCCCAGGCTCTCACAAACTGTGGCCGGTTTGTGAGATAGCTCAGGATCCCCTCTGCCAGGTTAGGGTCCAGCCCAGCCTTCTCCAGTTTAGTTTTCAGAATCCCTGGCTGGATGGTGTTAAAAGCACTGGAAAAATCAAAGAACATGATTCTTACAGTGCTGCCAGGTTTCTCCAGGTGAGCCAGAGCACGATGTAGTAGACAGGTGACTGCATCTTCTACTCCAACCCCTGGTTGGTAAGCAAACTGCAGTGGATCCATCGAAGGTCCTACAGTAGACAGGAGGTGTCCCAGGATCAGTCTCTCCAGTGTCTTCATCAGGTGGGACGTGAGAGCCACCAGCCGGTAGCTACTGAGCTCATTAGCTTTTGGTGTCTTTGGCACTGGAACCACACAGGAGGTCTTCCAGAGTTGTGGTACCACCCTCCGCTTGAGGCTCAGGTTGAAGACATGCTCCATAACTCCACTCAGTTCATCTGCGCAGGATTAAAGGAACCTGGAGCTAATGTTGTCAGGACCAGCAGCTTTTTTGCTTTGATCTTCATCTGCTCTCTCCTCACCTGGCCTGCTGTAAAGGAGAGGGGTGGGCAGTGGAGCTCTGTACTGGAGAGGGGCCGAGTCCTGGGGGCTGCATGATGGTCTGAATGGAGGTCTGAATGGAGGAGCCAGAGGTGTGAAGGGCTGTAGCTGTATGGGGTCGTCCAGGTGTCAAGTTATTTGAATGCAGCTGTGTGAGGGAAGGGGTGAGTGCTTGGTCAAACCTATTGAAATACAGGTTTAGGTCGTTGGCCCACTTCAGGTCCCCCTCCCCCTGTGAGTGGGGTGTTTTGAAGCCAGAGATGGATTTTAGGCTTCTCCACACCCCACTGATGTTTTGTTCCTGTAGCTGCTCCTCCATTTTCCTCTTGTAGCTGGCCTTCCCCTCCCTAATCTTCCTCCTCAGCTCCTTCTGAACGGTTCTCAGCTCCTCCTTGTCCCCAGATTTGAAGACTCTCTTTTTCTCCTTTAAGAGTTTTGATGTCGGGGGTGATCCATGGTTTGGTGCTCGCGAAGCACCGAACCGTCCTGGGGGGAACAGTGTTCCCAAAACAGAAGTTTATGTAGTCTGTGATGCAATCTGTGATGGCGTTGATGTCCTCCCCATGTAGATCACAGAGTTCTGTCCACATTGTGGTGTTGAAGCAGTCCCTGAGAGCCTCCTCACACTCATCAGTCCACCTCCGCACTGTACGTACTGTACTCTGTACTCTTTAACTTGTCAGTTTCTGCGTCCCCACCTCCTACTCACCATATGGTTAGTTCTCGTTTTCTTAATGAGAACACAGCTAGAAATGTTTCTGCTGCTTTTGATCCACCCTGTTCTTCTGATAATGACCCAGATTCCTTAACTTCTCAGTTTAACGAGCACTGCCTCTCTATTCTGGACAACATCTGTCCTGTCAGAACCAGATCAGTTCCTGCAGTGAACCCTACTCCCTGGTTTAATTGCAGCCTGAAGCGCCAATGCAGAAAAATTGAGCGCTTGTGGAAGAAACCCTATCTCCACGTCCATCTGCTGCACCTAAAGGATCTTCTCACATCCTTTAACTCTGCAGTCAGAGACGCTAGGGTTTCCTATTTCTCCAACCTGGTGTCCCAGAGCAAAGGGAACCCCAAGGTGCTGTTTAACACCATCAGCAGCATCGTCTCTCCTGCCTCTCCTACAGCATCCATCCACGCTGTTACAGACTGTGAGAACTTTCTGTCTTTCTTTGTGGACAAAGTCAATAAGGTTAGATCTAGCATCTCTCCTTCAGCCTTATCGCTGCCTCTCCCGACTCCAAGCAGGCCCATCACCCTAGATAGCTTTGCTCCTGTTTCTTTGCCTGAGTTAACCAAACTAGTTATCTCTATGAAGACCTCTGCATGCCCCCTCGACATCTTACCCTCATCTTTGTTTAAAAGTGCTTTTTAGTCCATCGGTCCTAGCGTGCTCTCTATAATTAATGCTTCTCTGGTTTCTGGTCAGGTCCCTGCTTACTTTAAGAACGCTGTAATCCACCCGCTTCTTAAAAAACCGAGTCTCGACCCCTCTCTCCATAGCAGCTTCAGACCCATCTCTAAACTTCCGTTCATCTCCAAGATCTTGGAAAAGGTTGTGGCTAAACAACTCACAGCTGCTCTTGATGAACATAACATCTATGATAGCTTCCAGTCAGGTTTTCGTAGAGCTCATTCTACTGAAACAGCTCTTCTTAGGGTCTCTAATGACCTTCTGAATCACAGTGATGCAGGGGACTGTTCTGTTCTGGTCCTGCTGGACCTGACTGCAGCCTTTGACACTGTTGACCATCACCTGCTACTGGAGAGGCTGAGAGACTGGGTAGGCCTATCAGGATCTGCTCTGGAGTGGTTCTCCTCTTATCTCTCTGAGCACTCCTTTTCTGTGGCCGTCTCCAAGTTTAGGTCCTCCACCACCTCTCTTACCCATGGTGTCCCACAAGGTTCTGTGCTGGGGCCTCTGCTCTTCCTCCTCTATCTGCTTCCTCTTCAACACATCCTGAGCTGAATATGCCACTTTGGTGTTGGCATAAAACAAGTCCATTATGTTATTGTCTCTGGTGGGAAAGGTAACATTCTGCATAAATGTGGGCAGAACAGATGATGGGGGAGCATGGTTGAAATCCCCAGCGATTAGAGAAAGGGCCTATGGATGCTGTGTCTGCAGCCTGCTGGTGATCATGAGCAGAGCTTCAGAGGCTGACTCCACGTTTGCAGAAGGCAGCACGTACACCACGATCACAATAACATGTGAGAACTCCCTTGGCAGATAATATGGCCTCATACTAACAGCTAGCAGTTCAATGTTATTTTTGCACAGTTTCCCTTTAATCGTGCAGTGTCCCAGTTTACACCACCTCTTGCCAGGTGACACCTTGTCACCTTATAGTCGGGATTCTAAAATGAACTCTAAAGTTAATGGGTAACCAGTTCAGAGACGTTAGAATAGGGGTGATGTGTGCTCTTCTGTTTGCTCCAGTTTGAAGCCTCATGCAAATTAAACAGCTTACTTATGCTCTGTAAAGCCTTTAAAATGAGACAAACTCCAGCAGTTTCCTGCTCTGTGGATAAGCTGCATACCATCCCCCTGCTGCTTCTGATACTAATCTTCTTACCTAGACCAGGATAACGTCTCACTAAGACCCATATCTATAAAAGTTGCTCTTTCTATCTCGTAATCCTTCAGTCAAAAAGCAGCATCTCAATTTATGATCAAATCTGTCTATTTCTGTAAACTAAACAGTGGCAGATCTAGGATATCTCTGACTGTGGGGCCATCAAGGAGGCACAGTATTTATATTTTGGCCAAGTATTAGTTCATTTGGCTCGTTAGCACCACTAGAGCTCGTAATTGCTTCCATGTAATAATCTTATCATCACTCAAAGTACTGCTGAGTGAGACGACAGTGGCCTTTCAGGGGCCAATCAGATTTCAGCAGATGCCAAAGACCTTGAGGCCCTGCCCCCAGAACTGCCAATGATATTAAATATGTTTTATGTTGTGATGTGTTAGCTGAAAGACTTTAGAACAAATACATCAAAAAAAATATTTTAATTAATCAAAAGAAACTGTACTTCTGTATGTCGGTGTTTCAGATCAATGTCGTGATGTTTGATAAAACCGGCACGATTACAAACGGCGTGCCACAGGTGACCCGTGTGCTGGTTTTATGGGAAATGGCCCGAATGCCCTTGAGAATGATCCTGGCACTGGTGGGCACCGCAGAGGCCAGCAGTGAGCACCCGTTGGGCATGGCGGTCGCCAAATACTGCAAAGATGTAAGCGTGTAGACTTCCTGTTGTCTGTGCAGCATCTGTTTCCAGATAAAACGAGTGTTCATTTAACAGGAACTGGACTCTGATGTTCTGGGATATTGCCGGGACTTCCAGGCTGTTCCTGGCTGTGGGATCAGCT
>SSNQ01034417.1:362879-392879 GCA_006942095.1 Nothobranchius kuhntae | reverse complement strand
ATGACCTCAACTTGAAATCTGTAGATTGCTTTTCTTTGTCACCGAATGCTTTGGCATTCTTGTGTCCCTAACACTTTACCGACATAATATTACCATGGTTATCCAGCAAGATTTGTGTGTTTTCTTAGTATTTCTCTCATTTTGGTACAGTTCGTAAGGAAGTGCTTTACAAATGTACCTGATTGTTGCAGGTATCAAAAGACATCAGTCGAGCTGTATGAGTCCCGTGCAAGAGGCCAAATGAGGAGCCTTCGTTCGTCTCAAATCAGTGCATATCAGGGTCTGGGCAGCCAGCGGCACAGCCCAGCTGTCCTTAAGGCGGCTCGGGTCCAGGTTGGTCAGAACCCCGAGGCACCACCCGGCACAGGATCGTCCGTTAACCCTGGCCAGGAGCAGAATCACCACTCACTGCAGGACTACCACGTTGCGTCAGACCTTAATGTGTTGTAAAGGAGAACATTGTTTTTTTTTACCTACTTCTTGTTGTTTATAAATTCAATAATGTCCTTGTTTTAGAATTTTTTTAATGTATTTTTGTAAATTGTTTAATTCTGCTCGTATGTTTAAATAAACATTTTATTTTGGAGAAGACAGAAGGTATCCTAGTCAAATGAATAACATTTACCAACTCAGTTTGTCTGAAAGTAAAAGCTGCTGATCACATTTTAATTTTCAAAGATCAACAACACAAAATAAAGCTGCTGTTTTTTTATTTGGATAAGGCCCTCAGTGTGTTAGCTACTACAGAAGAATGTTTCCGTTGTAAACATTTTGTAGGATTTACACTTTGAGATTTCGAAACAGAGCTTCAGCTACTTCAAAAAAAGCAGAAGAGGGAGAGAACAGTTGGGTTTTTTCTTTTCATTTGAAGACATTCCAGGAAAAATCATTGGAGCACAGTAATAAAATAAAATATGAGCTTACTCACAGACTGGTAGAAACCTTGTCTCTTAGTTAGACCTCCTAATAGGCTGGTTTTAATACATCAGATAGACATTTGTTATTAAGTCGTTACTGATTAAAATGCCAAGAAAAGTCTATTTGGTTTATATTTCTTGAATTCTGATTCAAACATACAATTTTAACACAGTTATTCTTAATTAATGTTTAAGTTTTAGTTCATCCACAAGGCCTAAGCATCATGATTTTATGTGAATTGTTCATATTTGTCTTTTTCTCATAGAGTTGCAAAAGCATTTTCTCCATCGGATAAGGCAAGAAGCAGCATTAATGTTTCTAATTCCAGTTTTCAGCCTAGATTAGGCAGGATTAATGTTTTAAGATTGCTGACACATTAATGGGTGAATGGGGGTTAATTCTCACCAGATTTTCAGAAATTGCTTGTTTAATATTAAAGCAAATCAAACAATAGAAATTATAAAATATAAATGTATTTTACAGCTTCAGATCATTTCTTTACAGTGAATTAGCACTTTTTTATCACCATTTCAATCTTACTTTTATTTTTTGGTAAATGTATGGATGGACTAACGGAAAACAAGGTGTCACCATAATTGTGATGTTTATTTATTTATTTAGAAAGCAATTGAAACTCCCCTCTGTTAGTTCATGTGTTGTAATTCAGACGCTCAGAGCAGTTATCCTGACTTGGTTTTATTTCAAATAAAAAAGTCCCTGAAGTTTCACAATAGAGCAAAACTTTAATAAAAACCACTGATAGGAATTTGAAAACCCCAAAGAGGTCAATTTCCTGAAAGACAATCTTCTGATCCAGGAACCTCAGAGGAGGTAAAGATTAAGTCTTCCTGCAAACGGAAACCCAGAGAGGACAAAGGGTTTCATTCTGCAAAGGTAAGCTCAGAAGAGCAATGCTTGCTGTTATCTGCTTCTGTTGGACACATGAATGAAGTCCTTGTTTTGGGTTATCCAGTCGAAGAGCTGAGACCATCTGGTGCTGTTCTCCTGCAACTGGATCTTCTTGAATTAAGATAAATGATAGTCATACTAAATGTTTTATCGAGAGGAGCATAATCTTTTAGAACTTGTGTGGTCTACATTATTGTTGTAAAAGTTGGATGACTATACCACAAACTAATGACCATATGAACTGTAAAATAAGTAATGTTGATGAAGTCCAAAGACAGTCTACCCTCCATGAACCATAAATACAATAATGGCTGAAAGTTTGAGCTGTAAAAATATCTTTAGATTGGATTTAAGGTTAATGTGCAGAATATTAGTGATTTAATAATTCACAAGAAAAAACTTAGTTTAAATTTTTTTTTTTTTTTACATTTTAGCTCTGGTACTAAATTTCAGGCCAACACAACATCAGTTAAAATAAAGATTAATGATTTATTGAGTAAACATAAAGGTACATGGTGTAAGATTGACATCCTGTGGTCAAATGTGGGTACTGCAGCCAATTTTACAAAAAAGAATGACTCCTCGCCTCCCATTCTGTGAGTTTCATGGTGGTTGACATCTACAGCGCAGCACCAGAAGATTCTAGATGACGAGCAAAGATAAGTAATAGACAGTAAGTTAATAAGTAAATAAATACATTTCACTGTAAAATCTATTAATTTCACGATAGATTGAGAATTCTGTAGAGCTATTTTTCTCATTTCTCATTATCATTGTTAGCTCAGCATTAGCCTCTTCTTTACCCAGTCTAGTAAAACAAAAAGATGTCACGGCTTCTTAGGGGTTGAAGAAATAACTTCTGGGTCGCTCCTGTAACTGGCTCAGGTTCTTTCCAAAACACTGCTGTGTTTTGCTGGCTGGTGCAGCAGCAACCTTGTGGGATCCCAGATTGTAAATACTTACTACGTCCCTCTTTAGCTCTGTTGAAAGAAAAAATTCTGACAACTTGCCAGCCGGCTGAGAAGGAAGTTTGTTAAAACGTTTTGTGACCCATCACTGTAGAATTTTTACTTATTGTGTCCTAAATGTCAACATTTTAAACAGTAAAACTGTACTAAACTGTTGTCAAAGCATAAAACCCCAAAAAGAAAAGAACAAGTTAAATTTGTTGCATTAAACTGAAGTAAAATTCATTGAGCTTCCATTACAACACACACGTTTAAAATTTTTATTTCCTTCCAGAGATTTACAAACAGATATAATCTACAGGGTACAGGGAAGAGAGCTTCCTATATGTTAATACTTATTAAGATATATATTAAGTTCTAATAACATCTGCAAAATTAAAATGAAACAGAAACCTTCATACTCGTTAAGTTCCTTGTTGAGAAAATATGCAACAGGATTTATCTTTTATTTTGAAAAGGAAGACATTGAGGAACTACACAAACAGCCTAAATCTAAGTAAAATAACAATTAACTCGTAGAAAGTCCGCTTTGGTTGGTTAATTATTGTGTCTGATGGTAGAAATCGACATGGAATTTTCTCAGAGGCTTCGTACCGTTTCTGCTTTCATGTTCCAGAACCTGAATGAGCTGAAGATTTCTATCTTCAAGGACTCAAATCCAGCAGCAAGGATGTGTTCTTTCAGATTTTTCCCTAGTTTTAACTGAGCTAAATGTAATAGTTCAATTAACTAGAGCTGACATTTAACATGCAAGTCAACTCCAGAGCTCTGAAAATCCTTCAAAACAAAGCTCTCCCGTCGTGTTTAGGTAAATATCACCCAGCTGGTTTGGGATCTGTAGAGTCTCAGGGGTCAGACAGAGGAAGACTCATAAAAGGTGCTAATGCAGCAAATGCTAGCATGAAAGCCTGAAGTGATGGAGGTCTAGTTGATGCAATCCATGATGTGGATCTGCAGGGAGTCCAGGTCCGGGAGGATCTCGTTGCACTTGGGACAGGCGTGCTCAGGAATGTTCCCCTGGTGCTGCCAATCGGCACCTGTGAGCAACAAACCCAGCTCTGGTTTAGGTCAAACTGCTGTTGTAGACATTTTTGAATGTGTCAAAGGTTGAAGCATGAAAGTCAACGTAGATAAATTCACATTGATTTATATAAAGGACTGGTCAACCTGAGCAACAGAAGCATTTCAGAAACTTAAAAGTTCACCCCATGATAGACCTCATGTAGCCCAGGATTTTCAGACAACAGTCAGTGAGGATCAAATCGAAATAAAATAAAATAGAAATAAAATTTCTTATAGTTAGTATTATGATTTTAAAATATTTTACTGTTTCAGCCATATTAAGTGGCCTCATTAATTAGAAGCTACTGGAAGCTTTTGTTTGTCCAATAGATGTGAGAAGGTGACTGCGAGAGAGCTGGAGACTTCTGCCTCTAGAGACCCGTCTCTGCTGTCCTCTCACAGTCCAGCTGGTCCAGTTCTGCTGGAGTTTCTTCCTGTTCAAAAGAAGTTTTCCTTCCCACTGTCGCCCTCACACCATGCTGCTCAGACTGCATTCAAAGCTTTAATGTTTCCTTTATTTATTATTTGACTAATTTACTGCATCAGGCCTGTACCTGGACCTGGTATAAGCTGGATTTGTTGCAGTGAACGGTACTTTGAGATGACATGTTGTGAGCTGACATGTCAAAATAAACTGAATTAAAATAAAGATGTATAAAATAAGGACATAATGTCTCTATTGTCCTCTGATGATACACCGTATGGATCTGGATCTGAAACCAGCTTTTTTGTAAACATTTTATTAATGTATTTGTAGTGGCTATTTGTCCATAAAACAAAATAATTAAATACTTTCAAATGGCCACTGGGCTACGCCAAGGGTTAGGTAAAAAAGGTTTCAAATAAAACAATGTCCATGCCAAAATTGCGTTTGGTGGTGGTTTATTCACTCAAGCAGCAAGAGCACAGATTTTTGCATCCTCTCTGTCTGTGTGGTAAAAAACCATGTTCCCTCGCAGCCCTGGCTGCTCCACCCACCTTGACCTATTTATACCAATAATCACCCACACCTGACCAATAAATAATAAACTAATTAGCCAAAATAATAAATAAAAAGATAATGCAAAACAAATTACCTTTAGCATAAAATAAATCAACTAGGCTATAACTTGTGCCTATAATAAACTAAATAGCTTCAACAGCATTAATGAAAAAGTCTAAAAGCCTTTTATTGTCTGGAACCGCATGCAGAGTTGGATGTAAACAGGATAAACAGAATCTACCTCTTCCAACCAGACTAGCTCCAGCTCCATGAGGACTTCCTCCTGTTGTTCCATGTCTCCGCTGCATTTCGTTAAGCGACCGCCTGCAGAAGAACAGATCAGCTGGATGTTATACTGTCTCACCTTTAATCAGCACAACCCAAATAAACCTAACAAAAGCAGAAGGTTCTGTTTTTTGGGGGCAGTTGGGGGCAGCAGAACTTCTGTGTGGCTCCATACCGGCCCAGTGAGTCCATCTCCTCCTGCAGCTGGCTGTTCTGCTTCTTCACAAACTCCAGCTGAGCAGCCAGACGCTCCTTCTCCTCGTGGAGCTTCTCCCTCGCCGCTCGCTCTGCGTAGAAGTCCGAGGAGTAAACCTCCGCCTGAAGAAACCAGCAGCATGATCGTTAAAACTCCTGAAACTGTCACCACAGGGGTCGTCAGCTTTTGCTCAGATTTATTTTCAGAATTCCTTCCAGTCTGACCTGAGCCTGGAAGACAGAGATGGTCTCCAGATCCTTCTCCTTTGAGAACATCTCCTGCTTCATCTCATCAATCTTGCTCTGTTTAACAGCCAGAGCTTCTTCTGCAGCCGTCAGCCGCTCCTGCAGATCATCTGCCAACTCCTTCTCCACCAGCCGGGACTGCAGAACGGGACAGGAGAACCAAACGTGACAACTTTCTAACTCTTAGTGGAACCCAGCTGGTATAAATAAACCAACATCCTCATGTTGCCTCAGCAACCCACCTCTCTTTTCTTCTTCTCCTCTTTGAGTTCGTTGTAGTCCTCAAACAGCTTGGTGTAGGCGTCCTTCAGCTGAGCCAGGTTGTTTCTGCAACAAATGAAGAAGAGACCTGAATCTCATTCTAATGGCAGATTAGACTGGACAAGTCTGTAGATCTGTGAGTCCTCTGACCTCTCCTCACCACCCTCCCTCTGCTCCAGCTGACTCGGAGTCTGCTCGCTGACCAGATGCAGCTTCAGACGGTCCTTCTCTGATGGCACAACCTGCTTCTCCACCAGCTGAGCCTTCAGGGACGCCACTTCCTGCTCCAGATCCCGACATCTACACAAAGCAAACAGCAGGTCATTGTAGATTCTGTATGTCCTTAAATGCAACATTTCAGTTGTAGCTTTATTCAGGTTCATTCAACCTTCTTGTCTTTGATAGAAATACTCATTTGTCCATCTGTTGGCAGTTATGTCTCCGTCCGGTCTTGCTTGGGACACAGGGAGCTCGTATAGCGGGTCCCGTATTGCCGCTGACTTTAGGTTTAACGCCAGTTTAGTGCCATCACAGTTGCTAGGCAACAGGACACACGCAGAGGTATGGGTGGTCCAATTTCAGAGACGTTCAAGTCCGGTCTTCCTGGTCTACGGTGGATCTGGTGTTGGTACCTACACCAGCCTATGTGGAACGGGTAGGTCGGGTCCTTCAGAGGGCTTGCCGCCCCTGAATTTGAACACAGCTGCTTGTGATGCTGGCTAAAGTGCAGCAAAGTTACATTTCTGTGTGGGAACTCTGTAACACCTCTATCCCTACCGTGCTGACANTCCCTTTAGCTAAGTCTTTGACATGAAAGCGCGTAAGCAGAATTATAGAAAATAAACTACCGTTATTTGGGTAGAAATTACTTCTATATGAGACTGTCATAATGCACATCCCTGCTTGTAGGTAGTTTTTTTTTCACGAAATGTAACTTTATTGTGAGTTTTCTTTTAGAAAGTTGCTCAAATTTTTCATTAAAGGTGCATGAAGTAAGAACGGCATCCTGTGGTCAAATCTGGGTACTGCAGTCCGTGTTTCAAAGCAAACGAGTCCATTCTGAGTGACTCCCCCTCCCATTCCGTGAGTTTGACGAGCTACGGCTCAGCGGCTAGATGATGAGCTAGCATGAGTCAAGTTGATAAGTAGATAAATACATTTCATGCTTTGCCTGCTGGTGGTGGTCGGAGAGGCCGCTGGCACCAGAGTACAACAGCCTTGCGTCTGTCAGTAAGCACTCAGGGCAGTGGTGGCTACAATGTAGCTTATCAGCACTAGCATGTGGGCTCATGGGGCTCCGGATAGGAAAACAGTTTGCTTTACACATTCCAGATAAAAACAAAATGACCACATTTCATCTGTTCATCTCCTTTCAAAACTTTTCTATACAATTGCAACTTTTTATAAAATAACACTTAATTTTATGCCTCTCTGATGGTCTAGAGCAGCGGTACTCAATAGGCGGCCTGCGAGCCAGATGAACTGGAGGGGAAGGGACAGGTGTGCAGTGCGGTTTCATTTTATAGTAAGCTTGTGACCCGGCTCCAGGTCATTTTGTTGAGTGGTCCTCGGACCATTACATTTGAGTAACCCTGGCCTAGAGCTCCATGACACTTCTACTCTTGACACAAGTTTGTCGATCTGCGAGTCCTCGGACCTCTCCTCGTCAGCCTTCCTCTGCTCCAGCTGACTCTGAGCCTGAACGCTGCCCAGTTGCAGTTTCAGACGGTCGTTCTCCGACTGCACGGCCTGCTTCTCCACCAGCTGAGCCTTCAGAGTTGCTACATCCTGCTCCACCTCTCGACACCTACACAAAACACAACCAGCACAGCAGATCAGCTGTAGCTCTTTGTTTTTGGTCTGCATCCCCCGAAGTTATTTCAGCGTCTGAGAGCAGGCCCAACCTGTCCTGCAGGTTCTTCTTCATGCCTTCAGCTTCATCCAGCTTGCACTGAGCCTGCTGCAGATCCTTGAAGAGCGTCCTCACCTGAGACTTCAGATTCTCCACCTCAGACGCTGCCTGAAAAGGTCCACAGTAACACACGAGGTTCATGAACAAAACCTAAAGGCAGAAATGTTGAGACAACCTCTAACTGCTGGAAAATCTTAAAAAAAGACACCTTCTCCTCCCTCTCAGACTCCTCCTTGCTCTCTGTTTGGGTCATTTTCTCCACTCCTTGCCTAATTTCCTCCAACACCTTGACTCTAATGGATAAAGAGATAACTCAGGTTAGATAGTTATTTGATAAAAAGGTAAATAAATTATCTTTTAGATGAGTGAGCAAAATCTTGTCATCTCCACCACCTGGCAGCAGAGGCCTGCAGCTCCACCTCCAGCCGCTCACATTGCTGCGTCTCATTTCTGAGAGACTGGAGCAGCTGGCTGACCGTCACTCCCTCGCTGTCCATCCGGGACGCCGTCATGCTGAGATCAGGACGTCTGCTGAGCTCTGCACCACATGACTCGTTCACACCTTCCACACCTCCATCCTGGAACGGGACCGAAACCTGTCACATCCCAAACAAGATTTCCTCCAAATCCCAGAGTTTGGTCTTCCGTTCGTGGACTTCCTCACCGACACCGTGATGATCTCGATGAATGAATCATCCTGGGAGTCCTGCTCGGCTTTCAGCTGCAGCTCAGAGTTCAGAGCCACCAGGTCGTTCTTCTCAGCCTGCAAACGGGCCACCTGGGCACGCAGGGCCTCCAACTCTGGATTCTGATGGGAGGAGTTGGTTTAGTTGCAGACAGAAGCCTAAACCTCCATGAGCTGGTTAGTCTTTAGCTCTCACCTGACTTCCACCTGGGGCACCTCCTGTCCTTCTGGACTCCTCCAGCTTTTTGCTCAGCTCCTGCTTTTCCTGAGTCAGCGTCTCCATGCAGCTCCGAGCTTCTCCAAGCCGGCTCTCTAGGAAGTCCCGCTCCTGACGCTGCTTCTCCCTCCATGCAGTCAGACCTTCAAAGCGTTCTTTCATTGTCAGGTTGGTCTGACGAAGGGCCTCTGGGGGACAGAATAAGAGAAATAAAATCAGACCCAGAATCTTTGGCTACTGTATGGTTGGTCAGCAGGAGTTAATTAAATCTCTGCACAGACGGGAGTTTCTTTAAGCACCACTCACTCCTCCCACCTTTTAGTTCTCTGTTCTCCTGAATGAGGTTGTTCATCTGCAGCATTGTTTCCTCCAGTGTGCCGGACTGACCGGGAGAGCGAGAGATGCCACCGTTCATCGTGGGGCCTCCAGACGTCATGACGCTGAGAGCAAATAGTAAATCAACTGGTAAAAGTAGAGAATTCCAAACGCACTTAAGGTGAGCTCCTAAATGATGGCAAAAAACACGCTGATGGCAATCGCAGTTTTGCAGTTAATTAAATTTGTATCTAAATTCATCTCCAAACCATCACAAATACTAGCCTGGCCTGCCAGACTCAGCCTCTACACAGAGGAAGAGACTCAGAAGCAGAAAGCTCCATGAGGGGCGGGACTAGCCAGCTCAAAAATAACCAATCAGAAAAAAGGCAGAAATAACAACTGCATTGCACGACACTAACTTTTAAGCTGTAGTCAAAGATGGCATGTCGTGATGGCGCAAACATCTTTCTTTAGAAGAAAGGCTTTTAGCGCTTCTTGTTGTGGTTTTAAAGACGTGTTAAGTCATTTAGAACAGAGGAAAGAGCCGCAGCTAACTCCGCTTCAGACGCCATCTTGGTTGTGAACTTCTGTACGAGAAACTGAGCGTTGCGGTGTGTGACGTACGCTGCTCAGTGCTGATTGGCTCAGTTAGGATTTTCAGAAAGTGGAGTTATTGGAATGGGAGTGTTACCAGGCTCTTTGCTTCCCCATAAGGAAGCATTGGCTAGGCTGGCAGGCTACACAAACACAACATAACCCACAAAAAATGTGTCACCATTAAAAACATGTAGTCAGATTTCAGTTCTGCCACATCCTTGGGCTGAGCTCACATGTGTTTTCGGTGTTGACAAAAGTGCAAATAAAGATGGCAGAACAAGAGCAAAACACACAGATAGTGAATAACTAATAGTTGAATATTTGCCTCCATTTTTTTAATTTTACATTGTTTTCTCCAAACATTCTGTGGAACATCACAGATTTCTCACATGTTTTTTTTTTCCAAGTATTGATGTTCCACACGAAACCCGTTTTTATTGACACGACTCAATGTTTGGACATCTGGTTTTCCATAGCAATGCTTCTCTGCTTTTATGGCAACACTGTGTGTCTGTTTCATCCACGTGACTGATCAGTTGAGTAAAAACTAAGCTTAGTTAGCTGGTGTCTACATGTCTTTAATGTCTATGTGATAGAAAACGGTTCCTTTGACAAATATATAATTTGATTATTACCTAATTAAATTATTAATTATCATTTTAATTAAATTTGTCTGTGCATTTCTACAGAAGGCTAAATTATTATGAACTCCATGGATTGGTGCACTCCTAGACAGCTGAACTCTGCCATCTGCTGGCTGTGCCTGCAGCCTCTGAATCACGTTTCCTGCAGCAGCTGAAAGGGCCACTGAAAGTTGAAATGTCAAGAAAACAGTCAAAAACATTATTTCCATGAAAAAGAAAGTTCTAAAAGACAAACATGGTTCTGAACTGACTGCATTTGTTTTGTTGATCACATTCTTGTATCTGATACTATCTCTGAAACTGAAGGGAGGGAAAATTATTAAGAAAATGTTTTATAAAACAAACTTATTATTTCACCTTGCAGCTCTGAACTATAAATAGGAACATCTCTTAATTAGTCTTTAATTGTTGTGACTGCATAGTGATGATTTAACAATTTATTTAACCACTTAATTATCCCAAAACTTTGGATTAAAAATTATTTTGAAGTGAACAGATCGTGTTAATAAAATCTTTCATGATAATCTGGGAGACTAGGCAGTTTTGGCTTGCTTTTACCACCCCCTAGTGTCTACTTAGTAGAACCAAGAGAAAAGCAAAAGCTATCTCCTCTGTGTGTGTTTGTCTTTTTAACCTAAATCTAACAGCTGAAATGTCTCCCCAGCCTTTCTTAGTGTTTACAGGAGCGGTTCATCCCAAAAAACAACAAATCAGCAGTGGTCATGACCGAAAACATGCAGGAAACGTGCTGAAACCAGATTGCAGTGCCAGGTATGTCAGCTCAAAAATTGTAATGCCCAACAGACCGACCAAGTTGAACATTCTGGCCACAAGGGGGCGATAGGAGCTGACGGCGATAGGAGCTGATTGGCCTTTCATTAACCCTTAAAAGGGTCATTTTAGCACATACTGTTCAAGAAAATGATTTAAAAATGAGGAAAAGTGTCAGACAAAAACAGCAGGCAGGTATTTCTATGTATACCACCTTTATTAACAATGCTGCATGTTGTGTTTCCAGTTGATATAAGCCAACTAATCTCTAGTATCTTATATCAACAATTTTGCATTTAATATAAACCATTTGTAAATCTTTGGATCTCACAACTGATTTTTTTCTATATTTGTTTAAACAAGGAAAACGTCCCATTTGTTCACATTGTTAATGTTACTGGAACCTGCCACTGGGGGCGCTCGTTTTGTTTTGAAGTCTACTTCCGCGTTACGGTCCTCTGGTTGTTAAAAACATATGTATAAACATGTTTATATACATATCTATGGTTAAAAACGTGTACGCTCAGCTGTAACCAGATCCACACACACCCAGAAGGACTCCCTACATTTTTATTTACTTGATGTGTGAAAACAAACAGAAACTTGATGGAATAAACAACTCCAAGCCCAATTCTAGACACATGTAATCATTACACAATTAAAAAACGAGACACAAAATGGATGATAATCCCAAGTACCTGGGTAGAATCCTGATTTGTCAGTTGCTTTTAAACTACTTGAGTTGAAATCACACTAACACGATTAAGTGACTCATTGCAACTCGTACACCAATCTGATCAGCTGATCTCATGATAATGACATTACAAATCCTGGTTAGCTCAACACATTAGCATATTGAACCGATTCAGATAAATAAACCAATAAACAGGTTATAAGATTATAACAGCAGATTTTACTGTTTATCTACAATAAGCCCCCAGATAATCACACCCGCCTTTTTATCTTTAAACTAGCTAACGAGACGCATTTCACCATAGGTTCGTGCGCATGTATTTTATTTTTTTTCTAATTCTACTGGTTCACTTTCGCTTTCCTTAGGCCCAATTTACCTGTATGTAACTCCTGGATAATCTCAGAAAAGTTATCGGTAACTTAAAAAACACTTACTCTGAGCCAAACTGCGTCACACACAACACTAAAATAAGTTTAAAAGTTTCCACTTACCTGATGTCACAAGCGGTACTAAAACAATGTCCGTGTTGGCTCTAAAAGCTCATATAACGACTTTTAAAAGCCACCGAGTCAATCAACCTTCTGCCCCTAGGTTTATTTTGCGTTACCGTAAAGTGTTCCTACTAAAATACGACATTTCCGGTTTCTGCGTTCAAAATAAAACTCTTAACAGTCAAAATAATTTTTTGGTACCATATATTTATGCCTTGAGTCACTTTGAGTCCAATGTTTCAGCTTTGAACCAACAAAATAAAAATCGTAGAAATGTGTGATTCAGTCAGTAAATATCTCGATAAGTACGTTGTACTCTAAGCCTGACCAAAGAAACCAGGCTATACATGTGTTGGTACCACGAACACTGTTTACAGCAGGTCTTCTAGTTTTAGTCTTCATCTATTTATAGGATTATTTCTATCAACATATTTTTGTTTTAATTAAAAACATGTCACCAGGGCAGAACACACACACACACACACACACACACGCAGGTAGAGGAGGGTGGAGTGCAATACCAATTCAAGTGTAAATAACAGAGGAAGAAGGAAAAATGATTTTTAATATTACACCTCTCAAGATAAAAACCACAAGGCGCTTTACAAGGTGCTATGATCTCAAATTGAGATTCTCAGTGCCTGACTGAACATTAATATTTTTTTCAGGCTGATTTCTTAAGGTTTTCTTTGCTGTGCATTAATTGTTGAGCATTAAACAAATACAAAAAAAAGTTCATTGAATTGCATCAAACAAAACTCCTTGATTATTGGACAATTAGACTGAACATCAGATCAGAATCAGATGGGTTTTATTGTCATATGGACAAGAATCAAAACATAAGAAAATTGCTGTGGTACGGTGCAAGAAAAGATAAACGATACGCAAAAATTTGAATTAGGAAATAAACCAAATGACATGATAATGATATAGGGAGGCAATTATTAGAGAATCAGCTACTATATACAAATCATTGTAGGTACTGGTCAGAGCACATCAGTTCAGGTGCAAACATAACACTAGGTGGCTAAAATAAAAGTAACTGGAGTGAACAGGTCCACGATTATCATTCATGAGTCCAACCGCAAAGGGAAAGAAAATGTTTTTGTGGTGAGAGGTTCTGGTCCGAATGGATCGGAGCCTCCTGCCAGATGGGAGTGAGTCGAAGAGACTGTGTCCAGAGTGAGACGGGTCAGCTGTTATCTGACCTGCACGCCTCACTGTCCTGGAGGTGTACAGGTCCTGTATGGAGGGGAGTTTGCAGTCAATGACCTTCTCAGCAGAGCACATACAGTCTCTTCATATCCCTTTATGGTAGCCCCAGCACATGGTGATTGAAGAGGTCAGGATGGACCTGATGATTGCGGTGTAGAACTGCCTCATCAACTGTGCTGATACTGATAGGCTGAATTTCTTTAGCTGCCTCAGGAAGTACATCCTCTGCTGGGTCTTTTTTTAATGACAGAGGTGATGGTGGGCTCCCACCTGAGGTGATGGTGGTGCCAGGAAGCGACATGAGCCCACCATAGTGATGGGAGTGTCAGAACATATAGCCTAAGTAATTTAAACAATTGAAATAATTTTTTCAGCTAACATTGTTATCAAAAAACAAGTAGCCTTGTGTGTTCTAGAATGTTCCCCCTTTTTCTAAAATACTTTTATTTAAAAGGCCCTTTGATATTACTTCCTGTTTAAGCAACAATAATTATTGCAAACTTGACTTGGGGGGTTTTCACAGGTTTCCGTTTCCTCACAGGTTACGTCGAAGGAATTAGATTTGACATGGAAAGAAAGCTGCGCGTGAACGGAACGTACTTCTTCCGCATGTTTTGAAGATCAGTGAAAAGGCTGACGTACGGAGGGCGGGGCCACACATCAGCTGACAGTGGGAATTCCCTCAAGCAGAGGGCAGAAAACACGAGAAATCCCTCTAATCCCAAAGACAACACCAAATCTATTTATTTTAAATCTAAAATGAAACTACGATTTTTTTTTACCCCGAATAATGTGCGGGTTTAAAACAGAAGAGGTTGTACTGGAACATGTTTGCATAGACATCAATATATAATGTCTATGCATGTTCATAGGGCAAGCAGTTGTTGTATATCTTTTAGTTCCTCTTCCTGGGTGAGGTCTACGTCAAGTGTTATGTATTTTGTACCAATTTACAGTACTTCCTTCAATGACCACGAGATGGCAGTGTTGTGGTCAAAACTGTACTCCATGGCAGCAAAAATCTGTTAGGTTGTGGAGAAGGGAAATCAAACACACTTCTGTAGCCACGTAGATCCTTAGAAACCCATCTTTTCCTTTGCTTGGTGGTATGTCTTTTGCAAATTTTACTGTTGAGGACTTATATCAAAACAATAGCCTGCATAATTAAACTTTCTGATACGTAAGCATACAAATCTCATATTTTAAATCTAATGACAGAAACCCAATTCTGAATCCTTCTTATTATTTATTGTGATTTTATACCCCCCAAATGCGTTTAAACAATAAAATGTTCGTTTTATGTTGAATATTCTTGTTATCACTTATTTATGTTTGATTCTAGTTACTTTAAATATATTTTGTTTGTTACCGTAAGATTTACATTTGGCTTCTAAATGGACCAGCCCACATCGAAACTGCAATAGCTGAGCGGCAGATCAGTCCGTGAATGCAGCACAGGGTTATTCTCCAAACACAAAGAAATGAAGACAACAGGTTGGAGCCGCCGAAGTTTCTGGCCATACAGCCTGAGTTGATTTTACTCTCTTCTGTTTAGGGAACAGTTCAAATTGGAACCTCGTGTGAACGCTCACAGGCCACGTGTGGTGAATTTGGAAACGCAAAAATAATTCTGTAATATTAAGGTTATAATATTTAGTTTCCGTTTTTTTTTATTTTGTCTGTGGAACATTGTAAGTGCTGGGGTAAATACCGGGGTTTTTCGGGATGCTTTCCTTAGCGTTCCTCCTTGCAGCGCTCGGCGGTTTTGCGCACCTGGAAACCTTGGACACTTTTACGCACGGCTGCCAGCTCCCCTCCGAGTGGCGTCCGCTGAGCGAGGGCTGCAGGGCGGAGCTGGCGGAGATCATCGTGTATGCTCGGGTCCTGGCGATCCACCGGGAACATCTGGATATCCGAGCAGCCAACCTGCAAAATTCGCTCCCCTTCGGCTTTGGTTATGGGTATGACAGTGCGGAGGATGGGCTGCTGTACTCAGCGGAGGTGGAGCTGCTGTGCGACCAAGCCTGGGGCAGCATGCTGGAGGTGCCATCTGGGTCCAGGCTTAACCTGACCGGACTGGGATACCTGTCCTGTCAGTCCCACACAGTGATGGAGAACTACTCCTACTTCTTTTTCCTCAGGTGAGGAGCAAGGATAGAATGTATTCCCATCTAACATCTTCAGGTGCCATGATAGTAGCTGAAATGGGTTTAAAAAAGATTAAGTTTGTATCACTATGTGGACTTTTCACACTGGCCCTTTCCATCCCTTCTTCAGAATGGATGAGAACTACAACATCCTTCCTCATGGTGTCAACTTCCAAGATGCCATCTTCCCAGACACAACAGAGAACAAGCGCTTCTTCTCCAGCCTCTTCCAGTTCTCCAATTGCACTCTGGGGAACCAACCATTCCACACGTTCAGCCCTGAGTGGGACATCCAGGAGGACAGCAGGGTGAGACACTTTAAATCTGAGTTGGATACCATAGTGACTCTTGAAGAGTCAAAAGCTTCCCCTTAAGTTAGAGGAATATGGTCATTAATGCACCTTGCGTTAAATCAGGTAACGTTTCCGTTGGTATTTGCTTGCAGTAGATGTGAACAAACCTGACATAATGCCATACAATGGAGATGACAAAAGGGAGCATTTGTTGCACCAAAACACAGATCAAGTACTGAGGCTTAACAGTATTTTATCAGTTAGGCCTCCCTTGTGTGTGTGTGTGTGTGTCTGTGTGTGTGTGTGTGTGTGTGTGTGTGTGTGTGTGTGTGTGTGTGTGTGCGCCCTAATCCCAAACTGAGTTTCTATAACAGGAATGTGATGATGATCAGCAGAAAGAGACTGCAACGGTGTTGTTACACACAAGCTAGTTAATTTGCAGAAAATCAAATTCAGCCACACACACACACACTCACACACATGCACACATAGAAGAATTGATTGCACGCTCAGCAGATTTCCGGTACAGGACCAGTGGGATCACATTCCAGCTGATTATGGATCAAAGCTGCAGCTGATCTGCTGATCTGTTTGCTTGCCCTCAGGCACAAAAGATATTTTCTGGGTCAAAGATCAGACAGCAGACAGCCAGTGGTTTTAAAGTGGTGTCAGTTTTATTTGTCTCTGTGTGTCTTCACATCCTGAAGACAGACTCATTCACAACACACAAATCTTGCTATGTCCAGAAGACGGCTGCATTTTTAAGATTTCAACAAAACATCTTTATCTTTGTTGTTTCCCAAAACAAGCTTAAATCATTTAAAATGCATGTATCAAAGGTGACAGCTAGTGGGCATTTCCTCAAGAAGTTGTGTGTTATTAGGGGTGAGGGTGGCACAGGGATCAGGGGTTTGCCTTGTAATCAGTGGGTTGCAGGTTCAAACTCAAGCTTTTGCAGAAATGTCAGTGGTTGTGTCCTTGAGCAAGACACCTCACCCTCCTTGCCTGCTGATGGTGGTCAGAAGGACCGGCGGCGCCCACGCCCAGCACCTCCGCCTCCGTCCATGAGGCCCAGGGCAGTTGTGGCCACAATGTAGCTCATCACCATCAGTGTGTGATTGGATGAATGTTTCAATGTAGTGCAAAGCACTTTTAGCCTGGCCTGCCAGACTCGTCCTCTGTTTAATTCTGCGCAGAGAAAGAGTCTGGTAACAGGGAGAGAGGCACTTGAGGGGTGGGACTAGGCAGCTCAAAAATAACCAATCAGTACAAAGGCGGAAATGCCGACTGAACCGCGCAACGCTGTAGTTTTTTAGCTGTAGTAAAAAAAAGGCGTCTGGCAACGACGCAAACACCTTTTACTTTTTTAGAAGAAATGGTTATAGCGCTTGTACGTGTGGTTTTATAGACATTCAACTCATTTAGAACAGAGGAAAGAGCCGCAGCAAACTCCGCCGTTGTCTTCGTTGTTTATGAGAAACAGAAAGTCGCTATGTGTGACATCTGTGACACTGTAGTTTATTAGCTGTAGTCAAAAATGGCATCTGGCGGCAGCGCAAACATCTTTCTTTAGAAACAAGGCTTTTAGCGCTTCAACTTGTGGTTGTTTTAAAGACGTGTCCAAGTCATTTAGAACGGAGGAAAGAGCCGCAGCGAACTCCGCTTCAGTTGCCATGTTGAAACTTGGCGTTATGGTGTGTGACGTAAGCTCCTCAGCGCTGATTGGCTCAGTTACAATTCTCGTGGGGTGGGGTTATTTGAATGGGGGAGTTCCCAGACCCCTTCTCTGTGCAGAATTAAACAGAGGAGGAGTCTGGCAGGCCAGGCTAAAAGTGCTTTGGAGTCCTCTGACTCAGAAAGACACTAATAGCCTAGTGAACTAGACCAAATTCTTATACCAATATGGGTCATTTAAATGGTAAATGGCCTGTATTTGATATAGCATCTTCTAGAGTCCTGGAACCCCTCAAGGTGCTTTACAACACAATCAGTCATTCACCCATTCACACACTGGTGGGGATGAGCTACGATGTAGCCACAGCTGCCCAGGGGCTCACTGACAGAGGCGAGGCTGCCGAGCACTGGCGCCACCGGTCCCTCAGACCACCACCAGCAGGCAACGTGGGTTAAGTTCCTTGCCCAAGGACTCAATGACAGCGACAGACTGAGCGGGGCTCGAACCTGCAACCTTCCAATTACGGGGCGAGCACTTAACTCCTGTGCCACCGTCACCCCATTTATCATTAGGAGAGAAACTATACCAACATTGAAGCATGGTGGTGGGCTTGTTATGGTTTGGTGTTGCTTTGTTTTCCCATGAACCTGAAAGGTCATTAAAGTATTTTATTCAAGCACAAATTTAGCTTCATATTGAAGATTAATTTTGAATTGAATTGAATTGAATATAGTAAATTACTTTAAAGATATTAAGTTAAAATGAAAAATTGAATTGGAGTACTAACAGATTGTATGAGGTCTTGTAATATTGTGTGAAATTACATTTAAGCAACACTCTCAGGTCTCAAGTCACTCATTTGTCTTGCTGAGAAATGATCCAGTGCAGATAGAAGTAATAGGCTCCCTCGAACAAAGCAGATTTTGATCTTCTTTGGCATGTTCTTGCTGTGTTGCTTTTCTAACTGCATTGTTGGTTCTTTTTTAAAACACAGAAAAGGTTTATTTTTACCATGCTGACAGTCTCGTTCACGGCTGCAAACTTCCTTAGAGCTGACGCTGATGGTGGCGTCACTTCCTACTCCATTTATCTGCGGGCAGCAGAGGACGTTGTCGCCCGCCGCTGCCCCCTGTCCCTGAGTCAGAAACAGAAGGCAGTATAGCATTTATGGACATGAAAATAAGCAGGCAGACTGACGGAACCCTAAACATAAACACATACAGGAAACCAACACACACAGACCAATATTTATTATGGNGCAACGCTGTAGTTTTTTAGCTGTAGTAAAAAAAAGGCGTCTGGCAACGACGCAAACACCTTTTACTTTTTTAGAAGAAATGGTTATAGCGCTTGTACGTGTGGTTTTATAGACATTCAACTCATTTAGAACAGAGGAAAGAGCCGCAGCAAACTCCGCCGTTGTCTTCGTTGTTTATGAGAAACAGAAAGTCGCTATGTGTGACATCTGTGACACTGTAGTGGGGCGACGGTGGCACAGGAGTTAAGTGCTCGCCCCGTAATCGGAAGGTTGCAGGTTCGAGCCCCGCTCAGTCTGTCGCTGTCGTTGTGTCCTTGGGCAAGACACTTAACCCACATTGCCTGCTGGTGGTGGTCGGAGGGACCGGTGGCGCCAGTGCTCGGCAGCCTCGCCTCTGTCAGTGCGCCCCAGGGCAGCTGTGGCTACATTGTAGCTCATCCCCACCAGTGTGTGAATGTGTGTGTGAATGGGTGAATGACTGATTGTGTTGTAAAGTGCTTTGGGGGGTTTCAAGAACTCTAGAAGACGCTATATCAAATACAGCCCATTTATCATTATCATTATTTATTAGCTGTAGTCAAAAATGGCATCTGGCGGCAGCGCAAACATCTTTCTTTAGAAACAAGGCTTTTAGCGCTTCAACTTGTGGTTGTTTTAAAGACGTGTCCAAGTCATTTAGAACGGAGGAAAGAGCCGCAGCGAACTCCGCTTCAGTCGCCATGTTGAAACTTGGCGTTATGGTGTGTGACGTAAGCTCCTCAGCGCTGATTGGCTCGGTTACAATTCTCAAGGGGTGGGGTTATTTGAATGGGGGAGTTCCCAGACCCCTTCTCTGTGCAGAATTAAACAGAGGAGGAGTCTGGCAGGCCATGCTAAAGCACTTTGGAGTCCTCTGACTCAGAAAGACACTAATAGCCTAGTGAACTAGACCAAATTCTTATACCAATATGGGTCATTTAAATGGTAAATGGCCTGTATTTGATATAGCGTCTTCTAGAGTCCTGGAACCCCTCAAGGTGCTTTACAACACAATCAGTCATTCACCCATTCACACACTGGTGGGGATGAGCTACGATGTAGCCACAGCTGCCCAGGGGCTCACTGACAGAGGCGAGGCTGCCGAGCACTGGCGCCACCGGTCCCTCAGACCACCACCAGCAGGCAACGTGGGTTAAGTGTCTTGCCCAAGGACACAATGACAGCGACAGACTGAGCGGGGCTCGAACCTGCAACCTTCCAATTACGGGGCAAGCACTTAACTCCTGTGCCACCGTCACCCCATTTATCATTAGGAGAGAAACTATACCAACATTGAAGCATGGTGGTGGGCTTGTTATGGTTTGGTGTTGCTTTGTTTTCCCATGAACCTGAAAGGTCATTAAAGTATTTTATTCAAGCACAAATTTAGCTTCATATTGAAGATTAATTTTGAATTGAATTGAATTGAATATAGTAAATTACTTTAAAGATATTAAGTTAAAATGAAAAATTGAATTGGAGTACTAACAGATTGTATGAGGTCTTGTAATATTGTGTGAAATTACATTTAAGCAACACTCTCAGGTCTCAAGTCACTCATTTGTCTTGCTGAGAAATGATCCAGTGCATATAGAAGTAATAGGCTCCCTCGAACAAAGCAGATTTTGATCTTCTTTGGCATGTTCTTGCTGTGTTGCTTTTCTAACTGCATTGTTGGTTCTTTTTTAAAACACAGAAAAGGTTTATTTTTACCATGCTGACAGTCTCGTTCACGGCTGCAAACTTCCTTAGAGCTGACGCTGATGGTGGCGTCACTTCCTACTCCATTTATCTGCGGGCAGCAGAGGACGTTGTCGCCCGCCGCTGCCCCCTGTCCCTGAGTCAGAAACAGAAGGCAGTATAGCATTTATGGACATGAAAATAAGCAGGCAGACTGACGGAACCCTAAACATAAACACATACAGGAAACCAACACACACAGACCAATATTTATTATGGTCATCAGAACACCCCACCATACACACAATGTCAGTAATCAGAACGTTATATCACCGAGCAAAGATGATAACAGAAGAAAGAGACCGTAAACAAGAGGCCAAACACATACAAAATGCCTTAAAGACCTGCGGATACCCGACATGGGCAATAAACAAAGGAAAACAACAAACAACAACAGAAAGAAAAGAACAACCTAAGCAAAGAACCAGAAACCCAGAAACCCAGAAAGACAAGAACCAAAACCAGTGATAACCCTACCATACATCAGAGGCATAACGGAAAAAATAAGAGCAACAATGAAAAAACACAACATAAACACACCAACAAAAACATACACAACAGTTAGAAACAGACTAGTGCACCCAAAAGACAAGATACCAGCTGGACTTAAATGTGGAGTCATTTACGAAATCCCATGCAAACTCTGCAATAAAACATACATAGGAGACACCGGACGCCAACTCAACACACGAACAATAGAACACAGAAAGGAGTGCGAGAAAGAAACAGGTTGAAGACACACAAGAGCAGCAAAACAAGCAGCAGAAAGTACAATAAAGAAGTCAGCCGTAACAGATCACTGCACAAGAGAAAACCATATAATGGACTGGGACAGCACAAGGATCATAACCACCGAACAACAGAAATACAAAAGATGGATAAAGGAAGCCATAGAGATAAGGAGACGTGGATGTGGGACCATGAACAGAGACGATGGAGTTTACTCATTGGATCGCGCATGGGACTGCATCATCGGTGAGGGGAGAGCGGGCAGCAGAGGGCGGCAACGTCCTCTGCTGCCCGCGGATAAACGGAGTAGGATCTGTTTGCTTGTCACCATCAGCGTCAGCTCTGAGGAAGTTTGCAGCTGCAAACGAAACTCTCAGCAAGGTGAAAAGAAACCTTTTCTGTGTTTTAAAATAAGAACCAACAATGCAGATTTTGATCTTTTTCTTTGTATGGCGGTCTTGAGTTAGCAACCAGAAGCTAGTACTTTGGTTTTAGTCCAAGTGTTGCAATGAACTGTTGGACCCAAACACACCGCATAAGACCACCTGTCAGCTGAAGCAACTTACACTCACACTCAGAAGCCCCATTTGTTAGTGGTTGATTAGTCTTTTGAAATGAACCCATTATACAGTTTATTAGAGTTAGTTGAAGTTAGCTGGTCTATCCCCTTAGAGCAGGAATGTCTAAAACACGGCCCTTTGAGCGATTTTGTGTGGCTCCCTCTTTAATTTCTTGGAAGAGGAATTTTGTCTCTCTGGTTTGACTGTTGATGTAGATCAATGCTTTCTAGCAAAAGATGTTCAGATTCATACCAACATGCCCAACTTGGATTTATTTTGTGGAATACAAAAAGTAATTCACCCAAAAGTAAAATTTTTACATTTTTCAATCCAATTTTTGTGGCCTGTTACCTTGAAGATTTTGGACTTCATCTTGAAGGGTTTGGACACCCTTGCCTTAGACAGTATGCTTATTTCCATTGGTGGCCGCTGGAAAAACTGTGCAGGTCTAGTTTCTGACCAGTCTTTTCGTCAGGTTAAGCCCCACTCTGTACCTTGGTCTTGCCCTAACCGTTGCTGTAATTTCTAGTGATCCAAAGAATGCTAAGAGGATTTCTTTCTTATTTATACAAGATGTTATATCTGAAAATTATTTTCTTTAACTAAATTGTCAACAAATCTGCTTCTAGAGCTTTTAAAACCCATTTTTACTTAAAGATTAAAAAATCTTTAAAAAAGAAACAATCTTGTATATAGCGCATCTCAAGATAAAAATCACGAAGCACTTAAACCATCCTAAACCATCATATGGACCATACCTATTTACTCTGAGACCATTTAAATTAGGTACTTAAATGTCTATTTACTCCACAGACTTACAATATCCAGATGTTAGTATCATTGGCAGCCACATTGCTTCATATTTTATGATGATCTTGACTGACCAGTCATGCACCTTATGGATCTCATGACAAAAAATTTAAAGACAGATTTATTGAAATTTTAAAGATTACTTGACTATGTTAGGCAGTGTCACTAACATGCTGAGGTGGGATGACTTGTTCATCTTTACAAAAGTTCAGAGGTCAGATGGAAAGGGTTGGATGCCTTCCTCGATTTGAGGATGAGCGGTCACATGCACAAGCTGGAACCTTCAGGCCAAAACAAGACAAGGAAACAGGTGTTTTACTTTGGGTAATTGTGGTGAGAGAACAAGATGAAAGGACTTGATTATTTGTAATTCTGTCCCTGTTGCAAAAAACTAAAATGTAAGGGCTTATTTCCCCACGTTATTGTTACGCCATTTCACCGCTCTCTTTGTGCTTTGCAGGCGCGTTGCAAGCTTTTCAAAAGTGTGGGGGATGTTGTCTGTGCCTAAAATTATTTCACGTTATTCATCGTGTTAGTTTAAAGTGTGTGTGTGTGCGTGCATGTGTGTGTGTGTGTGTGTGTGTGTGTGTGTGTGTGTGTGTGTGTGTGTGTGTGTGTGTGTGTGTGTGTGAGTCTGCTCTGTCTTCTCGATCCCCAGTGAGTCATGGTGGATGGCTGCTTATACTGAGCCAGGATCCTCTGGAGGTTTCTTCCTGTTAAAAGGGAGTTTTCCTCTCCACTGTCGCTTTATGCTTGCTTAGTATGAGGATTGCTGTAAAGTCACTGACACCAGTCAGTCACTTGATGCAATTTGCTGGGTTCCTTATATAGGAAACATTATTTCTGATTGGCTTAATGAACTGACCTGAATTGGAATGTGTATTATGTGAAGTGCCTTGAGACGACTCTTGTCATGATTTGGCGCTATATAAATAAACTTGAATTGAATTGAATTGAATTTCCATAATGGCAGGTGCGAACTTTAGACGCGTCACTCATGTCTTCATTTTAAACGTGTTTAAACTGTTCAGAATACAAGTCCAGGATCTGTCTCGTTCGATTGGTGTAACTAAAGTTTGTTCTGAATGAAACTTTACATTAAACCATGTTGAAAAGGTAAGAAAATGATCCAATTAAATTGTTTTCCCCTCATTTACAGTCAGTACAGCACAGTGCGCGTGGCTCTGGGGTTAATCAAGTTTAATTGTTTCTCTTTGCAACAATCTTCACAAGAAGGCAAAACAGTTAAATAGCAGGTTACAGATATTTCAATTTGACTGTTTATTTTGACGGATAAACTCAAGGATTTTGGTTGTTTTGAAAGAATTACCCCAACGCGCACTGATGCGCACTGATACAGATGAGCTGACATTTTAATTGTTATGCACATCGCGGAGGTAACTAAATCAATCAAGAAATGATTCCCATCAGAACATCAGAGCATTATACTGGACACTGTGCTCAGCGCAGCTCGCGGCGCACACGGTGGACAGTGAGCTGAAGATCTGTAGAGGGGTTCGGAGCGCAGCGCAGCATCACAGCGATGCGGTAAGATTTCCTCCCACTGAAGCAGTCTGGAAACCCAGTCTCTCTGAGGGATGTGTCACCTGGAAAAATGTTCTCTGATCATGACACTTTGGCTGAATAGCTCTTGTTCCCGTCTCTAATATGGAGATGCATGACGCAACCTGTCTGAGGCAGAATAGCCTCTTCAGCTCAGAAAGCTCCTGTAGAGACATTTGATCACGCACAAAGTTTATGTGGAGCAGAAGCGGTCGGGCCACGGCAGGTGAAATGTTCCTATAGCCTACATGAAGTGAAACTGTTTAATTGTAACAGTAATGTGTTACTGGACATGCTGGTCTGGTTGGTTAGACCAGTGTTTGAAGTGGAAAACACACACACACACACACACACACACACACACACACACACACACACACACACACACACACACACACACACACACACACACACACACACACACACAAACGTTCACACACCAATTAAAATAATGCTGATAGCGTGGACTAGAAGACAGGTGATGGTTTACGTATTTAAATGATGATCAGGCTGCTGTAAAATGTAATCTCCATCCACATCCAGACACAATTATCCTCTATTCTGTCTCTATTTGCTCTGCTCTTGTCTGGGCTGACGTTGCGCACGGCTGTGATGCACATTTTACGCATTTGGAGAGGTGGGCTGGATGCTTTGCTTTTACCGGAAGATGGAATTTTTTTTTTTATCAAAAATGTCGGAGATTTTGCCCCATGAATAACCGTAAAAACTACCGGTGTGCATGTATGAAAGAGTCCTACGTTGAGGTAAATATTAGAAGTGCAGGTAATGCATGGTGCCGGTCCACTTAATGCACGGGTGTAGACTAAATATGAATGAAAAATGAATGAAAATTAAATTGTGAGTTTTTACTTCATATTTTAGAAATAAAAATGACGGGGGAAAACATTTGTGACATCTTTTTAAACGAAATTCACTAGCGCAACCTGCCTGCTTCTTCACTTAAGTCACTGCTTATTAAGGTCCGTCCAAAATACCGTGACCCATCCAAAAATGAAAACCTGGTGCCGCGCCTGTTGTAAACCTCTGCAAATTGTTGTTCTTCACTTTATCAAACTCAGACTTTGTACAGCTAATGTCAAGATGTAAAATTATGAATTCAGTCGAGCTCTTCCCTCTCTCCCTCTCCTGTTTGTGAGAAACAGGAGAGGAGGGGAAGAAGGAGATGAGGCAAACAGAGTGAGTGCGAGAAACCAGACTGGTGTGGAGGTGAGCAAAACAGCTGGAAAAGTGTGGGTGTTGAACGATCTCAATAAGAAAAGTGTGGGTGTTGAATCCCCCACATCCCCCACGGGTGTGACGCCCATGGTGCTTTGATGTTTTAAGATATCCTTCAGCTATAATTAAACAAAAACCTCCCTAAAATTAAAGCTGGGGATGGGCTTCCTTCTGTACCGTGGGAAACAGATGCTGTTCCAAACCAGACTTCGTCACTTATAGTTTCCGACCAAACCTTCAATTGACCTTCACTCAAAGCCGTGTTTTAACACTGAAAAGATCTTTAGAGCAAACCGGATACAGATTTATTTTGGACTACACGATGTCCAGTGTTTTTATGTGTCAAAGTTTTAAAAGATTGTTTCTGATTATAATCACTCACATTTGAGTTTTTCATGCAGGCTGAACATGAAAATAGTCTCCTACACCTATTTCCTGCATTAGCTTCTGATAGAAAATAGACAGAAAAACACTGACAGATCTGTGTTCAAACTGTCATTCAACATTCATGGACTCGCACATCTTGACTCACGACAGGGAGGGTTTAGCGTCCAGGAAACAGCAGAGAATGTCTCGGCTAGTAGAAGCTAACCGTTAGCATTAGCAACTCCATCACATAGCAGAAGCTCCTCCAGACTTGTGTTATTTGTGGAGATAAAACATCAACGTTGAAAAGCAAACTGAGTCAGTGGTAGGGTCATGTTGCTGTTATCCAATCAGAGGTGAGATGTCAAAATATCAGGAAATAAGACTCCAAATCCTGCCGTGTTCTGCCCCTTTCTTCTCCAGCTGACTCCTCCATGCTAATACAGACACTAACCCCCCCTCAAGTACGACTTACAAAGCATTCATTCCTACTAGACACCACTGCAAATATATTGATTAAACGAGTGTTCAACACTTTTACCACTTTGTTATGTGCAAATTAAAGACCAAGTTCACTTGAAATTTGATAGGCCAGTCTGAGTTGCACATGCAGATTGATCGTGAAAATAGTCTTCTATCCCATATTTTCTACATAAGTCATCTATAGACAGTATAGGGAAACTCTGATTAGAAAAAGCAGTCAATTGCATGCCACGTTGCAAATAGGGAGTCTAAGTCTCTTTCTTCCCTTTCTGCTTGACTCATAGGTCCCTGGAAGAATGAAAAAATGAATGCAAGTGAACGGGGCTAAAAGAGCTTTTTTCTAATCCGCTTTGCCTTATGCCCCGGATCGCACATATGTTCAATTTAAATGAAAAGTAATGACGTGTGTTTCGACCACATTTGTCACATGCTTTGAGATCCATCTTTGTAAAAAACTATAATCACTATCACTAAAAATCAGATGTCAACACGTCGCATATATGACTTCACCACAGAATCTCTTCCACCCTAGCGCAGCTGCTACTTACCACATGGCAAGAATTATGGTGGTTCTTTCCTCCTGAAAGAAGGTACTGTAAATGCTACTCACACCAAACCTTCTGTCAGGAATCTTGTCATGACCTTTGACCCAGCTCTCACCCTGGATTCTCATGTCAGTTCTCTTGTTCGCTCTTCCTTCTTCCATCTCAGGAACATTGCTAAGCTGAGTCCCATTCTGTCCCGCTCTGAACTTGAGACAGTTATCCACACCTTCATCTCCTCACGCTTAGACTACTGTAACTCTCTTTTCACGTGTCTGAGCAGAACCTCCCTGAACCGTCTACAGGTGGTTCAGAATGCCTGTGCTCGGCTTCTGACCAAGTCCTCCAAACACACCCACATCACCCCGCTTCTCCTCCAGCTTCACTGGCTGCCAGTCAACTTCAGGGTTCATTTCAAGATCCTGGTTCTGGTCTATAGGGCCTTACATGGACAAGCACCACCATACATTGGTGATCTTCTCAGTCCCTACACCCCCAGCAGGTCCCTGAGGTCCAGTGATCAAAGCCTACTGGTTGTGCAGCACCAGGCTAAAGACCAAAGGTGACAGATCATTTGCTGCTGTGGCCCCCAGACTCTGGACCTCTCTCCCCCTGAGCCTGAGATCAGTGGACTCAGTGGTCTCCTTTAAAAAGCAGCTGAAGACTCTCTTGTTCAGGCTGGTTTTTGTATGACCTTCTTCACCACTCTCCTTGTTCTGCTCTCCCCACCTATTCCACCTTCCTCAGGATCCAATGATTTCCCGCTTTCCTATTCACTCTCTCTCTTTCTTTACATTTTTAATCACAATTGTCTATTTTTTGCTCATTTTAAATATATTTTTTTAACCATTTTCTAAATTCTTTTTTATGTTTTTACATTTTTTTTTGTTTTTGTGAAGCGCCCCGTGATTTTTATCTTGAGAGGCGCTATAGAAATCTTCTTCTTCCACCACTACCACTACCACTACTACTACTACTACTACTACTAACTACTAACTACTAACTAATACTAACTACTACTACTAAATGGCCAGTATTTGATACAGGCCATTTACACCCCATGGTGCTTTAGAAATCATTCACATGCTGGTGGGGATGAGCTACATTGTCGCAACAGCTGCCCTGGGAAGCATTGACAGAGGCGAGACTGCCGAGCACTGCCACCGGTCCCTCCGACCACCACCAGCAGGCAAGGATTCAGCGCTCGCTCAACTTACAGCCATTTTTCATCTGCTCTTCTCCACATCTGGTTCGATGGCGTCAATTTGGTGATGCGCTTTCTGGAAGTACTACATGGGCTTCCTATTAGCATTCATGGACTCACCCATCTTAGCGCATGACAGGGAAGGCTGTTGTTGATTTTGCATCCAGGAAGGAAGAGCGCATGTCTCGGTTAGTAGAAGCTAACCATTAGCATTAGCAACATGGCAGAACTTCTTCAGTAGCGCCAGAGCTTTTCTTTGCACAGAGATCAACTCACAGGGCATTCATTTATACTAGACTGCTGCAAATGTGTTGAAAAATGAGTGAACTTTGTAACTGTGATTCATGTTAAACATAAAAGCTTCTCAAGATTTTACATATGCTCACAGGGCTGTCTCCACAGCTGCCTGTTTAATTCTGCTGTGGGATGTCGATACTTGTGAGGAACTCAGTGAAAATTGTGTGAAAAAGCAGAAGCAGAGGAGAACTGGTTCCCTGTGGGTCCTGTTTTCTTTGTCTTGTGTTTTTTTCTCTTACTGTCACCTCTTTGTTCTTCTATCTCTTCATCTCCTACTCCTTTTTCCACCCTGCTCACAAAAACTGAACAAAAGCCTTACGAGAAAGAAGAAAACTTTCTTTCTCTCTTACATCAACATGCAGACAGGAAATACACGAGGCTATTTCAAGGGGCACTTACTGAGTTTATTTAAACACATACAAAGAGAAATAAAAATGAACACTTTGAATTAACTAGGAGAAAACTCTAGATAAGAAAAACAACTTGTGAGTAAAATATGTACATAACCAGAAATACTCAAAATACACAGCCATAGAGTCAGATTTACCAAAAATATAATCATCTTTGAATTTTATTTGTGTCTAAAACTAGTTTAAATACATTGTTATTGAATTTGGGGACATTTGTGGAGATGCTCTGTAAATACTGTTTATACAGATGATGCTTTAGCAGCAGGTAACGGTTGGATGTTTTGACAGGTGCTGCTTGTGTCTGTGTTTTTGAGGCTTGTACTGAGTGTCTATGGGCACATGGAAAAATTAAAATAGGTTTGATTTATAATCTTTTCAAGTGATCATTCTTGATGAAAGTTTAGAAAAGTGCAGATCTGATAGTATTTTCTGTTAAATATCTTAGATTTATTTTTTGTTTCTGTGTTTGACAAATTCAAAAATACAGTGGTGGCCAAACTAAAATCTGTCCTGAACAAAAAAGATCTTCGGTCAGTTCATGCTTTTGTAAAGTCACGTCTAGACTATGCCAATTTTCTTTTATATGGTATTCCCTCCTCTTCAGTGGTACGCCTCCAATTGGTTCAGAATGCTGCCGCAAGGTTTCTTACGGATATAGACCGACGGCAGCATATCACCCCCGTTTTGGAAAATTTACACTGGCTTCCAGTTCAGTTTCGTATTAAGTTCAAAATTCTGAGGTCCTCTGACCAGCACCTTCTGCTTGTCCCTCCTGCCCGCTATATGGCCCGTGGCGAACGGGCTATTTCAGTTTGTGCGCCTAAACTTGCGAACGAACTCCCCCTGACGGTCCGACTTGCCCCCTCCCTTCCTGCTTTTGAAGTACCCTGGCCTTCCCGGCTGAGACTGTTTAACCCGTTTGCTTTCCTGTTTATTTATTTATTTATTTATTTATTAATATTTTTCATTTGTTTGATCTATTTTGGTGATGTATTGTCTTGTACAGCACTTTGGTTGGCATTGTCGCTGTTTAAATGTGCTTTATAAATAAAGGTTGATGATGATGATAAAATCAGGGAAATGAAACACTGCTGTTCTTCAGGAGCAATCAGGCCTGGTAACCCAGCTGAGTTCTGGTCCATAAATCAGATACAAATATGTCTTCTGACCCTGGAACATTAAAGTATGTGACCTCCCCCCCGTCAGAGTGGGATGAGGGGTGTCTATGCATGTCCAACACACATCTTTCTCGGCTGATCTTGAACCGTAAGTAGGGAGTGTGTGTAGATACTGTCTCTT
>SSNQ01034417.1:325959-337863 GCA_006942095.1 Nothobranchius kuhntae | reverse complement strand
TCTCTCGCCAAATAGAATATTTACTAAGACATCACAATATAACTATAGACACATTGCTTGGTGTGTGTGTGCGTGGGTGCGTGCGTGTGTGTGTGTGTGTGTGCGTGTGTGTGTGTGTGTGTGTGTGTGTGTGTGTGTGTGTGTGTGTGTGTGTGCGTGTGTGTGTGTGTGCCTGCTCTGTCTTCTCGATCCCCAGTGAGTCGTGGAGGATGGCTGCTTATACTGAGCCAGGATCCTCTGGAGGTTTCTTCCTGTTAAAAGGAGTTTTCCTCTCCACCGTCGCTAAATGCTTGCTTAGTATGAGGATTGCTGTAAAGTCACTGATTGCTGTAAAGTCACTGACACTAGTCAGTGACTTGATGCAATTTGCTGGGTTCATTATATAGGAAACATTTTTTCTGATTGGCTTAATGAACTGACCTGAATTGGAATGTTTATTATGTGAAGTGCCTTGAGACGACTCTTGTCGGGATTTGGCGCTATATAAATAAACTTGAATTGCATTAAAGACCAAAAAAATAAAAGTTTTTGCCTATATATATATGTGTGTGTGTGTGTGTGTGTGTGTGTGTGTGTGTGTGTGCAGGGCTGTTGCTAGCTATTTTGGTGCCCTAAGCACAGAGGCTTCGTGGTGCCCCCCCCCCCCCCCCCTCACACACACACACACACACACATACAGAAAAAATAACACAGTATGTGCAAGCCTTAAATGTTCTTTAATTCTCTTGTATGCACAAACTGCTTATTATTTTCCAAAAAGTAGGATTGATATTTAGTGTGTGCGTGTGTGTGTGTGTGTGTGTGTGTGTGTGTGTGGGGGGTCATTTTGCCTTGGCCCCCAAAATGTCTTGAAACGGCCCTGGGTGTGTGACTGAGTTTTGAAGGTGATCTGAATTGTGTCAAATGTATAAATATTGCATGTGTGAAACTTATTGTTTAATACTGGTAAAAACGTGTAGTGGAGATAAATCTACCTACATTTTACTTTTCAACACTTTGTTTTGTTTTCTTGTTTTTATTTAACTATTTTCCTGTCCTGTCTGTCTCTCATCTTCCTGCATCTCCTCTAAACTCTCCAGAAAAACTGCTGCCTGGATTCTTACTTTTTCACCTCATCAGTTACTTCTGAGCAGATCAAAGGGATCTCCTGACCGCAAAGCGGAGTGCGCGATTTGATGCTGCGTCAGTGAGGTGAAATCACCGCAGTGCAGGTGATGAGCTCTGCAGTAGCAGAGCGCTTCAGGCACAAATAAGACAGAAAGTAGAGAACATGAGCAGACATGAACGATCGTGTGTTAATTATAGTTTTTTGGTTGCGCCACTTTGAGAATGGACCGTGCGCTGGAAGCAGCAGCCTGGAGCGCTGCGCAACAACGCGCTGTGTCCCTCTCTGTGCTCTCTGCTCAAAAGAGTCCATAAATGATGTAATATAGGTAGAAAACTTTTTTCCGGCTCCCCTGGATGTGTAGGATATACAGCTCCCCCATAATTTGATCCCTGCTCCTGGATGAAAAGCCGGACATTTTCAACAATATAAGAACCCCCAGTCCAGACGCCCCGGACAGAGAGTGAAAAGTGGACACGGTCCATCTTCTTTCCTTTTTGTATTGTTTTCTCTCTGTAAACGTGCTGTTAACTTGCTTTTCACATCTTCTAATTGAAATCTGTCTTTATCATATATTTATTATTTTTCATAAGCTTGCGTTTGGTGCCCCTTCCCCGGCGTGGTGCCCTACGCGCTGTGTGTGGTGTGCGTGTGCAGAGCGCCGGCGCTGTGTGTGTGTGTGTGTGTGTGTGTGAGAGACTGGTACAACTCAGCTACATTAGATCTTCAACAGAACATTTGTAGCTTTTTCATCCCTGAATGAACCTGAAAATGTCTGCATGCTCCAACAATCATGTCTACTTATAAATCAGACTGTGGTAATGACAAGCTCAAAACAATAAATTTAAACAATTAAGGCGACATTTCTGTACATCTTATTGGATTTTAGAAATGTCTCTACAGACAATCAAGAGTACATAAAAGGCATCAGGAGGTGGTTTAACTAGTTTGTCCAGCAGCTAATCGATTACCAATGCAGTCAGCCACAGGCATGTGTTTACAAAAATGAATCTGTTAGAAATTACCAACAAGTGACTCAGTGGTTCGGAGTTTTTGGGAAACACATTTAAAGATATAGGCTACAAAAAAGACCAGATCAAAGAATGAATTAAGAACTAAATAACTAAAGAGTTAAGGCAGGGAAACTCTGGTATACCAGGATTTTTCCTGGCTCAAATTGAGGCAGAGGTGGTACCATCCTGACAATGCGCCAGCACATGCATACTCTGTGCATTCAACTGCCTCACTTTTTCAAAGGCAAAATATTATAAAAGGCTCAATAATATGCATTAGATTGGTGTTTAGTTCCTTTTTCCCATCTGATATTTATAGTTAAAAATATTTTTAAATATTTGACCTACATTTCAGTAACATTTTAGGTTTGTATTAATAACACTCATCTTAGCCAAAATAACACATAAATATATCCAGTAAAATATAATGCATTTCATTAAGATGCATTTGTATTGGAAATGGTAATATTTAATTTCTGCTGCTAACAATGTAATGGTGGCATGTCTATTATGTATGGGTTAGGGGGGTGTTCGGTTTTGCCTTGGCCCCCAAAATGCCTTGAAACGGCCCTGGGTGTGTGACTGAGTTTTGAAGATGATCTGAATTGAATCAGATGTATAAATATGACATGTGTATAACTTATTGTTTAATACAGGTAAAAATATGTAGTGGAGATAAATCTACCTACATTTTACTTTCAAGCTTTGTTTTCTTGTTTTTATGTGACTATTGTCCTGTCTGTCTCTCATCTTCCTGGTCTCCTCTAAACTCTCCAGAAAAACTGCTGCCTGGAGTCTTACTTTTTCACCTCATCAGTTACTTCTGAACTACGCAGATCAAAGGAATCTCCTGACCGCAAAGCGGAGTGCACGTTTCGATGCTGCGTTAGTGAGGCTAAATCACCGCAGCACACGATGAGCGAGCGCGTCAGGAACGATTAAACGATCATGTGTTAATAATGTTTTGTTGCGCCACCTTGACAATGTATCATGTGCCGGACGCAGCGGGCGCACCAGCGATCAGTGCTCTGTGTCCACTCCGCTCAACAGAATTCCACTACGCCAACAGTCCATAAATATTGTAATATAGGTAGAAACTTGATCCCCCCCCAGACGCCCCGAACAGAGAGTGAAAAGTGGACAAGTCCGGGGGAAAGAGGACGTATGGTCAGCCTACAATAGCACCAACCATAGATATGTACCAACTAGCGAGAAAAGCAATTTTTGATCTTTTCCTGCAGCAGTTTTAGCGCTTTTCAGTGCACCGCTGCTGATACAGTGCCCCTGTAGTGGCGCAACACTGCAACTGCAGTTAAAATAACATCCATATAGCTGGGGGCAGAGTGAAATCAGGCTGGGGTGGCACAAAAATAGCTGGAGGCGGCCGCCACGTAAATTTGAATGCAGGAAAAACCCTGTATACTGTGAATCTCAGTCAGACTATGAAGATCCCGCCAATGCTGAGTGTCATGGAGCCTCATTGCTGGTACTTACAGGATGTAGGCGATCACTCCAATGGACCAGCAGTCCACAGCTTTGCTGTATGGCTTCTGGGCAAGAACCTCCGGAGCTACACGACACAATTAGAGAGAAAACCAGTTAGTAAGCACCTCAGTCCTGTAGCAGCCAGCTCATAAAACCTTCCTACACCTAAATGTGGATGGTGGTTCTCTGCTTGAGCTCCAATAAAAAAACAGAGTGTGATTTTTATGTAAAATGCTGCAACTTAATGAGCCTGAAAGCAAAGAAACTATGTAGACACCCCATGTGTATCTGGAGGGTTCACAATGGTGGGAAGTTTGGTGTTTGAGCTTCGGATTCTCATGACTCCGGAGCGGTTCAGTCCAATGAAACAGAAGACATGACTAGACAACCCCAGTTAGCTTCAGACATGATTGGTACTCTGATAAAAGCCTCTCCTGAATTGAGCCTCTGCAGCTGATTACAAAGGACTCAGGACAGAACCACGGTCACAGACACCAAACACAAACACAGCTGCTTCAGAACAAGCCAGCTTAAAACACGAGATGGAGATGCATTCTGACTCATGAAGCCGCGTGCTTTTGTTGCACTTGATTCAGATGTGGGGCATTTTAACACCGGGAAGTCATAAACCACTGAATGTTTTAAATAACTATGAAATGAAATGAAAAGCTTTATTTATTTGTCCCAGGGAAGGGAAATTAGAGTTTTAACTATGATCATTTCTAAATGTGTTGAGGGCAAAAAGATGCAGTAAATTTATCGTGCACACACACACACACACACACACACACACACACACACACACACACACACACACACACACACACACACACACCACCCCTCTGAGTAGTCTAAGCAATTTCTATTATCACTATCATAAACAAGGTATTGTTTCTAGAAGTGTCTATCAATTTAAAACATCCCCTGAAAAGGACCCAAAGTGATGCAGTATTTATGCCAGACCTGTATGTTGTGACAACAAATAAAACAGAAACAGGCTCAGTGGTCTAGTGGTAGTGTCCACCCCGAGACAAATCATGGGATCAAATCCCGATCGGGTCAAACTAAAGACTTTAAAAATGAGACCCAATACCTCCCTGCTTGACACTCAGCTTTAAGGGGTTTGATGGGGGGGTTAAACCACCAAATAGTTCCTGAGCATGGCCGTGTCTGCAGCTCACTGCTCCCCACGGGGATGGGTCTAATGCAGAGAAATCATTTCACCAGTGTGTGATAACTAACGTGACTTTAAACATGAAACAAGCATGTCACAATAAAATAACTTCACTCTAATTTAACACCTTAGCTTATATTGGAAATTGAATATTTTCAACAACATCAATTTTACAGCCTTTTTAAATAGATTTTTTGTAAGTTCTGCAAATAAGAAGGGAAGACCGTTCCATACCTTTGATCCTATAAAGAGAACACTAAAGTGAGTCAGGGTTGTACGGGAGTCAGGTGGAATGAGGCGGTAATGAGTGAACTACTAAGGGTTGAATACAGATGGATTCTCTATTAAGAGTAAATAAATAATCTGCACAAAAATGCAATTTTAGCATTTCAAGAGCAACCAATGACTCCGCCCCTTAGCCAATCGGTTACCGACAGTCTTCAGAGATGGGGAAAGTCTGACCAGCTTACCCACATATCCCGGCGTGCCACATGCTGTGGACATGACATCGCCGCTGCCCTCCATCTTGGACAGACCAAAGTCGCTGATCATGATCTTGGATTCGTCTTGAGGATTAAAATACAACAAGTTCTCAGGCTGCAAGAAAAGAAAGACACATTGGAGGTTGTACTTTATTCCTATGTAGAGGAATCATACAGCAGCATATCCATGTGAGGCTCCTACCTTCAAGTCTCGATGCACAATCCCCATCTTGTGCAGGTAGTTGACAGCATCCAGGACCTGCCGGATCAACGTGCTTGCATCCTTTTCCGTGTAAAATCCTTTTTCCACTATTCGGTCAAACAGCTCCCCGCCAGAAACCCTTCAGAGAAAACACACTCATTCATTCTCCAGTATGGGACTCACAGACCAGGTGGTGTGTGTGTGTGTTTGTGTGTGGAGAGGTTACTGGGTCAGGATGTCTGGTCATTTATGAGCTGTAAAGTTTATCATTGGAGTGTTTGTGAGCAGTATGACCCCACCAACTCACGTTGCTCTAGAATACATGATAACAGTTAATAATGAAAGAGTTACATTTCTCTTAATTCACCAATATTTTCAGCGGCTGTAATGAAGAAGTCAAATTCCACATTTCAGTAATGAAATGATTATTTAAACACTTTCAGGAAGAAAAGCTAATCTACAGTCTGAATCAGAACATTTGATCCAATCAAAACAGAATTTAACGTGAAAAATTCTTCCCTCTGGCAGATTCCTGTAATAGTTAATGTTTTATGACTCTGAAGCGCATGAATTAACTTGTTCAGGTGTTCAGTTTATACAGGTGAGCAGTGACTCATCTCCTGGTAGACAGGCATATAGCTCCCCCTGCTGGATGATAATCACATTGAAGTTTAGGGGATTTTCTTTACATTTTGCTTTAAATAATCTAAAGATGCTGATTTTTATTTCCAAACTCTTTCAAATATAGTTCAATCAGCCTTTTAAAGGTCCTTCAAACTGTTTTGTGCCAGAAAAATTCAGGCCTTTCAAGACATTTGAATGAATGAAAAGAAACGTGCCTAAACCTAAAAGGAATCTTAACAAAGGGTTGATTTTAAATTGCATCTTTAGACATTTTGTTAATAACAGACAGCCTTTCATAAAGACACAATTGGTTCCCATTTCTTCTGTTTCATGAACAGTGTGACAAAGACAGACACAAATCAGCATCTGAGAAGAGCTGTTAATAAAACGATGGCAACTCGATTAAAGTTTTAAACAATAACACAAACACAAATGTGTTCATAAAACACGAATAAAGAAACCACAAGGGCAAACATGGTTGCCCCATGCATCTGCTGGGTGTCGTCACAGCAACAGATTAGATTAGAGTTTATTGAAGTTTAACTAATGAAGTTTCTGGAGGAAAAAAAAAAGGGATCAGAGTTAACTGCTAATCCTTTCCATCTCTGTTCAAAGAGGGCAGCAACATGCTTGCTTTCAGACGCAGCCTCGTCTGGGAATGATAAGAGCTAGATCACACACGCGCGCACACACACACACACACACGCACGCACGCACACACACACACACGCGCACACACATGCACACACACATGCACACACACACACACACACCAAAGGGCTGATCAGCCACCAGTATGTATGGTTGCATAAGCATTTGCGCAAGGAGACCATGGCAATAAGACAGGAACACACACACACATGCACATGCGCACACACACACACACACACACACACACACACACACACACACACACGGGATGAGACTAACTAAAGCATTAATTCATACAAACGTACACACAAAGATGTACGTGGAAAATCCTAGTGACAAACATTGAAGGGAAAACATAAATCACATCTACGTTTCAAACCACAATCTCTTAGTTCTCTCTTTTCAACAGTCGCTGGTTTCACCTTCATTCTGTCATTTGCCTCTAATAATAATAAAAAAACCAAGAGCCAAGTGTTTGCTAAACCTTTAACTGTTCACATCTTTTGAAGTCAGTGTTTGTGGAAAGATTATTAACAATTATTAAATAACTGTTGAGGATATCTTCTCAAGCAGCCTCAGGTTGGAGAAAAGGAGAATCTCTTTGATCGAACCATAACTAAGTCCTACTTCACACCGCATCAGCGGAACGGCAGCAGAACGGTTTCATCGTGAGCTTCGCTGCATGCCAGTACACACCGGGAGAATCTCAGCCACAGAGCGGCTTCAATGCCATGCTCCATGCTGGACTGCGAAATCGCTAAATCTCTGGAGACTTCAAAGGTCACGGTTTGTTTATGCTGTCCACAATTAAACCAAAGAGAAGGAGACCACGTTTAATACCACTGATGTCATATATGATGTTGTTTCTCTCCACTGCTAGGATTAAAGCCACGGAAAGCACACCGCTGCACTTCTGGAACGATGCAGGAAGTAAATAAACCATTAGACCACTTGTATTGACGTGATCTGTATAGCTATGAAATTGCATCGCTGCAATAGTCTTCTTTTGCAAATTGGTTTTACACTAAAACCATGTGTGATTTCCTGTCTAGCTCTATGTTAACTGCTGAAATCGGCATGTCTCAGAAGCAGCTCACTGAAAAAATAGAACCCAATCCTGTCTGTAGCGGCGCAGCAAGCCACTTCTGGGACGCGCCACATCGCGGCTGGTTTTAACCACCTCCATAGACTAATGGATTCTATTTGAAGCACTGATGTTCTGCTACCGTTCCGCGCCACTGATGCTTCCAGTGTGAAGTCGGGGTTAGACTCTAACCAATCTCTAGATTGTGACTGGTGTTGATGAGCTTGACACAACATTATGAGAAACATACAGATTTCTGTTAGAATCATATTAAACATAAAAACGCTTTTTGTTTCCAACTCCTCTCAAAGTCGTCGTCTCAGTTTCTTTCTCAACCAGGATGAGGAGAGTTCCAGATGCTTGCCGTGACCTAGGGATTCCAGTGAAACACTTTGGAAACCCTCATTTTCAATTGGTCATCAACAGGTCCAGCTCAGTGAGAAACTGGATTTGGGTTGTCGATGCTAAAATCAAGGTGTTTTCTTATCAAATGGAAAGCAAAAGGAATTCAAAGCATCAAACACTATTTTAGTCTCCATGTTTGTTGGGAGCACAAACAAATGAACTTTCCCCGGAAGAAATCAAGTTCCTGAAGATTTAGCTTAAAGTGAAGCAATTTTAGGTGTCAAGATCTTTTGTTTCTCCTGCATGACGTCACAAACCTGTTTAAGTTATCTCATTTAGTGGGAATATCGCTCTTCTAGAACAGCGTGTGTGTTTTTGTTGACCATCATCTTCCATCCGAACCTAGAGTGCTGGCTTTAACCAGAAGATTCTCTTGGTAAATCTGTGGTAAAACCATCACAGAAACCTTAGATGTTGTTGTCATGATTCAAAGTTTTCTTGCAGACTAAATGCTGCTGCCATCTCATCTCCTTTTAGCTGATCTGGTAATGGGCAGGCAGTCTGGTCGCTCTCTATGGAAGATGGTTGTGGATCATGGCTGACAGTAAAGCCTCTATATGTGTGTGTGTGTGTGTGTGTGTGTGTGTGTGTGTGTGTGTGTGTGTAACAGGCTGTCCACCTGGTAAAGATAAAGGGTCATAATAACACCACAGTGCCAGAGATCTGCTGCTGCAGTCATTATCTGCCTTGGAGGAAGTTCTCTTCCTTTGATCAGATCTTATTTATTCCCACAAACACCTAAATTAGATTAAAGCAATACAAAATAAGCTGTAGTGTGATTATTTTACCTTTATTAAACTTTGAATCTCTGCAAACAGAACCCAATTAAAACAACCATTAGGCAACAGATTTAATAACCAGCGTGTTTTGACAATTCTTTGAATAAATTTGTGTGAACTAAATAATAAAAATGGAACCTTCCTTTTAAAATGCATTTCTGAGACTTAGCCAAACATTTACAGGTTTGACAAGACAAAGCACAGATGAGTGTTTTTCAGGCTGACACTGCTCAGCATCTTTATTCCTCCACTCACTGCCTAATAAGCTGTCACAAAACAAATGGACAGAAAATAAAGCAGCCAAACTATATCAGCACGCCAAAGTGCTGTCAAACAACTTCCACTGGATCAAAAGATGAAACTCTGAATGGGTTTCATCTTTAGTTTTCCATTCCCAACACAAACAGCACTCATTTACAGGGCCAAGTCGGACTTGGCTGCATCGATTTTCATAGGAGCATGAGCCGATTGCCTCCCCGTGCTCCAGGTTACGTAAGACAAGCTGTGATGAAGGGCAGCAAAGCAAAGGCCGTCAGACCGCATTGATCTACAGAGCTTCAATTACACGGAATACATTTGAAAATCCTTGTTTCTAAATGAGATTTCAGCCTGTCGGAAAAGGAAAAAACACTGACATTTTGGCAAATGAGCATAATTATAACAAATGAAGCTGCTTAATGGTGCAGAGATCAGAACCAGTGCAGTGATCACACGAGCCTGGTGTGGGGGTCAGCTGTCAAGCTTTTATTGGGATGGATAGACAAAGAATTATAATTAAACTACTGTGTAGTAATGAAACTTTAAAGCTGTGTGATGATTAAGAAAGCAGTTTGAAGCACTGACTCCAGCTGAAGAAGTGCTGGATTCTTTTATATCTTAACAAGTGTCTGTACATTGAAGATGAAACCGCTTGGGAGACTATTATAGAAAAAAATCAAATGTGTAGCAGAATAAAAAGAAAAGATTATAGGAAAATCTGAGATAAAAAGAAACTCAAAACTCCAAAAACTCAAGAAGAGTTTCTCTGATTATTTGTAAATCTATCTACACCCACCTAAAGGATTATTAGGAAAACCATACTAATACGGTGTTTGACCCCCTTTCGCCTTCAGAACTGCCTTAATTCTACGTGGCATTGATTCAACAAGGTGCTGAAAGCATTCTTTAGAAATGTTGGCGTCATATTTTAGCTACTCACACACATCTATGGTGCACTAAGGTTTGTCTCATGGAACGTACATGGGGCTGGCTCTAGAGAGAAGAGATTAAAAATTTTTGATCAGTTTAAGAGAGTGCAAGCAGACGTAATATTGTTACAAGAGACTCATAGATCTGCCACATCCGCAGATGAACTTAAGACACCTGAGTTTCCCAGCATGTTTTCTGCCTGCTATAACTCTAGGCAAAGAGGTGTAGCTATTTTAATACACAAAAACATCAATTTCACAGTATTGGACACAGTCTCTGATCCAGAGGGCAGATTTATAATGTTAAAAATATCTGTACAGAACCAACGCTTATGTATCGTCAGCATATACTGTCCAAATATTGATGACCCTCCATTCTTTCATAATTTTTTCTCTGTACTCTCCGAACACTTGGGCTGTCCACTTATACTTGGAGGTGATTTTAATTTTTGGATGAATTCCTTAACAGACATACTCAGCACAGCTGGGACTCAGCGCAATTGGCAATCCACTAATATAGTTAAACAGTACATGAGTGATTATGGGCTTTGTGATGCATGGCGATCTCTTCATCCTAACCGTAGAGAGTATACTTTTTTTTTTTCGCACGTCCATCACTCTCACTCACGTTTGGATTATTTTCTAGTCAGCAGCTCATTGTTGGCTGACATTTCAGACACTGAGATACACCCCATAGTTGTCAGCGACCATGCTCCAGTTTCTTTAGCTCTGGTAAATAAGAAAACAATCCCACCAAGCAAAAACTGGAGGTTTAATACATGACTGCTTAAAGATGAAGGTTTTATTGATTTTTTTTAAAAAGGAGTGGGCTTTATATTTAGAACATAATGACCTGCCTGGAACATCAACACCTATTCTTTGGGAGGCAGGAAAGGCAGTGATGAGAGGTAAAATATTCTCTTTCTCATCACATAGGAAAAAAACAGAAAACAAACGTATTCAGGAGTTAGAGGAAATCATCAAGTCTTTAGAGGCATCCACAGAAGAAGAGTCAATGAGAAGATTACATAAAGCTAAATTAGAACTTCATGGAATTATTGACAAAAGGACACAATTTATAGCACAAAGACTACGAATAGAAAACTTCGAACATAGTAATAAATCAGGTAAATTCTTAGCTAGCCAATTAAAAATAAATAAAGAGAAAACTACCATATCTGCTGTTAAAGACTCAACCGGGAATACAGTTAATGACCCTGAAAGAATAAACAACACCTTCAGAGACTTTTACCAAACTTTGTACTCACCACAGATAAACCCATCAGATAATGAGATCAATGAGTTCCTTGACAGGATAACACTTCCTAAATTATCAGACAGCCAAGTTACAGTCCTGGACTCGCCACTAACATCAGCGGAGCTCCAGGAAGCCCTTAAATCCATGACTAATAGGAAAGCTCCAGGTCCAGACGGGTTCCCAGTAGAATTCTACAAAGAATTCTGGATCATTCTGGCTCCAACATTTTTCAGAATGGTGAGGGAAATCGAAGAGAGCGGCAGATTACAGCCAAACATGAATTCAGCCAATATTAGTCTCTTGTTAAAACCAGGCAAAGACCCAGCATTTCCAACCAGCTATCGCCCAATTTCTCTTATTAATGTTGATCTCAAAATAATTTGTAAAGCCCTGGCCAAAAGATTAGAGAAGGTAACCCCCTTCATAATACACCCTGACCAAACTGGTTTCATTAA
>SSNQ01034417.1:304259-314356 GCA_006942095.1 Nothobranchius kuhntae | reverse complement strand
TTTTTTTTTTTTTTTTTTTTTTTTTTGCATGAGCGGACATTTCTCGGGCTACAATCACCATGTCAACCGCGGGCACTTGTTGCTATACGTATTGGTAAAAAACAACTTCAAAATAAAAGCAATGCAGCCTTAGCCCATGCATGAGGTAAAATGAGAAAATACATTTATTTTGTAATTTCCAATTAACCTTACGCGGGCCGGTCAAAGTCAACCAAAGGGCCGTATGTGGCCCGCGGGCCGTAAAATGCCCAGGTCTGCCATACGCTAATGTGAGATTAAATTAAATGCCTTTATAGTCATGTTAGAGATGTACACAGATAACCGGTTAATTGCCTTTAATGTTGTAACCGGGTAAACTAGTTGTTCCCAGTTAACTGTTTTAAGTCCTTCTGCTGCGCTTGGTGCAATACATTTTGTGCCAATGGAGGGTGCAAGCGCACCGCTATCAAATATGTTTACTGGGCGACAGCAGAAGAACTCAGAAGAAATGAGTTCGTCACATGACCAAACAAATGTGCTCAAACACAAGCAATTACAAACAAGGCAGCGTTGGAGCAGTTTATTCTTAGTTATTTAATTATTAATATTTATTTAATTATTGGAACACAATAAGGGTTCCTACAGATTTCATCAAGTTCAATTTAAGACTTTTTAAGACCTTTTCAAGAAAACTTACATAAAAAATGAATACCCATTTCACAGCCCTACCAGCAAAAAAAAGTTTCCTTTAACTTGTGTTTTTTTATTCATCTTTTTTTTAAATTATATTTTGCCTAAATATTCAGTAAAGAACAGCAGCAGAGCGGTCTGAGCTTTCATAGAAAGATTTGTTACGCAACGTAAAACAAGTTTAAAATATAACGGCGTTAGTAGGGCTGGGAACCAGGAGATACTTCTACTCTTACTTTAACCAGCTTAATGACACTTTTCTTGAAATCTATATTTTTTTATTTTAAGAGAGGACAACAAACTATGTAAAGGTTTTGTTCTTTTTGCTTATATTATTTTATTTAAAAATTTCAATGCAAAAACAGAGCAAAGCAAACAGTAAAGGCACTACATTTATATGTATAAAAATAGCCTTCATTAATGCTTCACTTCATGTCAGTAATAGCAGTAGTAGTAGTAGCATTTTCACCTGCGAACTGCAGAGAAGTGTTTTTGAAAGGAGGCGCGCGCCTCCTCTCTCACTCATAACGTGACTTGGGATCAGTCATGTGACCCGCAGTCGCACATTGGGACATTTTAATACTTTTTTCTGATATCGGTACCTACCGGATGTTTTCACTCAGTCCCAAAGAGGTCCAGAGCTCTGGCACACAGCCCTGGGCGTCAGTCACCTTCCCTCATGGTCTGCTGAGTTTTTCTGCATTTCTCCTCTGCTGGAGGTCTGTGTTATGTTTACCGTTTGTAAGAAATATTTCTGACAAATCATACATAATTTCTAAAAGAGGAAAATTCCGGAATGCAGTTTTAATTGTGCGTCAGATTATATTAAAAAGAGTAGATGGAAAAAGCGTTATTTATAGAGCGGGGAAATGGTGTGTGTCGGGGGTGGGGAGGTGGTGTGGGGTTGGTTTCTGGTTAACCGTCAAGGGGCATCAATAGCCGGTTAAAAAAATTTTGGTAAACGTGCATCCCTAACACATGTACAATGAGATTGAGAGCAACACGCAACAGCTTCTGCAGTGCAAAAACAAGCAAGAGAGATCAAATATGTTGAAATGAGAAACAACATTAAAATTAAAAAAATGTAGAAAGAACAGAACAAAAGGGGGGGGGGGGGGTTGCACGGTTCTTGGGTTTGAATGCAAAAATTATGTGAAGAGAGAATAATTTGAAATATTATTTACAAAAATCTGAATCCCAGTTAAGGTTATTGCACATGATAAATTTAACACTCAGAGTTCTTACACATGATCAGTATTGCACAGTGGTGATTAACATATTTGGTAAGTTAGGTGGTATTAGGGCTAGTTATATATCATGGTGTACAGTTGTTTTGCAATGTTGACAGACAGTAAATATCACAGTGAATGTATGGAAGAGGGCTGGTATTGCCCTTTTTTTTAACTGAGTCAGTGCATATGAGAGTTTAGAGTGGTGATGGCTTTGGGAAAGAAACTGTTCTTTAATTCATTTGTTTTGGTGCTGATGCACCTGCAGCGCCTTCCTGAGGGCAGCATCTTCAACAGGTCATGACCAGGGTGGGAATTGTTCTTGTTTTTTGCTCGGTTGAGACAACAGGAGGAGTAGATGTCTGCCAGGGAGAGAAGAGGAGAGGAGAAGGCGGCCAATGATCTTCTGAGCTGCTGTTACTACTCTCTGAATTCTCTCCCTGTTTGCCATGGTGCAGTTGCCGTACTATACTGTGATACAGTATGTCAGCAGGTTCTTGATGGATGAGCGGTAGAAGGTCAGCAGAAGGTTAGGGTCCAGATTATGTTTCCTGAGGACCCTCAGGAAGTATAGCTACTGCCGAGCCTTCTTAAAGACCCTTGCAAGGTTTTCAGTCCAGGAGACATCAGTGATGAGAACACAAAGGAACCAGAAGGTGTGGACCTTCCCCACACACTCGCCATTGATGTAAAGGGGGGGCAAGGTCCAAGCTGTTCCTCCTGAAGTCCATAATGATCTCCTTAGTTTTCTCTGAGTTCAGGGCCAGGTTGTTCTGAGCCCCAGGCTGCCAACCTCTCAACCTCCTCCCTGTAGGCTGCTTCATCTCTGCAAAGTCCTGAAAGAGCTGAATTTGAACGAAGACAACAGCTGAGAGGACTGGGACATCGTATCTACTGGTCAATTTTTTTGTTCTAGAATTTACCCTGAAGTTCCGCCAACGGAAACACGGCTGATAACATGGGACCCATGCCCATTGACGTGTGTCTGAATCGGAAGCAGTACTGACTGTGCTGGTTGCTCTCTCGGCCTGGGCTGCCTGTGAGTGCTTTGGGGTGTAGAGGCCCCTGGCAGCTCCAGCTGCTCATTGAGACAACTTTTTTTACATCAGAGGCTCTAAAACTGAATGTTCAAACATATGCTATAAAAATGATTTCTATGTATAAAATAATGCTTAATTTTTAGACATTCCATTTTATTTTTAGCCTAAAAAGAAAATAAAAATTTCTCTAGAAATATTGCATTATAAGGCTGGGTGATAAATCAAAAATGTATCGTTATCGAAATTTGTGACATCAAGAATTTTCCCCATGTCAATAAATTTGATAATAAAAAAATGAAAAGATGTGTTTAAGTTGGCAACATTCATGTCCCTTTAAGAAGCTTTACCACCTTGAGTCACGTAAAAATGTGACTCAATGTAATACACGTGACAGCCCCATCTAGTGGGCAACTTTTGTTTCTGTGCATGCCTGTATTTATCGTCCATTTATCGTTAGAGGTGAAATCCTCAACATATCGTGATATTGATTTTAGGCCATATCGCCCAGCCCTATTGCATTACTTAAAATAAGGTAAACATTCTTTAATAAGATAACTTTTTCTTGTATTGAGTAAAAATTCTGCCAAAGGGGCAAATAAAATTGCTCTGCTAGAGTTCTTAAAATTGGTAAGCAATCAAAATTTTGATTATTTTGCTAGTTTAAAGAATTCTAGCCGTTTTTGTTGATGAATGTGGCGGGTCAACCACCCGGTGCAGCACATTTTAGTCCTAAATCTAACTGAGGGGTGGGCATAAAAAATCTAAATATGGGAAAGTTTCAATCAATACAAACTTTTATGATAAACACATTACATTTAATTATAACCCTTATTGGCACATAGATGGATAGAAAAATGGAAGAGAAAAGCAATTCCCTTTTCATCGCTTTTGTATTTGATGTGGACACTAAAGCGTTACAGATTACCCCCTGAGAGGTCTGACAGGCTCAAGGTATTTACTACATGAGGCGATTGTTGCTTTTCCTGCTTAACTGTTTGCTGAGAAGTTTCCCTCAACAGATTAAAGGAAAGACTTTCCCTTTAGAAAAACAGCAGTTACAAGTTAACAGTCATTCTCTGAAAATGATTCATTTCTAAATTCATCCTTCCCCTTCTTTGTCAGCTTAAACCAATAATTTTATCCCTTAGTAATTCAACCAAAAGCATGCGTCTTTCCTCCCATCACACCTTCTGCTCGTTTCTCCAGCTTCTCCTCTAAACCTCTCCATGGTTACAGCGCCATGATGTTTAAAGTGTGTGTGTGTGTGTGTGTGTGTACGTGCTTTTGTTATCCTAATACTTTATAACTTGTAGGAATATGGCTAAATTTGTGTGGGTGTGTGGTTTAATCATCTTTTGCTTTGTAATTCCCTCTGGTCTGACATACACACACACACACACACACACACACACACACACACACACACACACACACACACACACACACACACACACACACACACACACACACACACACACACACACACACACACACACACACAGCAGGAGCCCAGCTGAGCATCTCACATTTATTACAGCGCATATGATCTCTATGACAGCAGGTGAGCTATGAACCACAAAAGCTATGACAAAACTCTCACACAAACACACACACACACACACACACACGAGCGCAGGTTTAAAAGGGATAATGTGTGTATTTAAGCCCTGCCTGGGATAATGAAGGGCTGGCAGACAACAGTCTGGGTGTAATGGGAGTGCAGAGTCAAAGTGCATTCACAAAAAGCCCCTCTTCCCTTTCAGGCTTGATGTACCAGTTTGTTGTTCTCATTCATGATTTTTTTACAGCATGAGTCTTGTGGCACAAGGATCTTCAGCTTCTGCATTTCTCTTGTAATAAATCAATTCATAAATATCTTTACAAAAAGAGTTAAGACTTCTTAATGTAGCCATCATATTTATTTTCTTGAAATTGCACATGATTATTTCATATAATGCTTCTTGTTTACGATAAGGTTTTACTAAATCCTGTGGCCTCTGTAGCTAGATTTAAAAGGACACTATCCAGAGTAACTTGGATTAGTGCAGCGCAGCCCGACCACCTTTTCCAATAGCACGGTTTGGTAATTTCTTTCTACTTTTTCTGGTGAGGCTTAGTCAGGCCAGCATTGCGTTTGTGGCCTCCGATTGGCTTTGGGGCAGAGTCACTGGTTGCTCCAGAGTTTTCTGTCTTCTGCTTTACTGCCTGCAGCCATTTCCTGGTTCAGAGTCTGACAAAAGCTAATGTCCAGCAACATCACCATGTTTCTGCTGAGTTGTACTTCTGTGTAACGTAAAGATCACCTCACATAGTTTGCACATCACCTAATGCCATCTTTGTGTGGGAGTGATTTAAACCATCCACAATGCGGAAATTTTCAGGTGCGTCCCTGAAGTGACTCACCGCATCACTAAAGATGGGATCGGGTTCTATTTTTGCCGTGAGCAGCTTCTGGAACACAACAATTTCTGTAGTTGACATAGGGCTAGACAGGAAATCACATACGGTTTCAGTGTAAAACACCAATGGGGGGTTAGCAGCTCTAAAAAAGGTACAAAACAAAAGTAAATCTAATGTAAGTAATGTCTGTTGCACCTTAATGTTTGTGTAAGCTTGAGTTATATACTGTGCTTTTGAAAAGAAACTACAGAGACAGTGGAAATTGTGGACTGTAGTCAGAGAGGACAGCCAATGATTTTCTTGTACAGTCTTTACTACTCTCTGTAGTCTCTTCCCATCAGCCTCAGTGCAGCTGAAGTACCAGACAGTCATTGCATACATCAGAACAGCAGGCTATTGGATGGTGGTGCGGTAAAAGGAGATCAGCAGCCATGTGTCTAGCTTCTCCCTTTTGAGTACCCTGGAAAGTGCAGTCGCTGCTGGGCCTTCCCATGGAGGTCTCAGCTTTGAATCTTTTGAGAGACAATGAGAAGTTTTAAGTAGTCTGTGCTTGCTGAGGTGGTTCAGCAATCGCATCAGAATGTCTCTTGGAGCGTTTCCAGGTACACCAGACTGGGAGAAGGCCGTGGGCCAGACCCAGGACACACTGGAGGTATTACACCGAGAACACCACCCATCAAACTTGAGCCTCATTGGAATGGTGAATAACAATGTACACAAACTCCCTCTTACCTTAAAATTTGTGTGGCACATATTACAAAGTTAGTCACCAGCCACTTTTAGTTTTCTACTCAATGTCTTTTTGATATTATGTAGGTTTTCTAGCTTTAATCTTCAATTATTTTTGTAGTTTGTTGCGCTAGTTTTACTGCCTTAGATTTGGGCACCTGACATGTTTAGTTAGGGCGAGGCAATATGGCCTAAAATCAATATTGCGGTATATTGAGAATAGAGGCCAACTGATATGTTTTTTAAGGCCGATGCCAATACAGATTTTTAAAAGAATTATGTTGCCAATGGCCAATATGTAAAGCCGATTATTAAGGCCGATATTTATAAAAGTTTTAGCAGTACTGAATGCTCACTGTGTGCAATATAAATCAAATAAGTCAATAAATCTCTTAATATTTATTGATGTTCAAATATAAAACAAATTCAAAGCATTAAAGTGTACAAACTGTTTCTGAACAATAGAAAATAGAACAGAAAATAAAACAGATTACCAGAATAATGGTGCAAAATAGTGGCTGGTCGAGGTAAATCTTCAAGTAAAAAAAAAATTACTAAGTAAAGCACACTACCACATTGTAGTAAAAATAAAATCTAAACTATACATAGTGCAAACATTAAACATCAAACTTAAAAGGATATTCCACTCAGAAGTAAAATTGTGTCTGTTAAGATTTTCCAGAGTTAGGCAAGTGGGAAAAAAGATTTTGTAGCTGAGAAGCTCAGTCACTCTCCTGACCAGGAAGCAGAAAGTTTTGCTTTAGCTTAGCATATTAAGTCTTTATTGGCTCACAGTGTGTTGGGGTCCTTCAGGTCTTTTCTTCAGTCTAGTAGTGGCAGCAGTTGGCCACACAGGTGCCTGATTTTATTTTATTTTTATCAGCTCAAAAATAATTTCGGCTGATGGCCGATATAGAAAAATTTTTATATATCGACTAGATATATCGGCCAGCCACTAACTGAAAAGTTCTTCTCGATAACGATCAATGGAAAATAATTGTGTATGCACTGTTAGACTGAAATGCCGGTGTCGGTACAGGATCTGCTCGGGTGCAGGATCGGCTAGGGGTCCTTCAACTGCCGATGACGTCACATTAATGCAAATCTACTGGACTTTCACACATATGTTTTGGAAAGACATCAGCAGTTTTGTTAATAAATTCTTGTTTGTTAACACTTACATGTTTTCTTTATAATTGTAATTTGTTAATAAAACACCGTATTATCTTTGTTTTGTAAAGAATGTGAAACTGCATAAAACCAACATTGGACTGACAAAAAAATAGAACGGTTCTTATATGTGAAGCCATATCTGTTTGTATTAATGTAGAGTACGTCTGTATATTTCCTTAGTTGTTATTTAATACATTCTTTGATTCAAAATATTGCTTGGTGTCTTTCAAAAAAGTTCTTATATTTTATTTTGCCCCATTTCATCAACATCAAGAGCTTTTGAGGGTCACCATTTATCATTTGCTTATATTTTACATTTCCTTTAGAAATTCAAACATATTTTCTCCAAAAATTATTGATTTTTGGACTACAGGACTACAACCGCTAAGAATACGACCCCAAATTTGTTCTGACCAATCAAAATCATAACGTGACAACATCACTTCCGTAAGCTTCATGTTCAGCCAGTCAACTACTTTGACGTCCTTGGCAGTCGAAGGACCCCGAGCCGATCCTGCAACCGAGCAGACCCTGTACCGACACGTCTCACCAAAAAATTCAAACAGTAAATCCTGTGGCATTTGTCGCCTCCTCATGGCCAGTTCAAATTAGGTTTCATTTTGGTCGAAAGTAAGAAAGGCAAGCATGGTCGCTCTTCAGTGGAAAAAAAGACACGTTTCCTGGACGTTTAAAGCCTTGGAGTACCTTTGTCTGTAAGTTACCCATAGTTATGGTATTGTAATACCATTTTGAATTGAATATTTGAGCTGAGTGAAATGAGCAAATTTTAAATGTTGAATTAGTTGTAACTAAACTTCGGGTTATGTCAGCCATTTTCTAGGTATCTAAGCTAAGTTTGTAAGAACAAAAGTCCAATAAGTTTATGTTAACCCTTGTGCATTTTGATTTAATTTGAAAGTTTCCATGTAAAATGTACCAGACTTTGAGGTAGATTTTGTGTATTTGTGTTTCAGTTTTACAAAAAGGAAAAAATCAATAATTAAAGGCTAAGAGTAAACCCCATCAAAGATGACAGCACTCAACAGCCTGAAGTTTTTGTGGTTGTTCGCCATTTGTCTAGCATTGTCAGCCGCATGTTTGTGTATGGACAGAATAGTGTATGTGCAATAAAAAAGTTTGTCCACTAGATGGGAATGTAACGCGTATCAAGTTGAGTCATGTTGTCAAGTGACTCAAGGTGGTACAACTTCTTAACTCATTCACTGCCATTGACGACTAAAGTCGTCATTTTAGATCCAACCGTTCACTGCCAATGACAACTAAAGTCGTCATTTGCATTTTTTTACTGTCTGAGCATCAGAACGAGCCCCCGCGCTGAGAGAACAAAAATCTCAGCCCTGAAGCCGATCTTCATCCGCATAAGTCACAGATCACATGATCAGGAAGCAACACATCCATGTGTTTGGAGATCGTTTTGGGCCGTTCCTGTAGAAAAAAGTGAGGCGCGAACCGGAAAAGCGTCTGCCGATCACAATTCGACAACGGATTATGAAAGAACGGATAACGCTCGAAACACGCGGCTTCTTCCTGATGTAAGAGGTGAGTCTCCTCTTTGTTTTGGTTGTTTTGGCATCGACATAATGCTATGATAAAACAAGTTGCTTGCATTACCAGACTTGTTTTGTTATCGATTCTCTGTTGCAAACCACTGTTTGTTTTTCCAGATTTGTAAGAATGAAAGTATTGCCACTGACTGTGTTTTTTATTGGTTGGGTGTAAGTAATGACTGTATGAAGCTACCCAATAGGCTATAATGGAAAGAGGAAAGTTTTATTTAAGTTTTTGTTGATCGCCCCCATTGAACCACATGTCTATTGATCGATATATATCGTTACTGACTTTCACATACTTAGTAATTCCTGGCTAGCTTTACTCAAAGTTACCAGCCACTTTTAGTTTTCTACTCAATGCTGTTAGTTTTCTAGTTTTAGTCTTCAATGTCTTATATGCAATTCCATTGTTCCTTTGTCTGTTCTTGCTGCTGTAAAGCACACCAAGTTTCCTCTGTGTATGAAATGTGCTATATAAATAAAGCTGTCTTGTCTAAAGTCTTCCAAAGTCACCCATCTTGCATGAAGCAATAAAGCTTTATGGCAATCCATGTATACCTCAGAAGAGAAGAGCTAGAGATGGTTAGCATTTATTGCATTGTGTTCATCATGGTGGAGCCTCCAAAAGTACAAAGACCTTTATGTGATGAAGCAAAGAGAAAAAGAATGTCCAACTGAAAGAGGGGTCAAAGAAGAGTCAAAATCAGGAAGCGAGCTCAGAGAAAAGGAGGATTCAAATTGGATGCAGGCCTCATGATTATCAATACTCTACCCTCAGGGAGGAGGTTCAGGTCCTTACGAACTAGAACCTCATACCACAAAAACAGCTTCTTCCCCTCTGCTATAAGACGCCTGAACAACTAATAACCATTTCAACAACATAGAGCTACATCAGTCACCTATATTCCTATGCTTATGATTGTTTTTCTTGTTCCCTATGATGATTATTTCAGATGTATCCTAATTTATATATTGCCTAACTTTTATATACCTTTTCACTTTGCCAATGAAACCGATTCCTAGTAAGTGAATCTCTCACTTACTGCACACTTTCACACAGTGGTGCTGTATGAAAAGAGACTTTTCGTGACTAGTTTAATTGTAGTTTTAGTTGTGTTTGGAGCATATAAAAAAGTTTTTTTACGGTTTTTTTAGCAAAGGGTCTGCAGTTGTTTTAGAGGAGCAGCTTGATGACTGTCTAGTGTCTCTAAATCTGAATGTTTGGTGGTTCCTGTGACATTTTAAACATCTGCTTCTGTCAAATGGAAATTTTAAACATTACTTTG
>SSNQ01034417.1:284075-298129 GCA_006942095.1 Nothobranchius kuhntae | reverse complement strand
AGGGGGGGGGGGGGGGACTCGCGCTGCTGCAAACCGATTCCACATTCCCGCAGAAACTGGTTGATCACACCGGAGCCATGTGGTTTTACAACCCACAATGTCCTCGGAAGCGAAAACGCTTTTAAAAGGGAGGGAGGAGTCCTAACTCTTGCTGCAGGCGTGTTGTGTGAGAGTGCAGTTATATACTGGTTAATATATTTTTGGGTTCAGTTGCTTTCATGTGGCCTAATGTGAGTCTATTTGGGATCATTGGAATGATCAGCAGCATTTCTTGAAGTGACTTTATGGCAGTTGCCCAGGGCATCATCACAAGGAGGATAGCATTCATTTACTTTTGTTTTATTTGGTATTTTTTCAGTAATTTTTGGAAATAGTGATTAATTTTGATTAATTCACAGCCTATGTTTAATTACATTCAAAAATTAGTTGTTTGACATCCCCAGTTATAATAAATGTCTACAGATGAGATCAAACAAAACAGATAAGAATTCCCCTTAAAGAGCAAGTCACCCCCAAATAAACATTTTTTTTTTGTTGATAAACTATATAGATGAGTGTCTAATCGTGCTGCAGACACGTGTCGTCAATAATATGGCACTTCAGTGCATCTTAGTTAAAATTTAAATATTCTGCCTAAAACTGGCAGTGTTGTGCCGTTGTCTGGTAAAAACTCTGCACTGTATTTTAATTTAAATCTGCCACCGCTATTGGCTAAGAAGTATGCTATGATGTAAACTGGTACATTATGATGTCACAATGCTGTCGTGAGCCTGAGTGTGTGTGTATTTGTTAGCGGCTCCGCCCTCTTGGTCTGCCAGGCAACAGCATGTGTTGCATTTTTCAAACATGAAGTGGGAGTGGAGTTAGACTCTGGTAGGGATTGACTTGCTCTTTAAGCTGTTTAACTTGGACCAAGCATTTTAGGTCACAGATAGGTGTAGCTTAGGGTCTCTGTCTATACACCTTATAAGACAATTTAGGTGATGGCATGTTGTTTTTCTGCTATTGAACTGTTTTCTAATAATGTTGTGTTTAATAAAGTGAAGGAAGGAGAAAAATAAAGTTTCCCTAGCAGTTTTTAAAAATGTCCCCATGTAATCCGATTAATCGATTAATCGTGTCGAGACCCCATCCGATTCATCGATTATCCAAATAATCGTTTGTTGCAGCCCTAGCGCTGGCCATGCTGTCCATAGAGAGGGAGCTTGTCTGGTCCATGCCTGACTTCAATGAGAAGTGTGTGTGTGTGTGTGTGTGTGTGTGTGTGTGTGTGTGTGTGTGTGTGTGTGTGTGTGTGTGTGTGTGTGGCCTGGAGGACAGAGGACAGGAGAACACGCAGCTAATTAATTAAGTAATTTGGTTCTGTATCTTTCTCTTCAGCACAGCCGACAAAGGTTTAAGATGGGTCAGTCCTCCTGCATGCTCAGATCATGCCCTTCCCTTGCTTGAAAAGTTGTTCCAAAATGAAAGTTGTACCCACATATTTTTTTTATCTGTGAATTCAATGCCGTTCGGCGAGTCTCAAATAAAAATTTGGGCATCTTACTGTAAAAAACATATACCATTAATGTAAAAAAGAAACTCTAAATAAACAATGTTCACATCCAGAATCGAACCCAGGACTTCTGCACGAGAGTCTGTCTTACTAGGTGAGCTATAGGACCAGTGACGTCTTTTGTATCTGTAAGTTTTACATCCTTGATGACAGCTGAAACAACAATCAAAGAACGGTTCGGAGCAAAAATGGCTATTTTGTTGCTAATTTGCAGGAAATATATAGAAGAAAGTAGCTAAGGGTCCTCAGAAATGTAGCTAGGTTCATCACTAGGCGTTAGGAACAGCAACAAAGTCACTGAGTTGGCACTACCTCACTCTCTGTTGCTAAAGCTACTGATAGCAAATGCTACGAGCTATGCCTGAGCGTGAACGCGCATGAAGCAGCCTGCTCGACCCGAGCAGCTCTCTTTTTCTGTGATTTTACAGAAAAACAGGCAATCACAGTAAAAATGCCAGGGCTCATTCTACAGGACCAGGGCATTGCAGGAGAATGTATGAAGAAGAAATTTATTATTTCTATACATGTTTTGGCTGTCAAACTTCCATAATGCCCCTTTAAGGTAATAATTTCTGATTTACTTACTTTACTGTAATATTTGAGTATTCACTTGCTGCAGGGCCAAAATAATCACATTGCTTAGAAAAACTATAGGCTAACTTAGGCCCTGTCCACACGTAGCCGGGGATCTGCCAAAACGTAGATATTTTTCTACGTTTTGGCCTGTCATCCACACGAAAACTGAGTTTTTTTCACACAAAAACGGATCTTTTTAAAAACTCCGGCCAAAGTGAAGATCTGCGTTTTCTCCGTTTTGGGTGTCTGCGTGTGGACAGACAAAACCGGAGTTTTAAGGTCCGCAACATCACTTTCCACGACAAAAAAATGCTGACATCACGTGTGCGACCTGTGTTTACACTAGCCGGCATCATGGAAGCCCTCAGAGCTGCGCTCTGTCGCTACCTGATCCATCAATTGTCCAAGCGCTTTTTGCTTGTTTGTTTTTGCAAGCGGAATTACTGCTCCTTGCGGAAGACCACAGATGAAGGACGAGGTTAAGAACGGGGGGAAGTACTGCCGCCTACAGGTCTGGCATGTCCTTAACAACGTATTTATCTGGGTACGTGTGGACAGAGTTTTTTTTTTAAACGCGGTGGTGTGGATGCAAGTTTTTGGAGGGGCGGATATTCGTTTTTAAAAAAACCCGGCTACGTGTGGACTAGGCCTTAGATAATAGGTTTGTAGAGCCATATGAGGAAATTAAAATTTAGTTAAACAGGTTGACTTTGGGGGGAAAAAAAGGTAGACTTTGTCGTCATGTATCGCCCCCTCTGAGATTTTTCTCAGGAGCCGCCACTGCAAAACATTAAGCATGAAATTGAGTTATCCTAGTGGCTCCAATAAGAGAAAGAAGCAGCTTGCTTTAAAAAAGCTTTTATCTTCACTTCCAAAAGTGACATCGTTTTTCTATGTAAACATTAAAAGGAAGCAGAAAAGGGAAGACCATGGAAAATGTTTAAAGGGAGGAAAACAGACCAAAATGTAAAATAGAAGGAAAAAAAGAAAGGCAAAAGCGCAGGAGCACCGACAGGAAGAAGAAAGCAGAGCAAATATTGAAGCCACTCAAAGGGAGAGAAAGACAGGAAAAAAGAAGAGGACTAATAAAAAGTGAAAATAACTCGTGTCAGAAGAGGGGAGAGTTTCGCAAATCCAGTGAAAGGTAAGATTGTCGAAAATTTAGTGTAAGGAGGCCTCATGTCTGTGTTTGCCTTGGGCCCCCAAATTGCTAAAACCGCCACTGGTCCGATGTGTATTTTTGCATCGACGTATCTGATGCAGCTCATCCTCAGAGGCTGAAATCTCATCACATTCATTTGTTCAGCGGATGGCTCATTCTGCTGCTAAACATAGACATCTACGGTCATTATCGTGCCTCCAGAATGTGTCAGCGTGACACGAAAGCAGGTGGCTCCCTCCAAAACGAACATATTGTTTAAATCTGCCAATAGCCTCACAGCTGGACTGTGGGAAATGCAGCTATGACTAGACGCTGAGCTGTTGTTCTTTCACAGCTAAAAACACACAAAAAAACCTGTTGAATTCTGTCAGACGAACATGAATCACGTCCAGTTCTGATAAGATGTCTGAAAATTCACGTCTAGAATACTTTTAGCAACAGATTTCCTCCATTCCAGATGTTTGTGTATTTCTGTGTACTGTGAGAATGGGAGGTGGGCTGTTGATCGTGACCTGGGGGCGGGGGCTGATGAAGGGGGGAATTTTGGTTAGAAAAATAGAGGGGAGAACTCAGTTGCCTCGGTAACCAGGAATTAGTAGGTTTGTGTGTGTTTGTGTGACTGCACTCACTTCCTCAGCACAGCGATCTCGTTCTCAATGCTGCTCTCCTTCCCCTTCAAAGCCTTCTTAGGGATACATTTCACTGCAAACATCCGGCTGGTCAGCTTCTCCTGGGCTAGGACCACCTCTGAAAATGCCCCTCTGAGGAAACAGAAAAAACATTTACTCTAAAAACAAACTCAGTCCTTTTAGTCTTCAGAACGTTAGGTTATACATACAACCACTGTTCCCTGAAGGACAGGAATGAGGTACAACGAAGGTACTATGGGACATCACGCCCTTGTGTGGCCTGGCTGAAGACACGTTTAATCACGCATGTAAGGCAAATGAAAGCGACCGCGTCACTGTCATTCCTCAGTTCGATAGCCGCTCTTCACCGAGCTGGGCTGTGAAATGGGGCAGCCCTGGTTATGCCTCGTTCCGCTCCTTCAGAGAACAGTGGTTGTATGTATAACCTAACGTTACCTTTCAGTCGATTCACTCGGTATGTAATGTCCAGTAATGGTCAGTTTTACATACAGTTTGACCCTTCAATATCTAGTCGACATGGAGACACGAGTCTGCACGTGTTTCCTGTAAATCTACCGGATTCTGCATCCCATCAGCTGGTGTTCAGAGCCTCTCAGCAGCTCTGAACACATAATAAACGTATTGTCAACAATCACGTTCCCTCCTCAAGGCCTCAAGCTTCCCTTATCATTCTACAGGACTCTTCATGCCTCTGTGGGAAGACTCTCCGCTTGTGTGGGTTGCTTGATCAAAGAATGAACTCTTGAATATAATGTGAACATTTAAAACTTATAGGTTAATTAATCCATTAAAGAATAATTTGGTTGATGAACAAATGTTATATGAACACTAAATGAAATGTTTTGATTAATCTGTGAAATTAAGTATTACAGTGATTTATATATGGATCAGTAGTGTTTGATATGACAAGGCCATCACCATCTACAGGCCATCTACACACAAAAGGACAAATTAAAGTTAAGTTAAACACGTGGCACATAGATTTCCTTTACCCCAGATTAGAGCATCCGTTATCTCAAGAAGGCGTGTGTTCTGAGGTTTTCTTGGTAACATTCCTTAACATGGCACGCACTGATTCGTTAAACAAATCATAACATGAGAATATTAAAACAGAACTCACTTTATGGTGAGTCAGTTTGCGGTCAACGTTCAGTTCTAAGTTCTACCGAGTTCTAGAGGAATCTATGGAAACAGCCGTCTGTAGTGAAGTCTCTTTAACCCAGAAGCAATCTTTGACTCGCCGTCAAGGTTGCTGCAAAGCTGACACAGCAAACGGTTCCTGGAGAACAAAGCTGATTTTGTTCCGACTCTTAGGAGTCTAGACGCAAACGGTTTCATCCAACCTGTGTGCCTGGCGACATCTCTGGACTGGAGAAGTCGGCGCTGTGGCCAATCTACTGGACCTGGGTGCCTAGAGGTCATCCAACCTCAATGACCTCCGGATCCGCAAAGAGGGTCTCCGAGAAAGGGTGAGGTAGAGCACAGTGTGATTGCATCTGACGCTTTTTGATAGTAATCAACTTCATAGCTTAACGCAAACCAAATTATTTTACACCCAGAACTCAGCTCTCCTAGATACGGAAGTTCTGATAACATCATATTTACATATAGGTACCATATACCACATCTCATCCATCTAGAATCATCCATCACAGTAAATATTAGTTAACTTGTCATGTTTTAATTGTTTGGAAAATAAATTCTTACTTTTACAAACCTGACTCTTTCTTGAATCAAGACGAAGTGTTTACAATCTCTGAATAAACAAAGAATCCTAGAATCTTCTGATTAAAACATCCTAAGACCAAGCAGGTTGATAGTGTATATTTATATAGAGTATCACAGCTTATTGGTCATAAGTAGAGGTAATATATTAAGCTCTTAGAGCACTAAATTTACCAATCCTATAACGAAGGTACTATGGTACTTATCGAAATGCCCCATGAGCAGCTATCAAACCTGGCCTGAGACTGCAACCTAAGTCAGATCCAGCAGAGAGAACCACTTGGGCCACTGAAGCGTCCAAAACATTCAAGTCGTAAAATCTCACAAAGGTGTGGGGTGTAGCCGAGCTTGCAGCTGAGCAAATGTCATCAACTGAAACACCTTTAAACAGTGCCCAAGATGCAGCCATACCTCTAGTACAGTGTGCTCTGACCCCTAGTCATATAGCGCTCGGTGGTTGGGAATGCTAGCCAGAAGGCAGTAGAGTCCAGTCAACGAGCGGTTATGCTATCTTTTAATAGTGCAGCTAGTTTTCAGGTGTGTACTCAGCGAGGTGAAGATGCGTAAGAACTGAGGAATGACAGTGACGCAGTCGCTTATAAGTGGAGGGAAGGGCCTCCACGCAGCGTCACTTTCGTTTACCTTACAGGCGTGATTAAATGTGTCTTCAGCCAGGCCACACAAGGGCGTGATGTCCCGTAGTACCTTTGTTGTACCGAGTGAATCCACTGAAAGGGAACCACCTTAATTTTTTGTGTCTTGGACTCAACAAGGTGTTCAAAACATTCCTCAGAGGTTCAGGGGTCTCATTTATCAAACATTGTGTAGAATCCTTACTAAAACCGTACTTAAGCTCAGCAAAAAAAAAAAGTACTTACGCCAGGCAGGTTTGTGATCTATCAAACATGGAGTACACGCAGCTGCACGCAATCTCCGCTTCATAAATCGGACACTAACGAGAATGTTTCTCAGCTGCATTTTAGTCACATCCCGCCCTCACCACGCCCACTTACTGCCATAAATAGTCAATGCAAACTGCCTTGTGGATCTCATGCATATACATAAGCTGTCTGTTGCAGCGCTCCGCCAATGACATGGCGACCGTAGATCAAGCCAGATCAAGGAAGCGCAATTTCACAGAAGCAGAAATTGAGGTACTTGTGGGTGAGGTGGAGAAATGAAAGGAAGTACTTTTGCAAAACAAATAAGAGAAAATCCACGGAGTGGCACAGCGTTGCTGAAGCCGTCAATGTTGTGAATTCTTCTGAGAGATCTGTGGCGGATATAAAATAAATGGTCCAATCAGGATTTGATCTCTAGACTCCTGGATGGAAGTAACGCGCGCTAACCAGTCAGCCAAACGGAGATCTCCCCTGTTCAACTAGCCAGGGCTCATGATTTATCAGGTCACAGAACGCACTGTCACAGACGCATGACATTCTGTCTCAATCTGTCCCCCTGCTAATATTCTGCATTCCATATTCTGTGCTTCAGGCTGTGTGTGTGTGCACGCGAGTATGCGCACATGTGTGTATGCGCGCGCGTGTGTGTGCGTGTGAGGGGGTCTTGTTCTGTGTGAAAACGAAGCAGTACAAGTGATAATGCTGCAGGATTCCATAATTTTATCCTTCTCAGCAGCACTGCAGGTGCTCTCCATGTCCAAAATGTGCTTAAGCCAGGTCCTTGGTCAACTTAAAGTTGCGCACATTTTTCCGCTATGTTTTCTTTGATAAATCCCAAAGTTTGCGTGGAAATTTGCTTACGCAGTTTTCCGACCCCATTTTGTGTGTAAGCAAGCTTGATAAATGAGGTCCCTGGTCCATATAGACATGATGCTATCACAAAGTTGCATGCATGATGAGTGTCTCCTGTTTCACCACATTTTAAATGTTCTAACTGGACAGAGTTCTGGAGAATGTGGAGGCCGCTGGAGTCCTGCAAACTCATGTTCTAGAAACCAGTTAGAGATGATCTGAGCTTTGTGACATGGAGCTTTATCCTGCTGGAAGTAGCCATCAGAAGATGGGTCCATGCGGTCAAAGGGATGGACATGACCAGCAACAATACTCAGGTAGGCTGTGGGGTTTAAATCAGGATCAGGTGGTATTAAGAGGTCCAAAGTCCCACACACCGTTACACTCCCAGCAGCAGCCTGAATCTTTGATACAAGCCAGGATGCTTTCATGCTGACACCGAATTCTGACCCAACCATCAGAACATTGCAGCTGAAATCCAGATTTATCAGACCAGGATACATTTATCCAGTCTTTTATAGCACCCAGTGTCATGTTCTGCAGCTGGGTCCACCTGCTTCATGTTACGAATCAGAGATGCTATTCTGCAGTGCTCGGTAGGAACCCGTGGTTATTTGAGCTGCTGTTGCAGTATAATTTTAGTGTTCATTTCAGATAATGCGCAAAAATTTTATTTGTCATGAAAAAACTAATGGAAATATTTCATTAACAAAGTTAACACTGATAAACTCTAAACTCAAAAATAACTCCTTTAATCTCTGATCAAGTTCATGTTCATAAATGACATGTTCATAAAATTACATTTTAATTCACACATTTGCAGCTATTTTTGTTTTTTGGACTGCTCTCTGGAAATGGAATTGAAATCCCAGTAGATCAGCTGGTCTGCTACAAACACCATGCAGTGTTTCCCTAACAGACGTAGCCGTGGCAGCCCGCCACGGCTGAAATCCCAGCACCACGCCTACAAGATCCCAAAGTTTTATTGATTTTTTTTTTTTTTTTGCGCCGTTTCCCGAAGAAGCAGCGGGAACTACTCTGTTGTTGCTTGAGATCACAGCCGGCAGGCAGCAAGGAGGAGGAGGCAGGGCAGGGTGGTTACAACTAGGGATGAGCCGGATACTCATTTCAGACAAGTATCCAGTACAGATAAAGCATTTTTGATGAATACAAGCATGAAACGAGTAAAACTCGTAAATATCTGTAATCGTGTTTAAGGAAAATCCTCATTGGGTAACTGACTCTTCACGCTCTGTGATTGGTCAGTTACATAGAGCACCCGTCCCTCCCTTCACACAAAACTCTGCAGCCGGGAGCTCAGTCCGGCCCATCCACACACACAGACAGTAACGGATCTCTCTGTGCTTGCTTCACTGTTGCTCACGTTTCTTCAGTGCTCCCTAGGTTTTCTTCAGCTCGCCTCTTTTTCGGTTGAATATTTAAAGTTACTTTTTTCGTAACGCACGTGGTGCATTTGACAAGACCGAGCTGAAAACGGCTCGTGCATGCGTCGGTCACTGCCTCCACCCCGGTCGGGTTTTTTTTCTTATTATTTTAACTCTCTCTCCCTCCCTCTCTATCTCTCTCACACACACACCTCAATCAACATTGTTTTGTTTAGCTGTGTGTGTGTGGGGGGGGGGGATGCCAACAACGTTAGGAAAAAATCTGTTTAATCAAATTAAAATAAAACGGTTCTAGTATTTCATATTTCCTAGTTCCTACTGCATGAGTTCAGATGCATTAATTCATGCACTTAAATACTGAGAAACTTGTTCTGTAGTTCCTTTACTATTGTGATCAAAAATATTTAATCTCAATTCTGAGGCTGCTCTGTAAATAGTTTTCAGTTAAACAATACACATAGCAACTTCTGATCAATCCATATCAATTTCAGATTTAAAATAATGTATTGATGTAAACCACGCCCACTAATTTCCAAATAATAAGGTGCATTCATATGTGTATCTCCTTTGATCCGCATTAGTGATATTTTCAGCACCAGAACAGTGAAGCAAAGAAACAGATTCCTGAGTTTACGTTAGTAATTTTATTTATTAGGTGCATCTGACCTGTTCTATTTTTCTCTAAAATGAGATCAAATCAGTGCTTCTATGGGTTGTCTCCCCTCTGCACTAGAAAATTTTACTTTATTATAATGTTCACTTTAATGAATCTTGATGTTCTTAACAAATAAATTAAATCAAAGATATTGGTCAGTAATGCCAAATATGTAAATTTGTGTTTCAGCCATTTTTATACTGGCTAAAAATACTTCATTAAGTCTACTAAGCAGGGGTGTAGAACGTTTTTAATAGGGCCAGCCCAGTAATGATCTTGGACCAAAATAGAGGGGGCAGAAAGTCAAATGGGGGGGATTTTTTTCCAGACGCCGAGAAAAATTAAATGCCAAACCCCCCTGCAAAGTGTGTCACTGAGAGTTTAAAACAAAAATTATTTTTGTGCAGATAGCAGTGTTAAAATGCAGCAGTTGCTGGATTGGTGCAGTTCAAAGTGGAGTGCATCAAATAAAACAATATTAACATAAAGGTGAGACGTGTCATAATACCCCACCCAAAACCACAGCTGAAAAAATTCCTAGGGGAAACACTGCCATGCCATGCTAAACGACAGTCGAGACTCGTTTTTGTCTCCCTTCTAATGCTTAGTTTGTACTTCAAGTCCATCTGGCCTCTGTCAATCCAAAACAATTGTTCTTCATATTGGGACACTGACTTCACATCCAAAAGCAACACAGAGATTTGTTCACTTGTCTTCCATTTCTTTAAATTTAGCTGAAAGATGTGATTTGAAAGACATACAGCTGAATAATCTTAATTTTCAAAATAATTACACCACAATGGTAAAGTATTGGGTCATCTAAGATCGCCCTCAATAGTACTCCTCTTATTTATTCAACTGGAGCAAAGCCGGCAATTGAAAACCGCTTAAAAAACTTGTTTTTTGTCATATAAAACCCAATAATCAAAGCATCATTTGAGAAAAATAATTGGACTAATAAATTCTGCATCATCGTTTTGTTCTCGAATAAGTGTGTGTGTGTGTGTGCGCACGTGTGAGAGATGAAGACAAGCATGGTGATGAATGCAGATGAGCCTATTGGGAGTTTATCTGCCTGAAGCAAGTGCTGGCTTCTTTGTTTATCTGCTCCCAGACTCTCTGTCATATTAGAGTAAACATGTGTGCCCCCCTTTATCTTTCCTCCAACATCCCGTTTTCTCCTCTGTTCAGCGTTTTGGCAACCCACAGCAGTCACATATCCAGACTACAGATCCTGCTAAATGTAACTGAATTTAATACCCCAAGCTAGCATCTGTTATCTCAAACTCCTGCCCCTCTATGTTTTTCTGAACTTTTAGTTCATTGTGTCACTGCAGGTAGCTCAAGATCATTAGTCAAAGCCTAATTTATTACTGCAAATTATATGTTTAAACCCACAGACCAAAATGCTAAGTTCTGCCAAACGTGTTGACAGCATTAGCATTGTTAGAAGCCTATAATTCATATAACACAGAACTTTGTCCAGAAGAAAGACAGAAACTACAAAAGAAATGCTGACAAACTTGTAATAAGTGATAAATGCATTAATGACTATTCTAAATACAAATTAACAATGTTTGGCTGAGGGTTTTGATCATAAAGTTTTCTGTCTCAGTTTGTCTAAAACTCCAGGATGGTACATTTAAACATTTATGTTGGCTCTTAACTTCAACACTAGAAAACCTGTCAGTTGGGTCTTTAAAGCTCATGTCAAGAGAATTCTCAGCTGAATATAATAAAATTACTTTTAAGGGCATTTTAAGGACTTGAGATATGCAATGAACATAAAACTAATAAACCAGTTGGTTACACTTGACCCGTGTTGATTGTGGCATTTTAGTCATCTTCATCTGTATTCTTGGCACAAACGTAAAATGCAAACCTCTCATAAAAACATCAATCTATTCTATCTACTCTTTATGTCATTCAAATCAAAATTTCAGTAAAATGGCAACCATTTATAGAACAACCCGATGACAGAAAATGGGAAAAAAACTCATTTCTGATTTAGTTTACTGGGATTTGATCCGAGTAGTTAATACGGCTGGAGTCCTTGAGTCTTTTCGACGACCCAGGAAGTGCTTTGCTGGCTTTGTTAGACAACTTGTGTCAGTGGAGCCTCCCAGTGTTATATATATATATATATATATATATATATATATATATATACTTGTACTGTGTTGACTAGATAAGATTGCTGGGTTTTTGTGCCTTTTTAATGTTTTTCATCATATTTTTATCCTGGTTTTCTACCTCACTAACTTGCCAGAGTTTTTGTGTTTTCTTTTATCCAGTTTTCTACCCATTTGTCCACCATGTTTAACACCTACTTGTTGTTGAAGTTGTCTGTGAACCCTTAATTTTGTTGCATGTTCAGATTTAATGGCAATAAAAACTATTCTATTTTACTTCAGTAACCATAGAAACAGACAAAAACCAAAGCAGCCACAAACTTCATGGAGACAGACACTAAGCTGCAGGACAAGGCTGTGGTTCACTTTGGAAGTGATTTTATTTTACTATATTTATGCCTGCCAGTAAAATAAGTTTCACATCAGATTGCTTCTTTTTATCATCAACCACTGGGGCTTGGTGTGTTTTCATGAGAGTGAACGGCGCTGCCGGTGCACCATAAGCTTTTCATTCAAGGTGAAAGAGGCTGCTGTGAATGAGCTCTATTGCATCAATATGTGAGCGCTGCCTTGCAGAAAGCCCCGGAGCCGTTCAGAGGAGAGGAGCGCGTTGTACAAGCCGTCCATCAGCCTGGAGGCATAGCATGCTGACACAGCAGCACATGCACGTGCACGCACAGTGTTGATGGCTTTGCCGCAGTCGTTTTTCTGCAGAAATTTGTCTCGTTTTCTTTTCTTGCCCTTTTTCTCAGTGTCTCACCTGATTTCTCGCAGTGACAAGAGGTCGCTCGGTCCTTTGCCTCTGGCGACCGTTTGGAAGGTGATAAGATTACTTCAAATTGACTAGCACACGCTCACAACCAGACACTTGCTAGGACTGATAATGACCACTGTGGTTCTGATGACATCAAAGCCAGACGAATGTGGGCAGCACAGGTTGTATTGGTGTTTCATTCAGTTTCATGCACACACAGCCACTCACTAACACGCACACACACACACACACACACACGCTAGCAGCCATTCATTCATTACCCTCAGTCAGAGCAATTTATGAATGGGCGCCCTCAGTGAAATCACAGCTGCTGCATCCTGAGAGGGACCATTTCCACCTGTATTGACTTTTGGGCTTCATATCTGGAGTCTTTTGTTTTTCCCTGTTTGTGTACCATTTTAGAGGAGGCAATTATGTGTGAAGAAAGGACAGAATTATCTGTTGGTTATTGCAGGTTATTGCAGTGGTTGTACAGAGCTCAACTTTTTTTTTTTTTTTGCTTCAGATTTCTGTAATTTTTTTTTACAAAACTGAAAATCAAAAATGCAGTAATTGTTCGGGATTAAACTATGCTCCTTCAAGTGGTTGACAAGCCAGCCAATGGTTATTTTGTCATAAAGTGTGGGTGATTGAGCATTTAATTTCTTTAATTATTTCTACTTGGGTCTTTAATAGGTTTTGTCACTTTTTACTCTTATTCCTCCTTTCCACGGGATGCGTAAGGATCACAAAACAGCCGCAAAACATACTTTATGGCCATTAGCTGCCATCAGTGGCGGCCTGGCTATCTGTGAATTCTGGATAATCCCAAAACGACTGGTGTGTTTTAGGGCCAGTGTCGGAAGTCATTATCCAAGTTTCACAAATCAGTAAATAAGTTTTAAAGGGATATTCCAACCAAAACTGAACATTTTATTTGTTGTCATACTTCCCAGAGTTGGATAATTGGGAAAACCCCATTTTTAACCTGCCCAGTCAGTCTCCTGACTCTGCTGGACTCCTTTCACTTTGGCTTAGCATAAAGGACAGTAAGTGAATGGATCAAACTAGCATTAGCAAAAATCACTCAGTAGTGATCCCAATTCTCCTTGGTGACCTAAATAATCAGACTGACTGCAAGTGAAAATAGTAACATAAAGGAATCACAGGTGCCATTTTAGACTTGGCACAACTTTATGGAAAAGCACACCTTTGTCATAAAGGCAAAAGTTATTTTAGGTTCTGTGTGAAAAATATGCCCAGGATTACAAATGTGCATCACCAAATGGACATACTAGAACCAGAAACGGAGAAGAGCAGAGGAAAAATGGCTGTAAGTTCATCCTTCCTTCTGGAGGAATGAACCACCATAAAATCTGGCCATGTGGTAAGTAGCAGCTAAGCTAGGGCAGAGGAGATTCTGTGGCAACGTCATATACAAATTTACACAAGCTGATAAATCTCAAAGTACGTGACAGGCATGGTCAAACACATTATTGTTACTATTGTTGTTAGCCTCAAGGGCAAAATGCCGATTATCACTTGTAAGTCGCTTTGGACAAAAGTGTCTGCTAAATACATAAACATAAACATAAACATAAACATTTTCATTTAAATTGAAGTTCATATGTGCAATCCAGGGCCTAATACAAAGCGGATTAGAAAATAGCTCTTTTAGCTCCGTT
>SSNQ01034417.1:252575-268534 GCA_006942095.1 Nothobranchius kuhntae | reverse complement strand
TTTCCTTGTAAAGTGTGAAAAACATGTAGATAGTTGAGAAAAATTCAGATGTGTTATTTTAAATCCACATATGAATAAAATCTCCAATATAGCACCCAGTTTAGGACTGAGCAGGGAGTTTGTCATTGTGTTTGAAGCAACTGGTGTTGTGCTGAGTTGGGTTTCCCCAGCAAAAAGTGTTTCAGGCCTGTGCCTGCATCCAGGCTGTGTTCCGGTTACTACAAATAAAAGAAAACTCCTGACATGAGCAGCACATTAGATATCACATGAAACTACATGTTTTAATTTTGTAGATCACGCACCTTTACTGACCTGATTTAGTTTCTTTTCCTGCTTCAGGCCACCTTTTTTATAACCTTTCTGCCACAAACCCAGATGAAATTTGATCCTCTGGAGGGGGAAAAACCAAGAGAATCTAAAGATGTGAGTATAATTCACAGCTGAAGCCTCATGTCTGCTTTTGTGTGTTCCAGTTGTACAAACAACAAAAATACACCAGCATGTGCCACCTTGGCTGCTGAGGTATGGATTTGCCATGGCAACCACCTCAACCACTACTGGGATATCAGGAGACTTTCCATATGTTTACATTAGTCCCCATGGAAACCACTTGTACTTGTTTGCAAGGAAGCATTGCAGATTTGAGGTGATTCAATGAGGTGGATGAAATAAGTCATCTGTTTTCTTCAAGAAATAAAAACATTTTCTAGCATTAACGAGTGTAGCTTATGTGCAACAGAACATTAAGCCACGGTTAAGTAAGAAATTTTAATTCTGGGCTCTTACTTCTGGGTTTGCCGTTCAGATAAAACCAGGATGTCAGAAAGCACAGACGAGCAATACTGCTGCAAAAGATACATCGCTGACGCAAACACCATCAGCTCTACATCAGAGTCTATACACGCTGTGAAAGAGCCATATGGAAGGAACAGGCAGGGGGAAGAAAGAGGCAACAGGAGCTGGAGATAAACGATGTGACCTGACACAGTACAGGGCATGTTGGTGGTCACCTGCTCCGATAGACGGACTGGAGATGGGGGGAGGGCCGCTCTTTCATTCTATCTGGTATCATGTGGGTGCAACATTCAGCCATCAGGGCTTACCTCAACACTTTGCATTTTGGAATATAACCTTCATTTTGTCTTGCCATGTTTGATAAAACTTATAGTAAAATTTACACTGCTCAAAAAATATAAAGGGAACACAAAATAAGACATCCTAGATACAGTTGTGGTCAGAAGTTTACATACACTTGTAAAAAATATAATATAATGGCTCTACTGAGTGTCCCGTTATTTCTAAAACTCTGATTTTTCTCTGATAGAGTGATTGGAACAGATACTTCTTTGTCACAAAAAACATTCATGAAGTTTGGTTCTTTAATGTCTTTATAGAGCTCCGGGAGTTGACGTCACTTCTCCCGGCATGCAACAGTTCAAATCGAAACGGCGCCATTAGGCAGGCAGAAGCCGGCAGCTGGACTATTTGTTGTCAGAAAACTCAATCAGACAGGAAATATGGTAGATTCCTGTTGTGCCCCAGGATGCAGAACAGATGCGGACGACATAAGGAATGAGCCATCTACAGGATTCCCCAAGATCCGGAGCGCCGCAAACATTGGATCATTGTAATAAAACACACTAGTGACCGGGCTTAAATGAAACTGTGGGATCCCGAGAGTAAAGATTTTTGCTTATGCAGCGACCACTTCATATCAGGTACTTAAACCAACGTGTCCTCAACTGTGTATGGTATTTATTTTAAATGCTTTTATTACGATTCTTAGTGGGCTTCCTAAACTTATTTTGGCGTGGCTTTTTCTGTCTTATTACTCATAGCAGCAAGTAAACATCACGTAAAACGGTGCCTCGTGATTTCTGCGTGCTGCCGTTTACGTGTTTTATGATCACAGCAATTAAATCGGCTAAGCTGTATTTAATTTTTAAGCAATGGTTGATCAATTGTCAGATCACACATAAAAAGCACTTTGGATTGCTATTATCTGTATCACCAAGACAGCTCCTGAGACGCTCCTGCCTGACATTTTTATTTTATTCACGGAAAAAAAAAATCAAACTAGTGATTTCTCTTGGCGTTCAGTTTATACATTCAAACAGCACAGCACTCCATTTAAACTACTTACGTGTAAATCTGTTATTTGTCCATCCATCCATTTTCATCCGCTTATCCGGAGTCGGGTTGCGGGGGCATGTGGCGTCGAGAGGCCCAGACTTCCCTCTCCCCAGCCGCCGGAGCCAGCTCCTCCGGATAAATTCCAAGGGGTTCCCCGGCCAGGTCCAGTAAGAAGTCCGCTCCGACAGCTTCTGGCGTCGGAGCGGGCAGTAACGTCGAGAGTCCCAGACCTCTCCCCAGCTCCTCCGGCCGGGAGAATCCCAAGGGGTTCCCCGGCCAGGTCCGGTAAGAGGTCCGCTCCGACAGCTTCTGGCGTTTTTAAAAAGTATCCCAGGGGCACGGTGGTCGGAGACGTTTAGTCTATTTAATTTCTGACTATGTAAAACGATTTCTTCGGTTTTAAAGTGTGAAGTAAACTCCGACGAAGTAAAGTCCAAGCGGATCCCGTTCACGTTCATGGTTACATCCGTGTTTGTTTACCTTTTTTTCCTGCCAAAATGGCGTCTACTAACTGAGAGTCACGTGGGGGCCGGAGCTCNGTTCACGTGACTATAACTAGAATCTTGCAGTACGTGCACGAATCATACAAGTGCAGTACGTGGCTAGAGGCGCGCAGGTTCACGCGCGCCAAACGAAAACGGCGGCTTCCTACAGGGCGGGGCCATGATGTAGGCGAAAACCGGTGTAAATGACAAACAAGGCTTGGGCGCCACCCGGGCGGTAAGTCGTCAAGNTCTCAATAACTCACTACGGCTTCCAAGTAATGCAAATAAGATTATTTAGCAGATCTCAAAAACAACAGAACACACAAACTCAGTCACAGCACAAATCCAACATTCAAGTTTTTTCTTGTAAACAGTGGTTTCCACAAATGCATTTTAACTTAAAGGAATATTCCACCACTTGGTAAAACTGTGTCTTGTTAAGATTAGACAAGTCAGAAAAAGCATTTTATAACCAGCCCAGTATGATCTGGCAGCAGTTGGTTTTCTTAGTTTATGATAAAACAATGTAAGTGAATTCACATACATTGTAGTGTTTTTTCTATGTAGGTGAATGCAAGCCTTCCCTTCCATTGCTTCATGCTAAAACAACTGGTTACAACATGTTTTTCTGACTTGGCTAACTCTGAGGAATCTAACAACACACACAAGTTTAGGGACAGAAGATCCCTATAAGAATATTAAAATAATAAAAATGCAGCAATAAATAAAACGTAATACTTGTGCTTTGTAACAAAGTAACACTCTGTGGAAGTTAACCTGGTGAACTTATTCACCCTGGACAGGAAATAATTGCACATAACAGGGGTGGACCTTTAAAGCGCCCGAGCGCCAATGGCGCTAAATTTTCTCGTCGGGCGGTAAATACTTGACGACTTACCGCCCGGGTGGCGCCCAAGCCTTGTTTGTCATTTACACCGGTTTTCGCCTACATCATGGCCCCGCCCTGTAGGAAGCCGCCGTTTTCGTTTGGCGCGCGTGAACCTGCGCGCCTCTAGCCACGTACTGCACTTGTATGATTCGTGCACGTACTGCAAGATTCTAGTTATAGTCACGTGAACTATACAGTTGTGGTCAGAAGTTTACATACACTTGTAAAAAATATAATATAATGGCTCTACTGAGTGTCCCGTTATTTCTAAAACTCTGATTTTTCTCTGATAGAGTGATTGGAACAGATACTTCTTTGTCACAAAAAACATTCATGAAGTTTGGTTCTTTAATGTCTTTATTATGGGTTAACAGAGAAAAGTGATCACATTTGCTGGGTCACAAATATACATACAGCAGTGCTAATATTTGGTTACATGTCCCTTAGCCATTTTCACTTCAATTAGGCGCTTTTGGTAGCCATCCACAAGCTTCTGGCAAGCTTCTGGTTGAATCTTTGACCACTCCTCTTGACAGAATTGGTGAAGTTCAGTTAAATTTGATGGCTTTCTGACATGGACTTGTTTCTTCAGCACTGTCCACATGTTTTCAATGGGGTTTAAGTCAGGACTTTGGGAAGGCCATTCTAAAACCCTTATTCTAGCCTGATTTAGCCATTCCTTTACCACTTTTGATGTGTGTTTGGGGTCATTGTCCTGTTGGAACACCCAACTGCGCCCATGACCCAACCTTCGTGCTGATGATTTGAGGTTATGATGAAGAATGTGAAGGTAATCCTCCTTCTTCATTATCCCATTTACTCTCTGTAAAGCACCAGTTCCATTGGCAGCAAAACAGCCCCACAGCATAATATTCCCACCACCATGCTTGACTGTAGGCATGGTGTTCTTGGGGTTAAAGGCCTCACCTTTTCTCCTCCAAACATATTGCTGGGCATTGTGGCCAAAAAGCTCAATTTTCGTTTCGTCTGACCACAGAACTTTCCTCCAGAAGGTCTTATCTTTGTCCATGTGATCAGCAGCAAACTTCAGTCGAGCCTTAAGGTGCCGCTTTTGAAGCAAGGGCTTCCTTCTTGCACGGCAGCCTCTCAGTCCATGGAGATGCAAACACGTTTGACTGTGGACAATGACACCTGTGTTCCAGCAGCTTCTAATTCTTGGCAGATCTGCTTTTTGGTGATTCTTGGTTCACTCTTTACCCTCCTGACCAATTTTCTCTCAGCAGCAGGTGATAGCTTGCGTTTTCTTCCTGATCTTGGCAGTGATGAAACAGTGCCATGCACCTTATACTTACAAACAATTGTTTGCACTGTTGCTCTTGGGACCTGCAGCTGCTTTGAAATGGCCCCAAGTGACTTTCCTGACTTGTTCAAGTCAATAATTCGCTTTTTCAGATCCATGCTGAGCTCCTTTGACTTTCCCATTGTAGCGTTTGTGGGCGTTTGTATCCAATGAGCCCTATTTACCTGGCCTAAGAGAAGTCACCAGCTGTAGTCACTCATAATCACTCACAAGAAGTTAAGAGGCCATGCTATGAAGCTCAGTTCACTGACACATTTCTAAGTCAACTAAATTGCTAGTTCATGTTGCTGTATGTGTATTTGTGACCCAGCAAATGTGATCACTTTTCTCTGTTAACCCATAATAAAGACATTAAAGAACCGAACTTCATGAATGTTTTTTGTGACAAAGAAGTATCTGTTCCAATCACTCTATCAGAGAAAAATCAGAGTTTTAGAAATAACGGGACACTCAGTAGAGCCATTATATTATATTTTTTACAAGTGTATGTAAACTTCTGACCACAACTGTATGAATGACTTAAAATTTCTTTTAAATACTTTCTTCTTTACACGGTTGAATGTGCCGACAACAAAATCACAAAAATCATCAATGGAAAGCAAATTTATCAACTCTTGGAGGTCTGGATTTGGAGTCAAACTCAAAATTAAAGTTAAAAACACACTACAGGCTGATCCAACTTTGATGTAATGTCCGTTAAAACAAGTCAAAATGAGATTTGTGTGTGTGGCTTCCACGTGCCTGTATGACCTCCCTACAATGCCTGGGCATGCTCCTGATGAGGTGGCGGGTGGTCTCCTGAGGAATCTCCTCACAGACCTGGACTAAAGCATCTGCCAACTCCTGGACAGTCTGTGGTGAACGTGGTGTTGGTGGAGCGAGAAATGATGTTCAAGATGAGCTCAATTAGATTCACTACGCAGACAGACACAGCTAACCTTGCCACAGCTCGCGTTGATGTGCTGGATGAGCTGCACTACCTGAGCCACTTGTGTGGGTTGTAGACTCCCTCCCTCTCATGCTACCACTAGAGTGAAAGTACCGCCAGCATTCAAAGCGACCAAAACATCAGCCAGAAAGCAGAGGAACTGAGAAGTGGACTCTGTGGTCACCACCTGCAGAACCACTCCTTTATTGGTATGTCTTCCTAATTGCCTATAATTTCCACCTGTTGTTTATTCCATTTGCACAACAGCATGCTGAATTGATTGTGGTCAGTGTTGTTTCCTGTGGACAGTTTGATTTCACACAATTTAGCTGTTCCCTTAGTTTTTTGGCGGATTCTTTTAGCAGTTTATTTTGCAGTTCGCTTTGTAACAAAAACACACATTCAAACTATAGTTGCTTTAGTCCTGGGGGTCTGCAACATGCGACCTGTAAAAGTGGCTCCTTGTAATTTGGACCAAGAATAACGTGAGTAATGTTTAGGTTTAGTTTTCCCAAATCTTTGCAATCTCTGCATGGACTTTCAGTAGCAGGATGGTCATAATACATGTAGAATAAATTGTTTTTTATAAGCTGAACGAGTTTAAAGATGGTGTGTTAGCTTAATAGGTCTGTAATATTCTTAACATTTTGTTTAAAAACATATTTCCATATGTAAGCATCAATAACTTTAAAGACACAATGTGGATGTTTACCTTTAATCTCTGAAAGTATCCATCAAAACGTTGTTGAAAATAAATAAAATGATGTTTAGTTGTTGAAAAAAATGTTGGCGGCTTTGTACCATATAACTACAAAAAAATGGGTCTAAAATAAATAGGGCGTGGGTCTAGGGTCTTTGGAGGATGCCATGTTTCCTTCTGGCCGGCTCGGGATCCTGTGCCTTTTGATGACATTACTCTAGATGATTGGCTAGATGTACAACTTACTGAAGTTACATTACCACGTCAACACAAATGTAATACCAAAACTGCTAAACTCTTTCCAAAACCTATGTGAAAGAAGAGAATTCGAAAAAGAGATGCAATATGTTTTGACCAAGCGGTATTGCCGTAGTATAGCAATGTCATCAGCAGGCGCAGAAACCCGGGCAGATCTGGAAAGTACAGCGCCAGAAAACTACAATCGACATTGCATTCTCTAACTGGAACTAAATGAAGGACCATCAAAGTCTGAGGAGTCCCACCAAGGTTGCATGCTTTCTGCTCCACTGGTAACATTTGCTGTAATGTGTTTTAAACTAGCGACAGTCAGGACATTATGGTGTAAATCTACACTGAAATGTAATATGTATTGCCCCCCCAGAGGCAAGAAACTTCACACTGCCACTTTAAGCCCTGTTATTCCTTATAGGAAACAGTTTATTTCCTTACCTTTTATGCAAATCATGTTACTAGGGATGTGGATTGGTGAAATTATGGTGATACGATACGTATCAAGATACAGACAATACACTATGTCACGATATATTGTGATACGTTCAGTCAGACTGAATTTATTATAGGAAAATTCTATAAACAGTCCAAACTGATACTTAACATGTTGAACGTGAGGTATCTGAACCATAATAGAGGGATTTACATTTCAATAGTGGAAACAAAATCTATTGCACACCGCTGCCAACTAGCAGTTGGTGTTTGAAATGCCCCAAAAGAAAAGAAAATGCATAAATGTTTGCATGTAAATTATTTAAAAAATTAGATACACAGCTTTTGAAGATTGATATAATATTGCAGGGAAAAAAACATCACAATATACTGAGATATCGATATTTTCTATGTACGGCGTTTGAATATCAATATAATATCGCTGGAAAATTTATATTTTCTTACATCCTTATTAAAAACCTTTCTGGATGTGGACATTTTGGTCAAAGTTAGGAAAAAAACATGTTAAAACTCTTCTGTAGGTATGTCAAAATGTTTCTGCATATTACACAGCTTTTAAATGTATAAATGAGGTCAACTCTGGGACATCTAACAAAATATTTTATTTTACTTTACTATTGCTTTATTGTTATTATTGCTTGGAAGAATGTGAGTTACAGCAACAGCTATTTTCCCTCTGGTATAATTAAAGTATCTTTGGCTTGAATTCAATGAGTTATCTTGAAGGATAATGAGAATGTAAACTAAAGTGCTATTAAATTGGTTTCTACCTAATGATTTGATCTGGTGTTTAAATTTGTTTTTAACGTTTATTTAAAATATCCATCCAGCCATTCAGAAAATTTACTGACACGTTTTGACTTTGTCATTATTGGTTTTGCCCAATCAGGCACAGACTCTTCCCCATTTCTTTCTGCATTATCAGATTTTCCCAGCTGCTTTGCTGCATCTGTTTCACACAAATTTTCTCAAGTAAACCTTCATCACACCCGAGCACAGACGCACGCAGAAGAGCAGGTGTTAACAAGACAGTGTTACAGCATCACAATTATCCGGAGAGCTTTTCTTTGGCTCAGTTTGATGGACTACAAATGCATTTAATCACCCACTAACGTCACAAAAGCACAAATTAAACACACACACAAACAGAACAAGAAGGCAGTGTAAACACAAGCAGAAGGCTGATCAGTGAAATGTACCCAGCAGCAGCGGCAGAGATTCTTAGAAGAGAATGCTTTATTAGCACAGTAGGGTGGGATGACGTCAGCGAATATGGATGTCCTACCCCTCCAAGTTGCATGAGTCAACAAGAGCTCAAGCCCCACCATTAGGTTACTGATTTAGAGGCTTGATAGATATTCCATCTTTTCCAGACCTGTTCAGTTAATACCCATCATGGAATTACATCAATTATAATAATCACTTTAATTTCCAAATGAAAGAAATTACTGCTTTTTAAAGCAACACTGAAGAGTTTTTAACATTTTAGAAATGTGGTTTCAGTGGTTCTTCAACCATAAACTTGAGCAACTTCACATGGGACAGTAATCTGTAGCCCTCTGCTGACAGAAACTGCATTTTACAGTTTTGTAGTTTGGGTAAAAACACTAGTAAGGAGTCTTTTTTTTTTGTTTTGCTTTATGGCAATAGCGGTTTACTGTGCCGGTAGGGTTCTGGACAGGAGGCTCCATCAGATTGTCAAACCTCAGATTCAGGCTGAACAATGTGTTTTTCGTCCTGGCTGTGGAACACCGAACCAGCTCTATACCCATAAGCTTGGTTTATGCTTGACGCATGTACAATCTGCGTGGAAATGAAAGGTGCAGATGGAACGCTCATCGGAACTTGCAGCGTTTATGGTTCCTTCCTTCCTCTTCAGCTCGTCTCCATTGTGGGGGTCGACATGGGGCTCTATGGAATGCTTTCAACACTGTATTAGAAGTATAAATCACTGTTGTCTACAACATTTTTCCACTGTGTCCTCATCATTCCCAACTGACAGGAATTATTCATATTTTTTATCACAGTGATGTTTATGGACCGCATCACAAAGATGTTCGTACTTACGAACTTCCGCCACTATGTGCTTTTGCCAGTCCACCATGTTTTTCCGAGTAGGACTATCCGCGTGGTTAGAACATTTCCTAGGTGCGTGATACGGAAACTTTGGGCCATTTACCATCTATGGATGGATGTGTGGTGCAACAGAAAAAAATGGGTTGATATAAACTTTGATAGAAAAGGTTTCTTTTCTTTTTCCATTATAGATAGCTTAACACTAGACTCCCAACCAACAAAAAACACAGATCCAGGCACGCTCTGTCACCAATCCCACCCCTCTCAAACTTAAACAGATTGCATGTGACTTAAACAAAACATCGCAGCAAGGAGAGGCAGGGGAAATTGTCCCAAAAGAATAATTTAATTTTTACAAGTCCTTTGCTAAATTTGTAATGGGAGCTGAGGCCCCTTCTTCAGCTGACAGAGCTGCACATTTCTTTATTTTCCCGTTTTTTTCTTCCGATTTCATAGCTCTGTTACAGGACTGTGGTCGACAGGCCGTCAGTATCTGCCACTAACGCAAAGTACTGGTCTCTTGAGAGTCTCACTGAGGGGGTAGGAAGTAGCGTAGTTCAACACTGCTTATGCCTTTACTTTACTTTACTTTTGTAAAGTAACTAGAGGAGGACAGCACATACAAAAAAACAGTGCTACAGAAAAGTGAGGAAATGAGTGGTGGTTTGAAGTCATTTCCCGTCATGTTTGTAAATATCGCTGTATATTGTGAATAATGTGCTGCAGATGAACCTTGATTTGAAGAAAATCATGAACTGAAATCTCTTTCAGCTAGAAAAACAGATGCAATTAAATCTTTTCTGGAAATTGTTCAGCCCTTAGTTAAAAAAAAACACGCCCAAGTTTGTTCTTTAAAGGGGCATTATGGAAGTTTGACAGCCAAAACATGTTTAGAAATAATAAATTTCTTCTTCATACATTCTCCTGCAATGCCCTGGTCCTGTAGAATGAGCCCTGGCATTTTTACTGTGATTGCCTGTTTTTCTGTAAAATCACAGAAAAAGAGAGCTGCTCGGGTCGAGCAGGCTGCTTCATGCGCATTCACGCTCAGGCATAGCCCTCCGAACGCTTCTTTGAACGTTGTTTCAGCTGTCATCAAGGATATAAATGTTACAGATTCAGAAGACCCACTGGCGCTTTAGCTCGCCTAGTAAGACTTCAGGCTTTCTTTCAGAAGACCCGGGTTCGATTCTGGATGTGAACATAGTTGTTTTAGAGTTTCTTTTTTACAATAATGATATATTTTTTAAAGTAAGATGCCCACATTTTTATTTGAGACTCGCCGAACGGCATTGAATTCACAGATAAAAAAGATGTGGGTTCAACTTTCATTTTGGAACAATTTTTCAAGCAAGGGAAGGGAATGACCTGAGCATGCAGGAGGACTGACCCATCATAAACCTTTGTCGGCTGTGCTGAAGAGACAGGTACAGAACCAAATTACTTAATTAACTGCACGTTCTCCTGTCCTCTGGGCCACACACACACAAGGGACTGTCTCAGCTGTTATTTTCGTTAAGGAGTGTGCACGTACAGCATGCGCGCCTCGTGCACGAGCCTCCTATTGAAGCTGCCGTTACGCTTTTGGCCTGAGGGAATCGTGAGCATAAAAATTCAAAACTCCATAAAGTCCCTTTAAGTAGCTAATTAAGGAATAGCGTAAAATTGTCAGAGTCACACTTGAAATACGTTTTCTACTGTTACTTTTTAATATTTTTTAATAACTGATATTGATCAATGATTTTTTATTATTGATATGTTTTTTTAATATCGTCCAGCCCTACTACTGGACTCAGGGCTGCCAACTCTCACACACTGAACGTGAGAAACACGCCACGCCTCCAATATCTCACACTGATTAAGTCCCACCCCCATGCATTTAAATGTTCAAAAGTTGGCAGCGCTGTGGACTTGTAATATTTCATTGCCCTATCATGTGGATCTTTTTACTTCATGGCTTATTTTATTATCAGTTAGCTCGTGGTGGCGTTAGCTAGTTGTTAGCTCTAGCTAACAAGCTGAAGCAGGGTTGTCGTAATTTAACCAGTAAGAGGGAGAAGCAGGTAACATCAGGTGTTTTAAAATGTAGATCATCATTTTAAACATGTAATTGGGCAAATTAACATAACAAATACAAAACTAGAATTATCCTTAGAATTTCCTAAAGGATCAATCCTGCCCACCGTCACTAGGGATCTAGACTCTTTCATAGTAGCGGCTTTATGTGCATTAAACCCATTATGTTTGCTTTACATTGCAGAAGGATTTCACATTTCTTTCTTCCCGACACTGTGATCAGAGTTTTAACTGTCAAAGAGTATGTGCTGACCTGGAAGACATGACCTAATAATTCTTTTTTTTTTTTTTGTTTCCCCTGAGACACAAATCCCGCCAGCACTCGAGAGACGGTACAGTTTCTATGCTAAATCCCTGTTGCAGTCAGCACATCTCCTTGAGAATCAAACACCTTTCACCACAGCAGGAATGCATATAAACATGGTGGGTTTTCCCATGTGCAGAGTGAGGACCTATTTATGTAGATGGTGAGGACTCATTTCAATATGGTATCAGTGAATTAGATGTTGATAAAAATCTGTAATGCAAAATATCACTAGTCACAATCTTTTAGTAAACTGAGACCTGAATTTTTTTTTACTAAAAAATTAATTTAGTTTAATTATCAGATAGGGAGCAGGAATGACTAAAATGTCCAAATCTCAGACTGGTGCCCAGCAGTCAGATGCTTATATGACAGATCTGGGCTATCTAAACTTAGGATGGGAGGCAGATCTTTTAGTTATCAGGCTCCTCTCCTGTGGAACCAGCTCCCAGCCTTAGTCCGTGAGGCAGACACTTTGTCTACTTTTAAGAATAGGCTTAAAACATTTTTATTTGATAGGGTCTATAGTTAAAATCTGATGTTAGCCTAAATCTGGACAAGTGGGGGATTACAGGGAGGTGGAGTGTACAGTCGGTAAAGACGGCTCTCCCTTGCCCTGCCTCCAACATGCCTACATCTAAATAGGATAGATTATCCAGAGTTAACTCTGTAGTTATGCTGCTATAGGCTTAGACTGCTGGAGGACACACTGACCACTTTTCACACTCTACTGCTTTCTTCTACAGTCTGCTCTTTAACTGTACTATTTTGTGCAATTTCAGCTGTTAACTTTATTTTCTCTGTAAGTGTTTTTCTCCCCAGAAGAAGCTACAATGACGTTCTGCTGAGCTGTGGTGGCCTCATGGAGGGGGCCATCGACTAGCACACTGCTGCTAACCACTTAAACATTCTCTCTCTCCTGATAATAACTTCTTGTTTTCATTGACGTTGGATGTGCTAATACTAGTTTATCCGTTTAATTATAGATCCACTAGGATAAATACAATAAAGTTTATCTTTCACCAAATACAATATTTGCTGGGACATCGCAATGTGGCTGTAGACGCGTTGTCTGTCTGTCTGTCTGTCTGTCTGTCTTCTCGATCCCCAGTGAGTCGTGGAGGATGGCTGCTTATACTGAGCCAGGATTCTCTGGAGGTTTCTTCCTGTTAAAAGGGAGTTTTCCTCTCCACTGTCACTGCATGCTTGCTTAGTATGAGGATTGCTGTATAGTCACTGACACTAGTCAGTGACTTGATGCAATTTGCTGGGGTCCTTATATAGGAAAAATTATTTCTGATTGGCTTAATGAACTGTGAATTGGAATGTTTATTATGTGAAGTGCCTTGAGACGACTCTTGTCATGATTTGGCGCTATATAAATAAACTTGAATTGAAATTAATCTGTTAACCATGCCCCGTCTAGGGCCACCCCAGAAAGAATTTTTTCTTTATTTGGAAAATGGTAAATTGTCTTCACTTGTATAGCACTTTATCACCATCACTTTGGAGTTTAATAATCTGCAATGTAGCCACAGACGCCCTGGGGCACACCAACAGATGTGATGTGATGTATTCCAGCCCACTACGGAAAAACCAGGCAACTCATAAAAATGTCACACTGATATACAATTAAATGACAAAACATCTGGATAACTTTTAATGACTGCTGGACAGCAGCCAACTCACAGAAGTGACACATCATTGACACATCATTTGTCTCACACAATTTCAACTTGGGTACCAGTTTCCCTCTCTCCTCAGAGTTTTAGACATTCTACAACTTTTGAGTTTGATGGTGTAGAAGTGTGTTCTGCTCAAGGACAACTTGTGTAACTGAGCCGAGATGGGGCAGATAAAATACACACACACACACACACACACACAAACACACACCCGAGTGCAGTAATAGGACAGGGTAAAAGTAGGTCTGCCATAATAGAGACAGGGCCTCCAAGGTGCAAATGATAGAGGGAGAACATTTGCGTGTGTGTAACCTGTTGAGAAAATGAAGCATAAGTCGGCCAGCAGAGAAGCTGCTGTAGTGTTGTTGCTTCCATGAACGGCAGCAATCCAGTACAATCTGATGGGAAACAGTTTCCTGTTACTGTGGCAACCGTGCTGCACGCCTGCCAAATATTATTTGGGTACACGCCGTTTCACATTAGCTAATCTAAGCCATTTTACTGCTTTAAGATAAGGCCCTAAAAAGGTTACGATTGAAATTACTGTTCAGTGAACAAGTAAATTATTAGCAAAAATGTGTCTGATTTTCTGGTTTATCTCAGAAACATCGAAGTCTTGTTGCGTGTTAAATGGCACAAACGTTTGTTAATCTCCTCACTAAAGACTGGACCTGCATAACTAAAAGTCAAGTTCATCCACTGAATGCTAAATAAAATTTACTTTCAAGATAAAGCTAAGTTTCCATATAATCAGACACCCGGAATGTTTGCTAGCAGTACAGGATTTTAAATCTGCACCGAGATAGGAAATGGTTGACATATTTTTCCTGGATGTTTGATAAGAAAATATGGCTTCCCATTAGATTTTTCCTCCCTCACTAGTTTGGCGAGTTACCTTTGAACATAACTCATTTAACTAGACTGGGTTGAAGATGATGTTGGTTAGACACAATGGTTAACTGTAAGAGCACACCAGACTTTTGGTAAACACTGCACTAAATTCACAGAGCTGAACAAATAAACCCCAAATGACAACTGAGCTCTGGCTTTATTCTAATCTACCTCTTCATCGTTCCTTCTCATTTTGGAAGTTTTATCCCCTCTTTCCCATTCTCTCCTTTTCCCTGCTAATTGTATAGCTAATGCTTATTAAGATACCTGTTGCTGCCGATAGCTGATGTTACGTAAAACATGGTTAAGAAAAAAACCATCATGTGGAGTTTATTTAATTAAATTCATCTCATCAGCTGTCAAGTCACGCTAGAGAGGATCTTCAAACTATATACCAATAATTCAAATCTTCCCAGTCAGAACACTTCAAGCATCAGGAATTACATTTTAATAACCCAAAAATGAAAACGGCTGATATCTTCAGTAAAACAAAGTACCTTGTAAAACTGCCATTAGGAATATCGGCTATTCATATATGTTGAGTTAAAAAGATATTTAAGACAATTATATACGTCCACTAATATCTGCAAAACTATCCCATTGTTTCTCGCTGACCCTCAAACAAACCTCCACACCAAGGGTGCGTAGATTTGGCACGACAAATTGAGTCTGATGCTGTTTTTAATAAACAACTCGCTAGTTTAGAACACCTCACATCTACCAAATCACATCTCATTCATATCTTGTCATGTACAAATTATTTGTTTAGGAAAATGATTTAAATTCATTTTATAATCTATATACTTGACTGTCTGAATTAATACGAAGTGTGTTTATGGTCCCTAAAGAAGCAAAGAACCATGGAATCCTCTAATTAAACATTCAAATATCAAACAGATTGATATTTCATATTTATATGGAATCACCACATCTTATTGATCGTAATTAATATGTTTTAATTGCTATATATTATGGGCATATTGGATAGTTTTCCAAATTAAAATTAGATTTATGCATTTCTAGTGTATTGAATGACTTGGAAGGGATGGACACCAACACCGAGGTAGACTGCCATGCTTAGCTGGTGCCAAGGGCTCAAAGTGGACTCATGATGATCTCTTCAAATGTTTTTGAAATCATTCTTAGTAAATCCTAGAGATGGGTTGTGGGTGAAAATCCCAATCAATCAGAAAAGCCTGTCTAGTACCAACAACGATTAAGTTCATTTAACACTTTATAGGATACTCATTGAAGTAGTGAAAACCCAGGGTGTTATTGTGGTATATAACCAAAGTGTATTTCTATTGTTTCAATTTTATAAAATATTTAATTTCATGCAGAAAAATCAGAGAAAACGAAGTGATCAAATATGAATGCTGGCTTTGTTCTGGTAAAAGTAATCCCCAAATAAAACATATGAACAAGTTAAATAAACATTATTTTTGAATAATTTAGATAAGATATTTTAGAATAATCTTAATTTTAAAACATTACATCACTGTAGAATAATACAAAATATATCACTAAATAATATAAAATACTTTATAAAAATAGATTACTATATAAAACTTTGGGAAGTTATTGAATAGATACCATTTCTGATCTCGTCTCTCGTCTCGTCTCTCGTCTCGTCTTCCTCCGCTTATCCGGGTCCGGGTCGCGGGGGCAGCATCCCAACTAGGGAGCTCCAGGCCGTCCTCTCCCCGGCCTTGTCCACCAGCTCCTCCGGCAGGACCCCAAGGCGTTCCCGGACCAGATTGGAGATG
>SSNQ01034417.1:215312-236812 GCA_006942095.1 Nothobranchius kuhntae | reverse complement strand
GAAGCGGAGGATGCAATACGCTAGACCCAACAATGCAGAGGAGCTGAAGACGACTATCAGAGCAACCTGGGCTCTCATAACACCTGAGCAGTGCCACAGACTGATCGAGTCCATGCCACGCCGCATTACTGCAGTTATTGAGGCAAAAGGAGCCCCGACTAAGTATTGAGTGCTATACATGCACATTCTTTTCATGTTCATTCTTTTCAGTTGGCCAACATTAGAGAAACAAACATTTTTTCATTGGCCTTTAGAATATTCTAATTTTCTGAGATACCAGATTTGATGTTTTCATTGGTTGTCACCTATAAATATCAAAATTAAACGTAATAAACATCGGAAATACATTGGTCTGTGTGCATTGCATGAATATAATGTACAAGTTTCACGTTTTGAATGGAATTACTGAAATATTTTCAACCTTTTGATGATATTCTAATTTACTGGCCAGCACTTGTAAACGTTTTCCACCTAATTTGCATGCTAAAGTTTCACTAATAGCATCAGTTGATGCACCAAGTTTCTCAAGTTGACTCAGTTAAGAATCAGACATTAGACTGAAGTTAACCAAACAAATCCATTAACTGACCAAGTATTAGATATTCAGAACTGGTATATAAAAATAAGTTTTAGTTGTTTAGTTTTTTGAGCTCTTATTATACAGATGTAATATCCGATAGCTTCTAACTAGTTTCTTTTTTACTGTTTATGATCTTACATTTGGTGTTCGTCACCTTGGGCTTCCGATAAGGTTGTGGAAGGAGCTTTATAAATAAGATTGAACCAAGATGTTATTCCATCAATCCATCCATCCATTTTTGGGCACTTATCCGGGGTCAGGTTGCAAGGGCAGTAGACTAAGCAGGGAGGCCCAGACTTCCTTCTCCCCAGCCACTTGGACCAGCTCCTCTGGGGAAATCCTAAGGCAGCTGAGAGACATAGTCTCTCCAGTGTCCTGAGTCTTCTTTTAGGCCTTCTCCGGGTTGGACGTGCCTGGAAAACCTCACCAGGGAGGCATCCAGGAGGCATCCTTACCAGATGCCCAAACCACCTCAACTGGCTCCTCTCGACGTGGAGGAACAGCGGGTCTACTCCAAGCCCCTCCCGAATGACCGAGCTTCTCACCCTAAGGGAGAGCCCAGCCACCCCGCGGAGGAAACTAATTTCGGCCGCTTCTACCTGTGACCTCGTTTTTTCGGTCACTACCCAAAGCTCGTGACCATAAGTGAGGGTAGGAACGTAGAGATTCTCGGCCCGGCCGCTCCGGTCATCACAGGATCGTCGGCTAGCAGTGCCTACACCACGCTCAGGACAATCCAAACTTTTCTCATGCATTGTTCCACAAATGTGGAATGACCTTCCTAGCACTACCAGAACTGCGGCTTCCTTTTCAATTTTCAAGAAACTCCTGAAGACCCTGCTCTTCAGAGAGCATCTTCTTAACTAGCACCTTGCCTGCACCCGTCCCCCCTCTCTACTGTCCACTCCTTGTTCCCTCCTCTCCATGACTGATGTCAAGTTGTTGTCGTTATTGTTGTTGTTAGCCTCAAGGGCAATATGCCGATTATCACTTGTAAGTCGCTTTGGGCAAAAACGTCTGCTAAATACATAAACATAAACATAGATCGACCATTAAATCGAGAACTTTGCCTTCTGACTCAGCTCTCTCTTCACCACGACAGACCGGTACAACGCCCGCATCACTGCAGAAGCAGCACCAATCCGCCTATCAATATCACGTTCCATCTTTCCCTCACTCGTGAACAAGACCCCGAGAAACTTAAACTTTTGCAGCCCTGTTAGAAAGTAAACACATTGGTTAAGTCAATAAAATATTGATGCCAGCCAAATCTGCAGATTTTTCTTGATATACAGGCTTTTCAGGGTTCAGTGATGTTCAGAATCGAGACAGCACCCAGGTCTGATTGATGTGATGGGAGGGGGTTTATTTAAAACACATAGTAGTAAATGATTATTTTACCCAGTTTTACACATCTCAAACTATTTTAGCATCTTTCTAAACGATCGCCACACAAACACTAAAAGCCACTGTCTTTAGGTGTACTTAAGCTGCTGCAGCCTCTCCTGCCTGTTATGTGATGGGAGAGGAGCTGCAGGTAAACTAAACATTTAGTTGGCGCAGAAGAACAAAAATCAAAACAATGCTACATAATGTATGACACCATTATATTAATAAACTGACCTTCCTATTGATCAAATTAATTGTAATCATGGTTTTGGACCCAAGTGTGCAGTCCTCTCTGCGTGAACATTCAAAACGTGTCTCAATTCTTTGGACTGGAACTTTAGTAGAAGAAAACAAACGTCCTAAATAATAACTGACCAAAGTACTTCATTATAATCAATGCAGCTCCTTTTGGGGGGAGCAGAGTCTGCACAAATTCATGTTGACACAAATTAGAGCACAATCTCCTCTTGTCGACTCCTAATTTGGTTGAGAACGGAGCCAATTGGCTGCATGAAAACATTTAGCTCAACCGACCTCCAGCACCCCTCGTCGTCCTTGATCATTGAAAAGTGGTCCCCCACCAACAGCTAAAATCATCATAACAAATGTTTGCACTCCAGCAGGTTGTATCCCCAATTTTCCTTTCAGACAACAGATGTTGTTGTCAAGAACCTTCAGGATTACACAACAGCGCTGAAACCAAATCCTCCCGTCAGGATAAACAACCTGGAGCGCCGTTAAGATTCCCTGAGCCACCTGCACTAGCTTTGTGTTTGTAAAGTTCATGCAGATCATCATGGGAACCATGCAGGGCAGGGGGTGGGAGTTATTTTTGTTCAACTTTGCCTTCCCACGTTTTCAACTAATTTGGTTTTTTCTGACTTCAGAAAGCGAGTCAGGGCAATACAGAGCTGCAGTCAAAGGTGAATGTGCCGTATATTCTGAATTTTATGTCCCACAGTTTGCACTTATCTTATCTTTTTTTTTTTTTTTTTTTTTTAAAAAGCTTAGAGTGAAAAGTTATTTCAGCTGTCAAACTTTCCACAGCAAAAGTAATAACATCCATCTGGGAAAAAATTGGGTGAACTCCGAATCTAATGCCCTCATTCCCTCGCTGACATTTAGGCCTAGTCCACACGTAGCCGGGGTTTTTTGAAAACGAATATCCGCCCCTCCAAAAACTTGCATCCACACCACCGCGTTTTAAAAACAAACTGTCCACACGTACCCGGATAAATACGTTGTTAAGGACATGCCAGACCTGTAGGCGGCAGTACTTCCCCCATTCTTAACCTCGTCCTTCGTCTGTGGTCTTCCGCAAGGAGCAGTAATTCCGCTTGCAAAAACAAACAAGCAGAAAGCGCTTGGACAATTGATGGATCGGGTAGTGACAGAGCGCAGCTCTGAAGGCTTCCATGATGCCGGCTAGTGTAAACACAGGTCGCACACGTGATGTCAGCATTTTTTTGTCGCGGAAAGTGACGCTGCGGACCTTAAAACTCCGGCTTTGTCCGTCCACACGCAGACACCCAAAACAGAGAAAACGCAGCTCTTCACTTTGGCCGGAGTTTTTAAAAAGATCCGTTTTCGTGTGAAAAAAACTCCGTTTTCGTGTGGATGACAGGCCAAAACATAGAAAAATATCTACGTTTTGGCAGATCCCCGGCTACGTGTGGACAGGGCCTTAGTGAACAGAATAATTTGATTTCCTAAGAGACAAATGTTCACACAATCTTTCTTCTCCTTTCAAATGTGTGTTTTTGCAAATGTGAGCGGCAGGAGACAAACACACACACACAGCTGTTAAACAGGATTGTGTGTGTGTCCTGTCGACTCGGGGACACCAGGCTCCCAGATCAGGCCGTTATAAGCTGGATGTGATTGCGAAGAGGCTTAAAATAGCACGTTGAGCCGTTAATGGACTGAAGTTTATTATCATTAATACTATGAATGCACGGATCGTCTGGAGCGAGATACACATTTTCATCCATGCAGCTACACATCTAACTGCAGTTGTAATTGGTTACCGTGGTGAAATGTCCTAAAGTTGTGCTGTTGAACTAGAGCTGCAATGACTCTGGTTTAGAGGGCTGGTGCCAGATTCAGATTCTGTTCAGCTCTGACTGACCAGAATCAATGTGAGGCTATTTTGATTTATCTCAAACAAACATGACCAACAGCACTTCTTTCCCTTCTGATGCTGAAGTTCGTGGACGACACATCGTAGTGAGTCTCATAACAAACAACGATGAGACATTCTACAAAGAGGAGATCCAGCACCCGGCTCAGTGGAGCAACAACCTGCTGGTCAACACCAGCAAGTCCACAGAGATCATTGTGCACTACAAGGAGGACGAACAGAACACCCACCTTCATTCAGGGGGAAACAGTCGAGTGTGTAGACATCAGGTTCCTGGTTATCCACGTCACCTCGAACATAACCTGGTCACAGCACATCTTATTTCTGGTGAAGAAATCCCAACAAAGGCTGTAACTCCCAATGCTACAGAACTTCTACACAGCCATGATTGAGGGCATTCTCTCCCTTAACAGAACTGTGTGGCATGGGAGCTGCACCATCCACAACAGGAATGAGATGGCCCAGGTGGTGAAAAACACCCATCGGATCATGGCGAACCCTCTGCTGAATCTGGACAATATACGCCAAGCATTACTGCTGATCCATCCCACCCAGGTCATAAACTGTTTGTACCGCTGCCAGACAACAGTACAGGAACATCAGGACTGCAACCTCCAGGCTGAAGAGCTTCTTCCCCACAGCTATAAAAGCCATTTGTCCACCTTCCTTCCCATCTGCTGTCTCCACTCTACCCCTTGTTGATCTACCCTTGGCAGCACCTAGCCTGGAGCTGTGGCTAACAACACAACTCTTCTGCTGCCTTCATTCACTCTTCTTTCTTAGGTAAAATATGCAAGGCCTGAAGGAGTTCTGCAGTGTTATGGAGCTGCTAATGCTAATGGTTAGCTTCTACAAGCCGAGACACGCTAAGGTGGGCAAATCATGAATGCTAATTTTCCTTATGAGATAGAAGTCTGGCTTTTCTGACCCTATCCATCTAGGTCCATGTTCAGCATGCATACGCAACTCTGAATGATTGAGGTTTTTTTCTGAAAAAGGATGAGTAATAAATGGTTTCTTGTTGACAAGACCTTTAAAGAAGTAGTAATCCTGTCTGCGTAAAAATGCAGACTTATTTATTTATTTTAGTTTATTTTTTAATAAAGAACTAGAAGCCGTTACAATCTGTAACCAAAACTTGACTCACATGCTTTGTGTTTTCTGGTCTTTTTCCCCCTCTGGCAGCCAGCCAGAATTTATTGTCTGCAGCTAATAAACACACACAGCTACTGCAGGGTCATTTGACTGAGGCCTAGTCCACACGTAGCCGGGTTTTTTTTTTAAACGAATATCCGCCCCTCCAAAAACTTGCATCCACACCACCTCGTTTTAAAACAAAACTGTCCACACGTACCCGGATAAATACGTTGTTAAGGACATGCCAGACCTGTAGGCGGCAGTACTTCCCCCGTTCTTAACCTCGTCCTTCGCCTGTGGTCTTCCGCAAGGAGCAGTAATTCCTCTTGCAAAAACAAACAAGCAAAAAGCGCTTGGACAATTGATAAAGCGAGCGCAGCTCTGAGGGCATCCATGATGCCGGCTAGTGTAAACACAGGTCGCACACGTGATGTCAGCATTTTTTTGTCGCGGAAAGTGACGTTGCAGACCTTAAAACTCCGGTTTTGTCTGTCCACACGCAGACACCCAAAACGGAGAAAACGCAGATCTTCACTTTGGCCGGAGTTTTTAAAAAGATCCGTTTTCGTGTGAAAAAACTCAGTTTTCGTGTGGATGACAGACCAAAACGTAGAAAAATATCTACGTTTTGGCAGATCCCCGGCTACGTGTGGACAGGGCCTGAATGCAGGTTAGGTACCATCCCCTCTGCAATTAACGGCCAGATGTTAGTAACTAGGAGTGCTTAATGGTTTTTGTTTTAACAGACAAAGAAGAGCAAGAACTTAACTTAAGAAAACAGGACTGATGAACAGCTGAACATAAAACTGCTCTGGCAACAATATGGATCATTGCAATAGATATGTACTTCAAAGCACACACTGATCTGGTCCATGTAAAAACAACTCATACACACACTGACAGAAGAGTAGGCTGGCAGTCCACTGATGAAATTGGCTCTGTCAGCTAATGATCATCATTTGTTCTATTTTAAAAGCTCCTATTTATAACTTGAATAAAAGAAACTGCATCATGAACGCCAGCACGGCAATGCTTCACTGTGAAGAGACAAAGAGGGGATTCAGACACAAGGACTGATGAAGATGCAAGACAAACCTGTTCACATAAAGAGATGACAAGAGACAAAAAGACTTGGGAGGGACGCAGATCGCAAAGTCCCAGAAACGGCGAACGAAGAACAGTCAGGGAAGTGGAGCATCAATTAAGGGCAGCATGCCCTAGATGGCACAGCGATGTTCCCACAATGCATCAGCATTATGGCTGCTACTGTAATTTCTGTCTGTGTCTCACAAACACTAACATTCAGCAGGAGTCCTTGGTAAGGCCTCGGCTGGAGAACTGAACTTCAGAGTCTAAGAAACACAGAAGGGTAATAAATGACTTCGTCTCTGTAGAATCCCTGATGTCATTTATCTTCGTAAAGAACGCAACATAAAGAAAGGTGAATTCATGTCAGTCAAAATATGTTGAGGTCAAGGAGCATGCTCCCCCTCCAGATGTTTACAGAGCATTTAGTGACAAGAAGAAAACCCACTAAACTACTTTTGCTTTACTCAAACCTCTATTCTGTTTTAAACCAGAGGGAAAAATCTTACTCTTTGTTAAAATTACTTTTCTGAATAAAGTTTTGACTAAACAAATCTGGAAAGAGTTTTACAATGTTTTAAAAAAGAAAATGTGTCATTTTTACCGATAATCTCTGGAAATATTCATTGGAATGTTGTTGAAAATGAATTAAATGATGCCCAGTAGTTGAAAAATATTGGCATCTTTGCAACATACAACCATAAAAGTCAGGTCTAAAATACATGGGAGTGGGCCTAAGTCTCTGGGCAACGCCATATTAGATTGTTTTGTAATTGTGAAGTGCTGGGGGTAAACCCTGAGACACCGTGTTTCCCTCTACAGGAGCCTGTGAGGACAAGATGCATTTACAGATGTGTAACAAACTGTTACCATTCATAAACTTTGTTATACACATTTAGCTCTTTACGCATTGCCAGTGATGAGTCTGATGTGCTTGTCTTTTTGCTGGAGGTTGTGTTCCCAGGGATATTTGATGATAAATGACCCGCACTTATATAGCGCCTCTCAGAGTAAGGACTCCAAAGTGCTTTACACTACAGTGTATCATTCATCCATTCACACACACATTCGCACACTGATGGTGATGAGCTACGATGTAGCCACAGCTGCCCTGGGGCGCACTGACAGAGGCGAGGCTGCCAAGCACAGGCGCCACCGGTCCCTACGACCATCCGTAGGTAAGGTCTTACTCGAACATAAAAATATCGCTTGCTTACAATGATTTAGGTGTTTACTGCCCCCTATCGCCAGCAAAAATCCACATTGTCACTTTAATAATTCTTAAAACACTTCTGCAGTAACAAAACGCTGTGGAGTGTAAATAAATGAAAGCTTTGCAAGTCGTTCTCTGTAGGATGCTAACTTACAGTTAGACGTAGGTCTGTCAGGCTTTTTCTGAGTGTTTTCTCGTCTTTTTTTTTTTTTTTTACTTGCAGGTAATCCAAGCAATAGCGGTTGAAGACTTTTTTCCTGTTCAGCACCTACAAAATAAGATAGCTTTTAAATGCAAACACGGTCAAGGAACTCTCACCCCTCCCATCAACTATCATCCCTTGGCCATGCCTGCCAGAACCCGCATTGGCAGAGAAAACAAGGTGGCGCAAAACACTAGTTGCCGTTTTCTAGGTCCAAATGTCTTTTGTTGTCCGTGACTTCAAATGGTGTTTTTCATTTTTTGGGACTCTGGTAATTAGTACTAAAGTTGAAGTGAAAGCAGCCGGCTGTTTCTCCTTCTCAGATATTGAGCGGAGAACATTTCACATCAGTGGTGTTCTGTTGCTAAATATGTGAGTGCATAATGAGTGGGGCAGTGCGGTGGTTTGGTGAGAGACAACCGCGTGGTCCATTTGTTAATTTCGGTCCAAGAGATTTTCAGACAAATGCAAGGGAGCACTTTAATTTTTTATTCATTTTTTTATCTCCTCAATATATTTATACCTATACTATGTTAGAGTGTTGCTAGGAGGTTTGAAAAAAAATTTTAAGCTAATTTGTTTTCCAGATTTTCCATTCTGGCTTTAAATTTATGGATTTTAATGCTTTTTTTGCTATCTAAAGTTTCATCCCTCTGTGGAAACATACATACATGTAAGCATGCACATAGACTCACACACTTGCACAAAGACAACCATCCTGTTAGTGTTGAATTATTGAGCGGTATGGGACAGAGACACACAAAGCATACATACTAGGGGGTAATCAGACACCAAGGAGAACCTCATGTATCACAGCACACCCTCCTGCAGTCAGGAGCCCTTTGAGGTTAACCCAAAAGATAACATGTCAAACAATCAATGCTTTTAGGACCCAAATGAGGAGAGGGGCAGATGTGACATGGCATGACATCACATCCTGCCAGCACAGGTCCATCCATTTTCGGGCGCTTATCCGGGGTTGGGTCACGGGGGCAGTAGCCTAAGCAGGAAGGCCCAAACTTCCCTCTCCCCAGCCACTTGGGCCAGCTCCTCCAGGGGAATCCTAAAACATTCCCTGGCCACCCAAGAGACATAGTCCCTCCAGCATGTCCTGGGTCTTCCTTTAGGTCTCTTTCTGGTTGGACGTGCCCAGGGAGACATCCTAACTAGATGCCCGAGCCACCTCAACTGGCTCCTCCCTCATCGAGGAGTCAACACAGGTGCAACTCAAAAAAGCTGAAAGCTACATCAAACACAACCCTTCAGCTCCTCTAAGAGAATTCCTGTTAGTGTAAACCAGGAATATTCTGGAGGGCCAGTATCCAGCATGTTTTAGTTTTAGGTCTGTTTCAACACACCTGATTTCAATCAGCAGGTGATCAACAGGCTTCTGCAGAGCCTGATGAGCTGCTGCACAGGTGATTCAACCACTGAATCAAGTGTGATTGACCAGAGAAACCACTAAAACATGCTGGATACCGGCCCTCCGGAACCAGAATTGAATAACCCGTGTATAAACAATGACTGGACTCATTCCTCTGACTGATGGGATCTGATTGGCCAATCCATAAAGCAACTGACACATATCACACAAAAATTACAAAAGTAGGGATGGGTACCTTTGACATTTGAATCGATCCGGTACTAATTCCCGGTACCTAGGAATCGAGACAGACACTTAACGGTACCAATTTTCGATACTTTTGAGTGTTTAATATTTTAATTCTCTTTTATAATTAAATATATATTTTTCTCAATATATAACCATATTTGATAAATATCACGATAAATAACATACAACTGTTTGTGTTTTAACGTCGTCCTTGTAGTTTTATAAGCTGATAATTAAACTGAAGCAAACATCTTTACTGTGAGCTAAATTTATTGTGTATCTTCATTTCTTTTGCCATCCTTTTTCCTTTGATTTTTCCTACTGGGAAGCTAAAATTTCCGAGGAGAAAGTGAACGCACCATTAGCTGATAACAATGGTGGCAATGGAAGCCAAACTTCATGTTCTTCCAGTCGGAAATTCGGAGTTCCAAGGTGAAAGCGAACGCACCATTAGTGAAACGGAAGCTAACATATCAAGCTAACGTTATCTTAAACATTTTATTTTACCTACCGGAGCAGATTAAGATGAGGATGTCTCAATTAGATCATTGTCGCTGGTTTCATCATCACCCAGTTACCCATCACATTTAGTGAAGTGGACCCAAGCTTTAGCGTGTGTTCTACCATGCTGCTCTGTTTACAACTGGCTCTCAGCGACCGACATAACGTTCTTGCGCATGTGCAGCTGTCTAGGCAAGTTCTCGTTATGATGGACGGGTACCGAAATGAGGCACCGTTTCAAAAGACGTGAATCGGTGCTCAGTCGGTACTATGGAATTCGGTCGGTACCTTAAAAAGTACCGAATTCGGTACCCATCGCTATACAAAAGGGTATAAAAGTAGGGTTAAGAGAGGAGTTGACGGAAAAAATTATTAAAGATAAAATAATGGGTATTAAATCATGTTCTTTTTCATTCAAATTAGTGACAGTTGATATGGTGAATAAGTGTATACAGAAAATGAAGGTGAGACCTGCTGGTATTGATGAAATGGATGTAAAGTTATTACAATTAGTGGTGGATGAGATTGCAATTCCGGTGTGTCACATTATTAATTTGAGTTTGGAAGAATGTAAATGCCCATGGAAATGGAAAATGGCAAAAAAAATCCGCTTCCAAAAAATAATAAGTAGCATTTATCTGAGAAAAATAGTAGGCCAATGAGTATTTTACCAACTTTAGGGAAATTGAAAAAATGGTTTTGATCAAATAACTATTTTGAGGAAAATAAGTTGAATTCGAAATTTGAGCATGCATATAAAAAGGAGTACTCAACAACAACGGCATTAGCTAATGCCTCATTTCGGTACCCGTCCATCATAACGAGAACTTGGATGACTAATATGGATAATAGAAAAATAACGGGAATGGTATTATTGGATATGAGTGCAGCATTTGATCTAGTAGATCATAATCTACTACTGAAGAAATTAGGGTTGTATGGTTTTCATAAATCAGCTATTAAATGGGTGGAAAGTTATCTAACTGGAAGGGAGTTTACGGTATTGTTTAAAGGCCCAATGTGTGATATTTCATCTTATAAGTTATCAAATTTCTTGTATCACATTCTCAAATTTGTTTTTTTTTAATGATAATTCAAACAAGCATTTATTCTAAGCATTATTATTAGCTTTATATTTTAATATTTTAGACAAAAGAAGCAGACCGGTGCTCCATATGGCATGCGCCATCTTAAAATACAGTGACCTTTTAGGGACATACAACCTATTAAGCTTCGCATTTGATGTTTGCGTTTTTAAATGATGTAACCTCAAAGAAACAGCAGGGGGCAGAAGTGCGCCTTGTAAGCATGCAGTCTGACATATTTAATGATTTAACAATCGCTACCACACCGCTCGTTTTTGGAGATTACCGCATGCTCCGTGACCGTGACGAGCAACCAGAACAGAAACACAACATTATCGGCTGCCCGCTCCAATTACACAACACACTTTGTGTAATCATTGTCACAGGTTCGTTACCGACGGTCACACACACATAACTAAAATGGCAAATAGAAATATAACATTTCTCAAATAAAATGAACAAAATATTGTCATTTTTTGTAGTCAGAAGTCATCACTAACTAGCTGCCGTTTGCTATTAGCAAACATAACTGACATAAAAAAAGTTTTTCTTATTCAAAACCTATTTAGATTAAATTAATAAAATAAGTTAGATGAAAACAACTAACCTGTTCGCTGACTTGAAAGCTGGAATTAGATGATGACATGCTGCCGTTTACAGCAACACGATTTTGTATTGTATTTGTTATATTTGTTAATAAAGTTTTAAATAATGATAAAAAAACCCTTTTTGATCCTCGGGGGCTCCAATAGCTGCAATACCGACTCTAAACTGCGTGGTGCTAAAGAGTCGGATCTTTTTACTATGATTTCTGTGAATTTCACACACGGGGCCTTTAATGGCAGTTATTCTGAAAGGAAGGCTCTTATGTGGGGTGCTGCAGGGAAGTTGTCTTGGACCACTATTGTATTGGGTGGAATGTGGTGTGTTCTTATAGCGGAGATGTATATTGTATACGAAATGGTTTGTTTGCTTGTGAGCTCAGTGTTGATGCATTAATAATGTATTTTTTGGTGATGTCATGGCCCCAGGAAGAATAGCAACTGTTTTAACAGTGGCTAATGGGGATCTTAATAAACAAACAAGCAAACACAAATGGTTTATAGGTTCAGCAAAAACACTCTGAACACAAACTTCCTGCTTATACCTTCCTGCTGATGTATCAGGATAAAAGATCTGTCAGCAGCCCTGGTTAATGTACAACAGCAATGTGGCGACTCGGACCATCGAGCCTGGTCATTCCTGAATGTGCAGGAGCCAGTGTGCAGGTTTCAGGTGTGCTAGTGTAGCAAACCACACAGGGTCCACTCATCAATCTGTGTTCGGTCATCACTGCACAACTACTTAGTGTTCAGATTAAGTTTTCCTAATCTGCAAGCAATTACTCCAATCTGTTCTAACAAATGGAAACCCAAGCAGGCAGACACATGCTGTCAGAGAGGCTGCATGACTATTGTGATAAAAGGAGATTTCCTTTGAAAATAACCAAAATTCTATTTCAAAGAGTAAAAATTATGAAAAATACTCTAAATAAGTTTCTTTAAGTTACACATGTTGCTCTATAAACACCTGTTCAGGTGTGTCACCACAATAGTAATAAAAGTTGTATTTTTTCAACTGGGATTAAATAATCAGTGTGCAAATAAAACACATGACCTTTATGTCATACGTCAAGTTTACTCATATTTTTATGTCATTTGCAGTGGTCTCTAGTGGGAATGATTGCCTGATAAGTCGTTTTCTGGATGGAAATTATCATAGTCACCAGTTATCAGTAAAGTACAAGTAAGAATTTAAAAATGACAAAAAAAATTAAATATTAGAAATGCACTAAAAACTGCAGGAAGTGGCTCTCTACCCTGTATTTTTTATTTTATTTTTAATAATCCAGTTATCTTGCTGCACAAATAAGGTTATAAAATAGCAACCTTTTTGCATATTTTAATTATTCAACATTTAAGTGACTATTTTCAGATTGCTGTGGGCTACAGCTGCATGTCCACATCCAGACTGCACCAACTACAGTTTGCGTCAAGCAATTCCAATAACGTGAAGAGGAAATTATATTATTTAATNGACTCTAAACTGCGTGGTGCTAAAGAGTCGGATCTTTTTACTATGATTTCTGTGAATTTCACACACGGGGCCTTTAATGGCAGTTATTCTGAAAGGAAGGCTCTTATGTGGGGTGCTGCAGGGAAGTTGTCTTGGACCACTATTGTATTGGGTGGAATGTGGTGTGTTCTTATAGCGGAGATGTATATTGTATACGAAATGGTTTGTTTGCTTGTGAGCTCAGTGTTGATGCATTAACAATGTATTTTTTGGTGATGTCATGGCCCCAGGAAGAATAGCAACTGTTTTAACAGTGGCTAATGGGGATCTTAATAAACAAACAAGCAAACACAAATGGTTTATAGGTTCAGCAAAAACACTCTGAACACAAACTTCCTGCTTATACCTTCCTGCTGATGTATCAGGATAAAAGATCTGTCAGCAGCCCTGGTTAATGTACAACAGCAATGTGGCGACTCGGACCATCGAGCCTGGTCATTCCTGAATGTGCAGGAGCCAGTGTGCAGGTTTCAGGTGTGCTAGTGTAGCAAACCACACAGGGTCCACTCATCAATCTGTGTTCGGTCATCACTGCACAACTACTTAGTGTTCAGATTAAGTTTTCCTAATCTGCAAGCAATTACTCCAATCTGTTCTAACAAATGGAAACCCAAGCAGGCAGACACATGCTGTCAGAGAGGCTGCATGACTATTGTGATAAAAGGAGATTTCCTTTGAAAATAACCAAAATTCTATTTCAAAGAGTAAAAATTATGAAAAATACTCTAAATAAGTTTCTTTAAGTTACACATGTTGCTCTATAAACACCTGTTCAGGTGTGTCACCACAATAGTAATAAAAGTTGTATTTTTTCAACTGGGATTAAATAATCAGTGTGCAAATAAAACACATGACCTTTATGTCATACGTCAAGTTTACTCATATTTTTATGTCATTTGCAGTGGTCTCTAGTGGGAATGATTGCCTGATAAGTCGTTTTCTGGATGGAAATTATCATAGTCACCAGTTATCAGTAAAGTACAAGTAAGAATTTAAAAATGACAAAAAAAATTAAATATTAGAAATGCACTAAAAACTGCAGGAAGTGGCTCTCTACCCTGTATTTTTTATTTTATTTTTAATAATCCAGTTATCTTGCTGCACAAATAAGGTTATAAAATAGCAACCTTTTTGCATATTTTAATTATTCAACATTTAAGTGACTATTTTCAGATTGCTGTGGGCTACAGCTGCATGTCCACATCCAGACTGCACCAACTACAGTTTGTGTCAAGCAATTCCAATAACGTGAAGAGGAAATTATATTATTTAATCCCACATAACCATGACTGAATCAAAGACATTAGGTACGTGGATGAATCAGACCCCAACCTCTAAAATGGTTATTAGGGTCACAGGGAGCTGGGGCCTCATTTATCAAGCTTGCTTATGGACAAAACGGGGTCAGAAAACTGCGTAAGCAACTTTCCATACAAACTTTGGGATTTATGAAAGAAAACTTAGCGGAATAATGTGCACAACTTTAAGTTGACTAAGGACCTGGCTTACGCACATTTTGGACATGGAGAGCACCTGCAGTGCTGCTGCTGAGAAGGATAAAATTATGAAATCCTGCAGTATTATCACTTGTACTGCTTCGTTTTCACACAGAACAAGACCCCCACACGTACACACACACACACACAGAGCCTGAAGAGCAGAATATGGAATGCAGAATATCAGCAGGGGGACAGATTGAGACAGAATGTCATGCATCTGTGACAGTGTGTGTCCTGTCACTATGACCCGATTGATCATGAGCCTTGGCTACTTGGACAAGGGAAATCTCCTTTTGGGTGACTGGTTAGCACGCGTGACTTTCACCTGGGAGTCTGGGGATTGAATCCCGATTGGACCATTCTTTTTATATCCGCCACAGATCTCTCTGAAGAATTCACAACATTGACGGCTTCAGCAAAGCTGTGCCACTCCGTGGATTTTCTCTCATTTGTTTTGCAAAAGCTCTTCCTTTCATTTCTCCACCTCACCCACAAGTACCTCAATTTCTGCTTGTGAAATAGCGCTTCCCGTATCTGCGGTTAATGGTGGAGCGCTGCAACAGCCGGCTTATGTATATGCATGAGATCCACAAGGCACTTTGCATTGACCATTTATGGCAGTAAGTGGGCGTGGTGAGGGCGGGATGTGACTAAAAGGCAGCTGAGAACCTTTCTCTTTAGTCTCCGATTTATGAAGCGGAGATTGCATGCGGCTGTGCGTACTCCATGTTTGATAGATCACAAACCTACTTGGCGTAAGTAAAACATTTTTGCTGAGCTTAAGTACGGTTTTAGTAAGGATTCTACACAATGTCTGATAAATGAGACCCCTGGTGTCTAACTCAAGCAGTCAAAAAGTAGTATGTGGGGACACCCAGGACAGGTCCCCAGTCCATCACAGGGAGACAAAGAACCAAACAACCAGTCACACGCTCACATCTAGGGACAATAAGTCTCCATCTGCATGCATGCTTTTTGGTCTGTGGGAGGAAACCAGAGTACCCAGAGAAAACTCATACATGCACACAGCTGGGATTTAAACCAGCAGCCTTCTGTGTACTAAGCAACAGTGCTCTCAACTGCAGCCCTGGAGGTCGGCTAACTTAGCATAAGCAGTTGTAGTTGCATCTCCAATGAGTTTTATGAATATATGTCCATTGGCTGGCACACACACACACACATTACTGTTTGGATGCAGGTCAATAAAATGTACAAGCGTAAGGAACAAAATTTGAGCACAAAATAAAGTACTAAATGATTAATGCATTAAATTAAAATAAATGGCTCTAAAGAGATCATCTGGGGACATGGATAAAATTTATTTTGTTGCACTTTGACTCAAGTGTGTCACAAATAAAGACTTGAAAAAATAAAACTATTCAAAACGACATCAGGTGTCATGTTTAAAGAAAGCCAAAAGAGCAAATTAAGAAAAAAATGTTAACAAAAGAGAGATGAACTCATTTATATACATTTTAGTCACGTTAACTACATCACAGAGACGCGTTGCGTGTGTAAACTAATATACACACACCGTCCCTGTGAGCAGTTCATTAACTCAGAACAATAAACACACACCAGGTGTGGGCACTGTTTAAACATCAAAGGAAATAAGGTAGCGCGACTCGGGTTGCGAATGACCAGTCACCAATTCTTGTCATGTGTGTATGTCTATGTACGTCTGATCTCAGAATTGTGTACTGAAACTCTAATTTCCCTCTGGGATTACTAAAGTATCTTTGAATTGAATTGAAAGGCGCGTGAAGTTAGTAGGCCTACTCACGTTCCGAGGAGTTCTTTAAAATCAAAAATCTTCTTGATGTCGTCGACCTGTTTTTTCCACGTCTCCCCGCTGCCGGTGACTCCGTTCTCCCGAGCCATGTCGCTGCTTTACCGGCCCGACACTCTGGGCTGCGGCGGGGAGGACGCAAGATAACAGTTTAGGACGAGAAAAAGCTGGAAAAACAACAGAGCAGGAGGGTAAATAACTCTTTTTAGAACGTAGTTAAGCGTAAAAGGTGGAGAGGGTCCCAGTGGTTGTGAGCTCCGCTGCGGAGGGACCATGTGAGTCCTGCAGGTTACCGTATCCCTGCTGCCTCACTCCTCCTCCTCCATCAGTGAGGAGCAGTTGTCAGCTTCCCGGGGATGCAAAACATTTTCCGATTTGAATTTCAAAATAAGAGCATGTGTTTTCAATGTTATCGAAACTTTTATAACTTTTAACTTCTATATATAAAAAAGAAACAACCCCTGAAGCAGTTTTCGTCACCCTTATTCCACGGACAGCTCTCTTGAGACAATAAAACTGGACTAAACTTTCAAAAGTCAACCCAAACATGCAATCATCTGTTTCCATATAATTTAACGTATAACCCTCCCACTGTCTTCATGGGTGACCCCGCAAAGAAAGTTGACCATTGAGCAGGATTGATGGTTTATCCCTTGAGGTCCACGTGGCTGGGGTGAGGTGGTGCTCACTCCTCACCCCTGCCACGTGGACCTCAAGTGATAAACCATCAATCCTGCTCAATGGTCAACTTTCTTCGCAGGGTCACCCATGAAGACAGTGGGAGGGTTAAATCTCAGGATCATGTGTTCATTTTGTGGGTCACAACCTTGTCCCATAATATTTTTATGAGAGCTGCCTTGTGACAGGTGTAGATAAGCATTCCTACTTTAGTCCGATTTATATTAGTGTCTGTTGATTATAGATGTTCATTAGTGTACACTATCCCTATCAAAAAGATGAATGAACTAATAAAGTATCGGGTGATGGCAGAGTAACAGAAAATATAGCCTATGTATATGAAACAGTGAAATAAAATTAGCCCACTGCTAACAAATCAAGAACAAAAGCAGAACCCTAAATATCCATTTTAATGTTTTTAAATATTACGTTATTTTTCTGATTTGCTCAATATGCAATTGGGTTGAGCTACATAATTTATATCCTGCAGTTGTATGTTTAAATATTATTCTTCTAACATACTTACTTTTAATTAGTTATGTGTTGCTCAGTGATGATTGTGTGCAGGTGGGCATCACTTTCAGTCCCACATCCTGATTGCACTAGTTCTGGTTCCAAACTACCAACATGGCGGTACTTCGATAAAGGTACTTGGTCTAATATTTTTTCTGTCTACTAACCCACTTTTACAAATTTGGATGGAGTTAAAACAAAATTGAGAGCATATCTTCACTGGTTTTACTATGGCTCCTTATTTCATTATTGTAGGATTGATTACTTTAATTTAAGGCCAAGCTCTAAAAACCTTTCTGTTAAACATTTTAAAATTGTAAGTTCCCTTAAATTTACTGATTCCTGTCCTAGTTCCGACATCAGCTTTTATTTTGAAGGGAACTCCCATGGTTTCCTGTTTAAGATGTTTTGGAGTCCCTAACTTGACAAAAAAGTTAATGCCACCTGCAGTTGACTAATCTCAATTAACTGATGGATGCCAGACTGTATTATGGACTCTTTCAGCCAAACCTTACCACAAGACTTACTTCATTTGATGATGGTTATCTTCATTTTTAAACACCACAGGTGTTATCGTAGCCTTGCCCATTGTCTTTACTATGAAAGCAGCTGATGGGAGGCTGCACATGTAACCTGTTTGCCAGTTTATGTGACAAAGTGTGTAGTCAGAAGACAGGAGCAGTAAATTCGCAATGCGCCAATTTGCTGACAACCGTCATGCATCCATATTTGCAAACCCCAGAGGTGTATGAGTGGCTCGAAGCAGCCGCAGCTGGGATCAGAGGGGATCCAGCTGCAGCTGCCTGTTCACCTGGATTAAAATGGTTCCACCTGGATCACAAAAGCCTCAGACTGCAGGCAGACAGAGATTTCCTGCAGTTCAACAGCTGCTGGGGGGTGAGGTCAGCTGAGGTCACACTGTTAAACAGTCCCTCCGGATCTCTGGTCCTATTACTTTTCTGTGTGTGTGTGTAATCTTGGGTGAACAGATAAGGGAAGGTGGGGAAAGCAATGTGTTGCAGCCTCAACTCCTCATGAGTATTCCGGCTGCAAACTACTGCAGCTCTTCCTCAGCAGCAGCCAAGGAAAACTCCTGTCTCCAACCCCTCCCCTCCGTCTTTTTCTCCAGCTCATCCTAATCCTTCGCTCTGAGTCAGCAACTCTCATCTCCCCCTGATGTAAGATGATTACCCAGCTGCAAAAGCAGAAGGGGGAGAGGAAAGCTTCAAGGATGGGTAAATAGAGGATGAAGGTCAAGGCAAATCAAGGGTTAAAGAGAGGAACTAATGCTTTAAATCAGCAAACCAGGGGGAGAGCTCACAAACTGAGGGCTGGAGTCCCTTTCAAATTAAAAGCACACAGAATTTTGACACTAACAAGATTACATTTGTCAGATAAATGATCATATTCTCTTGGGTTAGCATCTTGATGTTGGAATGAGACTGTTGGTTTCATCATGATTCATCAATGTCAGGATCATACAATCATAAGTTTAAACGCCATCTCCGGTTTCCTGTTCATCTGATGGTGATCCTCAAGAAAACCTTGTTTTTCATCCGCTGGAGGTTCTGGTGTGGTGTGGATCTTCCAAAGGACAGAGCAATCACCACTTGCTGTCTGATAAGTCGGTTTATTTACATATCCAAAATCAGAAAGTTATCAGATTAAAAGTGCCTAGCCAGCAGGAAGTGGGAAAAACAGAAGACAGCATGGGCCTTTCATACTAATATCTTTAAATATATTCAGAAGTATGTCATGACTACATAAGAAAAACAGCTTAAACCAGCCTACAGATCATCTCAATCATCAGAGTAAATAACTCACTATTAAAAAAGTACATTTCCAGACAAACTTTTACCTGCATTAAGTAGACACGGCTCTTATTTGGTAAGTATTTTTTTTATTTGCATGTTTTTGTGTTTATATGACTTACATCATCATTCTTTGACAGAATATTTTACAAGTCACAATCATCCATGAACACTTTGTACTTCACATAAAAATGAAAGATGTTTTACAAGTTCCAGGTGGATTGCTTCAAGCCAAAGGTACCTGGCGTAGAACCACCTTTAGTAGCAATAACGCAGTCATAGACTAAGCGTTTCTTTTCTTCATGAGCTTTTAACGTTTCCCTACAACCATAGTGATTGGCTGGACCTAAAACTGTGCAATGGAAGACCTACTAAGGATACAATGGAGTGTGGCTAAACTTAGTTGCAGATCAAAATCTTTTGCTATGGTTTATCTAGATTTTAATTCAATCAGATTAACCAAGAAATGTGAAATTTATGATATTTTAAAAAATACGAAATAACCTTTTCTCCAAACTGAGGCTGCTCAAAGACTGACCTACAGCAGATAACTTTGTATTAACATTTCCACAGAACCCCAATTTAAAGATCAGTTTAAATGTTTTTGTTGTGCTAACACACGCCTGTATGCTCCACACCAACAAACACTTCAACACCTGTTTTTATTTGCTTACTGAAGCTCAGCTGCTGCTTCTGTTTATGGAACAGAAACAACAAAACAGTAAAATATACGTCCAAATTTTCATTTAATTTATTCCTAGACCTCATAATAACAGTCTTGTACAAAAAGTTAATTAGGAACAGGAGTGAACTTTATTTTATTTTGCCATGTATGTTTATAAAATTAAAACAGTGCAACACCCCCGTGTTTGGAACTATAGCAACAGACAGATTTCATTTTCAAACGGATGATTAACGTGAAACATTTACACAATTTGTGTGCGGTTCGCCGTTTCTCATCCACAGTGGTTCACCAGGGGAACCGTAACTCTCAGCACGCCCGCTCTGGCTCCATTCCTGTGTGATTGCTCCATCAATCCAGACAAAGAAAAAAACAGAGTTGTCCCAAACAGCTCATTTAGCTCCCAGCGTAATGAGAACTGTTGCGTAAAAGCACAATCAATTTCTTATGAGCTAGTTCACTGCACCCCCCAGACTGATGGTGGGTCAATATGTGACAAGAGGTTTAATAGGGGGAGGGCTGTTGGGAGCTGGAGCCCACAGCAAAGCATGATGGGAAAATAAGGGACTCGGAATAAGAGTGCCTGGAGCAGCGAGTGTGCCCAAACGGCTCGGTGGTAAACAGCAGATGATGGAGCAGAGAGAAATTAAAGGTGTGTGTGTGTGTGTGTGTGTGTGTGTGTGTGTGTGTGTGTGTGTGTGTGTGTTAACTAATCAGCATCATTTAGGGTGATCCACTTATTCCAAAGTATAAAAACAATGTTTTTCTTGCAGCACTGAAGAGGCTAAAGTGAAACCAGACTAAGCCAGTGATTTAAGGAGAGTTTTTGATAACAGAGTTACTAATTTAACTAGTTCAGTTTACCCAAAACACGGGTCAGCTGGTTAAAATAAGATACACAAGGTTATTGTTCAGAGACAGACAGACACAAACAGAACCTCATGCAGACTTTATTTAAAAAGCTGATGTCACGGTGGAGCATTCCCTTCCTCTTCCTCCTCAGATTCCTCCTGCTGGTTTTTCTTCTGCAGACAGAGCAAAGGAGCAGAAAGTGACAAATCTGCAGGGATAAATGACCAGAATCTGGTCTGGAAAACTAAAAGGAACAAATGGAAACAGCTAATGTATGAAATGTGCGGAAACTTCGTGTTTATCTAATCTAAATGAATGATCTCATCCTTTCTTTGTTTTGAGATGCTTCAGACTTTTTCCTTTCTAAACTGATTTTTAGATTCAAACTGGTGAAAAGATAAAGGACTGGACATAAACCCAGAATGTCCAGAAGGCAGGGCCATAAAGACAGTCGATGGTCCGAGTTTTCAGGATCAAAAACAAGTGTTTGAGTGGAGCTATATCACCATGGTAACAGAGGCTGCTAACAAGCAGGTGATGGCCTCTGTGTGGGTGAAGAGCTTACGGTGATCTTAATGACCTCCAGGTAGAAAAATCAGACAGATCGTGGAATATT
>SSNQ01034417.1:211084-215302 GCA_006942095.1 Nothobranchius kuhntae | reverse complement strand
TGGTCTGGAAAACTAAAAGGAACAAATGGAAACAGCTAATGTATGAAATGTGCGGAAACTTCGTGTTTATCTAATCTAAATGAATGATCTCATCCTTTCTTTGTTTTGAGATGCTTCAGACTTTTTCCTTTCTAAACTGATTTTTAGATTCAAACTGGTGAAAAGATAAAGGACTGGACATAAACCCAGAATGTCCAGAAGGCAGGGCCATAAAGACAGTCGATGGTCCGAGTTTTCAGGATCAAAAACAAGTGTTTGAGTGGAGCTATATCACCATGGTAACAGAGGCTGCTAACAAGCAGGTGATGGCCTCTGTGTGGGTGAAGAGCTTACGGTGATCTTAATGACCTCCAGGTAGAAAAATCAGACAGATCGTGGAATATTTTAAATAAGTCAGATTGTCTCATAAAGTCCAAACTCCTAGCCTGGCAAGCCAGACTAAATAAATGTATTATTAGTCTGGCCATGCTCCATTGACGGCTCTCGGTTGTGGGGCGGGTTCTACCGTTGTCTTTCAAATGATCTCCACATTCCATTGGACAATGAATGTGACATCCTCTTGTTTCACTCTGTTGCATCATCCCACCCACCAGGCATATAGAGTGCCCTGATTGGCCCACAAAGCGGATAAAGCTCTGTGATTTGTTCACTAAGCAGATAGAGCACTATGATTGGCCCACCATTATGGACCAATCACAGCTCTTTATGTGTTTGAAACCCCTCTAGAGAGCTGTGATTGGCTAGCCAGAGTCCTGGTAGGAGCTGCTGAGGTTCCAATGGAGCATGCCTAGACCAAACTTTGCAAAGCAAGAATTTGGTCTAGTTCACTAGGCTACCAAACTCCACCATCGTCTTCAGAACCAATCAGCACGCTGTTTTTATTTAAACACAATAGAAGGTTTATTAAAGAGCAAGTCACCCCTGTAATGTCCAGTAATGATCAGTTTTAAGTACAGTTTGATCCTTCAATATGTGGTCGACGTGGAGACAAGAGTCTGCACGTGTTTCCTTTAATCTGTCGGATTCGGCATTCCATCATCTGGAGTTCAGAGCCTCTCTGCAGCTCTGAACACATGATAACAAAGTGCCAACATCATGCCCTTCCTCAAGGCCTTAAGCTGGCCTTATCTATCCGCCTGCTTCACAGGACAAAAGATGAACTTCCACAACTAATAAGTTAAATAATCATTTAATAAACGTTTGTTTATTGTCACTTATAATAATTGTAATATAAATGAAATGCTTTGATTGATCTGTGCTTGAATTACTTGAAATGACATATATATGATGAAATGAATGTTGGATATGACAAGGTTCGTTAGAGATAAATTAAAGTTAAACACGTGACACAGATTTCCTTTACCCCAGATTAGAGCATCCGTTATCTCAAGAAGGCGTGTGTTCTGAGGTTGTCTTGGTAATATTCCTTAACATGGCACACTCTGATTGGCCAAACAAATCATAGCATGAGAACATTAAAACAGAACTCACTTTACGGTGAGTCAGTTGAGTTGAGTTCTCAGTTCTAAGTTCTACCGAGTTCTAGAGGAAGCTACGGAAACGGCCGTCCGTAGTGAAGTCTCTTTAATTAAGGAGCAATCTTTGACACGTTGTCAAGGTTGCTGCAAAGCTGACACAGCAAACGGTTCCTGCAGAACAAAGCTGATAATGTTCCGACTCCTTAAGAGTCCGTTAGACGCAATCGGTTTCATCCAACCTGTGTGCCTGGCGACATCTCTGGACTGGAGAAGTCGGTGCTGTGGACAATCTACTGGACCTGGGAGCCAGAGGTCATCCGACCTCAATGACCTCCAGATCCGCAAAGAGGGTCTCTGAGAAAGGGTGAGGTAGAGCACAGTGTGATTGCGTCTGATGCTTTTTGATAATAATCAACTTCATAGCTTAACGCAAACTAAATTATTTTACACCCAGAACTCAGCTTTACTAGATACGGAAGTTCTGATAACATCATATTTACATATAGGCACCATACATCACATCTCCTCCATGTAGATTCATCCATCACAGTAAATATTAGTTAACTTGTCGTGTTTTAATTGCTCGGAAAATAAATTCTTACTTTTACAAACCTGACTCTTTCTTGAATCTAGACGAAGTGTTTACAATCTCTGAATAAACAAAGAATCCTAGAATCTTCTGATTAAAACACCCTAAGACCAAGCAGGTTGATAATGTATATTTATATAGAGTATCACAGCTTATTGGTCATAAGTAGAGGTAATATATTAAGCTCTTAAAGCACTAAAGTCTTACTCCACTCCCGCTTCCTGTTTGAAAAATACAACAAATGCTGTTGTCTGGCAGACCGAGAGGGCGGAGCCGCTAACAAATACATACACAGACTCACAATGACATTGTGACATCATAATGTACCAGTGGATATCATAGGGTACCTTCTTAGCCAATGGCAATGGCAGATTTTAATTCAAATGCAGTGCAGAGTTTTTACCTGAAGACGGCACCACACTGACAGTTTTAGGCAGAATTTTTACATTTTAACGAAGATTAATTTAACCAAATTATTGACTAAACGTGTCTACAGCACGATTAGACACTCGTTTATAGTTTATCAGAAAAAAAGTTGATCTGGGGGTGACTTGCTCTTTAAGGCACAGATTCTAATGAAATCATTTAATATCCAGACTGTTGATTCTGATCTAAAGTAGAAACCATCAGAAACTGGAAGCGCTGTGTGAAGTTTCCTGTCACAAAGAGCCTTAATTATGTCTCAGTTTACGTTTTCTCACTTTTTACCTTTATTGTATTTTAGTCTCCCTCCCTAAGTTACTTCCTCAGATCCTCCAACAGAATTCCAGAATAGGAATAAAGAGTGAGACCAGGGTCAGCGAGACACACAAATCCAGTCCTACCAGTTTCAGGAAGTCGATGAGTTTGTAAGCGTCCTCTCCGGTGGACAGGTCAACAAAGTCTCGTGGGATTCTGTAGCTCAGACAGGGACTGGGCTGCACCGTCACCTCGCTCATGGTGTAGCGGAACGCCGGGCCGTCCTGCACGGGTGAGACTTAGTCTTCACCAGAGTCCAGAAAAAAAGAGCTGTAGGAAAAATCCGTGTTCGCCAACCTGCTGTAGCTGTTGGGCTGCTTCTCCACCAGACGTCAGCTCGTCCCAACGGAACAGCAGCGAGTCGGTCACCTCTCCAAACGGGTTCAGGTCAATGAGCCACACCCTGCCCTGAATACCGCACAAAACACAAGAAGACATGGGTCAAACAGGCTAAAGATGGCATGCACAAAGTGTGGCCCAGGGGCCGTTTGTGGCCACCGGAGGGATTTTGTGCAGCCCCCACTTGGTTTTCTAGAAAGGTGAATTTAGCCTCTTCAGCTGGCTGTTGATGCAGGCAGATGCTTTCGAACATTTCTAAACTAAAATTGCACTTTTGCTCTCTGTCGTCTTGCTAGTGGGTCTGCTCTAACGCGTTTGATGTGCTTTATTGGGTTTGAGGCTGTTTTCATATTTGTTTTTACTTTAATGTTTTAGGAAAGAGCACTTTGGGCTGCCTTGACAGGTGGTCTGAAACACCTTTATAAATAAATAAATCAAATGAAAAATGAATCGCCATTGAATGATTTTTACATATTTTTCCATAAAAAACATGTTTTTTTTGTCTGCCACAACAATTTAAGGCCAACTTCATTGAAAAAAACAACAACTATTATTTCTGATTATAATCCGTCACTGAGTTTTTCATGCAGTCTGAACATGAAAATAATCTCCTACATTAGCTTCTGGTAGAAAATAGACGGTGAAATGTTGGGATTAGAAAATCCTGACTGATCTACGTCATGGACTCATCTTGGCTCACACTGGGGAAGGCTGTTGTTGGTTTAGTGTGCAGGAAACAGGGTAGCTAGTAGAAGCTAATCATTAGCATTAGCCACTTCACCACACAGCAGAACTCCTCTAGGCTTGTGTTATTTGTAGAGATAAAACATTCACGTTGCAAAGCTAACAGAGTCAGTGGTAGAGTCGCGCCGTGAAATAAGAGCCCAAATTGTGCCGTCTTCAGCTCAACTCTGCTCCGGCTCACTTCTAGCTTTTATCCGCAGAGTACAACGTATTCATTCCTACCTGAGACCACTGCAAGTGTATTAAAACATAAGTAAAGTTGACCTTTAACTTGATGATGTCACAAGTGTATTAAAACATAAGTAAAGTTGACCTTTAACTTGATGATGT
>SSNQ01034417.1:188584-206084 GCA_006942095.1 Nothobranchius kuhntae | reverse complement strand
CACGCACTAGTCAGCATCATATATGTCTTGTACCACATATTTTTTAATCTGAAGCTACATATTAAGCATTTTCAGGGCAGAGTATTGTTCCTGTTAGTGTTTAGTGTGAGATGATAGTAAATATTCCCTTTCTTTCTCCAACAACTTTACCTGATAGTAAGCTAACTTTAGGCAAACCAGCAGCACAACAAATATTTTCAAACAAGACTCACAAACCTGAGTCAACACCAGTCTCATTAAAGCTGGGGTTCTGTCGTTGTACTTTTTGTCTAAAAAACGTCCTTATGTCCATCTTCACACATGCGTTTCAGGCAGAGAGTGAAGAAGAAGCCGGCTGCTGAAAGGCTTCTTCTTCAGTGGTGGAGGCTCAAGCAGGCTGTATACAAACTACTGCCAGCTGCTCCCTCTCTGTTGGACTTTGGTACTGCATGTTACTTCCGCGATTTAGATCCGGGGCTTTCTATGAAACATCCGGGGCTTCAGCCCAAGTAGCCGGGCCTAACGCCGCCCCTGATTTTAGACCTGATTTTTAAGGTTATATGTTACAAAGCCGCCAATATTTTTCAACAAGATTTTGATGGATATTTCCAGAAATCAATGGTTACAACTACACGTTGTCTCTTTAAGTGACAATAAATAAATAAAAATAAAACAAGAAATCTGTAAGGACGCAAATACATTTCACAGCTTTATAAGAGAACAGTAGGATATAGAAACACAAAATAGCATAATAGCTGCCGATTTACCTTAAAATGATGAGATGTAATTACCAAACAGGTAGATTTAAATTGTAGAATTCTAAAAACATCAGAATTCTCACCCCATCACAAACATCTGCAGCCTAAATGCTCATATATCCACTTTGTATGGATTTGGAGGCCAATGAGAACGTATCTAGGTCTTATTTAGTTTATTTTTATTAATTCATTTATTCAGAAATCTGAAAAGAGATAAAAATCTAAATGGAAGTGGTGCGTTTACTGACTCTTGCTCAAAACAGAATATTCGAGGAATCAAATCTACTCACAGTGACTGTTGTGGTTGTTTCATCATCTGACCACTAGAGGGAAGCAGAGAGGTAAAACAGAATAAAGAAAAATCAAAAGATAAAGATTTGTAAAGATGCATAATAATAAATATCACTGTAGGAAACAAAAACACGAGATTAAACAGAAACCTGGAAATGAGCTCACAATCCAGGAAAGGAGGACATGGATTAACAAAAAGAACAAAGGGATTTCACAAGAGCTGCAAAGTTCCACTGCAGGGATCAGAACATCTGTTCACAAGGCTCTGTTAATGAAGATGAAGTTAGTGAAAAGATAGCCTACGACTTCAAATAAACAAATCCACCATTAAAAGACCAAAACGTCTCAGAAAATAGTCTGTCAGACAAAAGGGTCTTTAAGTCTGACAGACGTTTCCTGAGACCTTTCAGTCTGTTTCTATTTAGTCAGACGTCTGATGGGTTTTTGATGGAACCTGATGTTTTTTCTCTATTGTCTGATGTCTGACACCTGAGGAAGTCTTAAATCCACACCGTGGTCCAGGCTGGAGACTTAACCAGCTTATCAAAAACTATTATCCATCAGATCTGCTTGTGAAAGAAAAAAGGAAGGCGTCTAAAACCAATTTCCCATCCAAAGAGTTTAAGATTACAAAGAGTGAATTTTCAATCTACATATCCAGATGTATGTTTATGCATTTCAAAAGCTAAAAATAAGTTAACTCTGAGTGGTAAACACACCTGAACGTCTTCCTCTGCGTCTGAGTTGTAGCTGTTAGTGTGTGTCGGCTGTGTGCTGTGATCACTGAGGAGAAAAGAGAAAAATCACGATTATAAACTAACAACAGGCTTCAAGCACGAACTAAAAACCACCACAAGTCGTAAAACCGTCTTAAGAATCGTCACCACATTTCTGATTAGCTCAATCCCTGAAAAATAACAGGGGTTAACATGTTGATCCTAAAAAAAGCTAATCTTAAACTCACAGAAACACACTGTTTATCCGTGTGGATTCATACCTTCCTGAGACTACCAGCGTCCCATCGTCCAGTAAATAGTCTATCACATTTTGAGGCAATGGAAGAATTTGGCTGTAAAATAAAACGTTTAGGCAAAACAAGTTCATTTTAGTTGGAACACGACCGAAAGAAAATAAACGAAATGAAAGAAAAAGCCAAGAACATCCAGCAAGAAGAAACCAATATTTTGTTTTTAATTCCTCCTAGAACCGGCAAATTTTACCTTTTTATTGTGTGTTTTTTGAATATCGGATACCAAACAGAAAACTGACAGTTAGCTACTTGCTCCTTCTTCATGCTGCAATAACCTGAGCCGGAAATGTGTCCATCAGTAAATATCACCCGGATCATCGGATCTTTTTTCAATTGTCATAAAAGTCTCCAACTTTAATCCCAACACTATTTTACATGCACTCTATTATATTCATTTTCAACTTTATTTGGTAAATTAATTGAGGAAAACAACAACGTATTTTAAAAGAGCGAAGCATAATTTGTTGTTTTCCGGGGGGAAGCATTTGGGAGTTGTACACACAGTGGTAAAATGACGTAACCATCAATTTCTTACATAGATCGTTTATTACTAAAACGGATTTCTCTTTTTATTTACTATATCCTTTATTATTTTACGGACGGCTTTAATTAGACAAGTGGTGTGAATAAAAATGGATCAGACTAACATTCGATATAATTATGGTAAATTAAAATATCAAAGTAATCAGTAAAACAAAAGCAATTTACTGTTAAAACTATCTAAATTTTCAGTGTAAAGTGCTAGGTTGGCAGTAAACTGTGTTTTAAAGAAAATTGTTTTTCTTTTAAAACATACTATACGCTTCCTTATTAAACGAATAAATAAAATAATACGTTTTTTTTATTACATTTCGTGATATTTTATTACGTGTGGTATACAGTATTTCTACAGTGACGTATGAGACTCTCTGAAGTCTTCTCAGAGTGAGGCGTCTTGTTATTGTCCGCTCTTTGCTGCTAACACTCGGCAGGGATTTCACGTGAGTAAACTTTAGTTTCTCTCAATCAAATTTTTAGTTAAGTTAAAGTTCAAAATACTAAAACTCCGACTTGTGTGGCAGAAACTCGTAGCTGTTGTTAAATAAAAAAGAACAAAAGTCGAGCCTAAAGCAGACATTTAATGGAAGGGGAATTGATAGTTTTTCTAGTTGTTGTAGCTAACTGAGCCGATCGTGATGATGACTGAAGCGTAATCATATTTAATTACGTCGTAGTTTATTTACATTCTCAGCTCATTTCACAGAGGTGGTGGTTTATTATTACTTTATTTCAGTTTTAGTTCATCCGACAGAGAAAATGAGCAACTCCGATGAGCCCAAAGTGACACCACACATAGTCAAAGAAGAGGTTTGTGCTCTTATTTTTTCTCTTATTTGTTACACCTTAGCTGCATTTTGTTATAAGGTCAGTTTAATGATTCCAGACCAGTTTTTGTCTCATTTAGGACCACGTCTTTGTTTATTTTTGCCTTCCAGCTCTTGGCAGCAGGACAATGGGTGAAGCTGGAAAAGACCACATATGTTGATTCTGCTGGAAACACCAGGTACACTTCAGTCCTTCATTTGTGTCTCTTTACAGGAAAAACCTGATCGTTCTATTAAGTTTAAATATTTTCTTTTTTGTTCACTAGAACCTGGGAGACTGTGAAGCGGACAACCAGACAGACCAACACAGAAGCAGATGGTTAGTCTTCCTGTTTGATATTCATTGTGTTTTTATTGTTAAGTTTGTAATTGTATATTTTCTTTGCAGGTGTAGGAATAATCGCTCTGCTGAAACGAACGCTTCATAAAGACTGCGTGGTGATGGTGAAGCAGTTCCGTCCTCCCCTTGGAAGCTGCACTCTGGAGTTTCCTGCAGGTCCTCGAGTGATTTTACCCTAGAGGAACCTTCAGGAACATGTCCTCACGATAACATTTCTGTCTGCGTTTTTGTATTCAGGGCTGATCGACGAAGGGGAAACGGCAGAGGTGGCTGCACTGAGGGAGCTGAAGGAGGAAACCGGCTACAAAGGGGAGGTAGTAGGAGTCACTCCAGGTACTTCTGATTGCGTTAACTGTCTGTTTAGGTTGTATCTTATCTCCTGTAATTGTTGCAGAGATGCAGGGGTCATTAATGTGCTTGTGCTGTTTATCTTTAAGTGACAGAGTTTGAACGTGTATTGCTTGCAGAAGTTTGATAATAACGGTGTGATTGCAGTGACCTGCCTGGACCCCGGCCTGTCTAACTGCACCACACAGATCGTGTTGGTTAACATCAACGGAGACGACGTGGAGAATATTCACCCCACACAACAGCTGGGTAGGAACTCAACGCTCCAGGTTTTTGTCCATGGACACAACATTGCCATGTGCTAATAGTAACCAGAGATTTATTTTTTTTATTGCTGATGGTCGATACATCTAGACATTTTCCACCTTACTTACAGGTTAAAATGTCACAACAGTGGATGCACAACATTTCTAAACATAACCTCAGAATTTAACCAACCATTAAACTTTAAAGGGATACTAGACAACCTTTTCATATCTATAAATCCTTTTCCTGAGCCAGAATGTGCTAATATGACCCTGTGCAGGGTTTACGAAATGCCATTCAGACCCCATTGTCCCCTGTGGCCAGAAAACCGCACTTGCAACTCCAGAGTATCTGGACCAGTCCCTGTTGGACTTAGTAAAGGGAAGTGGACCCGCTTGCCCTGCAGTCTGGTTCCAGCACGTTTCCTGTATATTTTAGATCATAAACACAGCTGATTTGTTTACTTTAGTGATGAATCACACCTGTAGACACTAATGAAGGCAGAGGAGACCTAGGTGTGCCCAACCCTGGTCCTCAAGATCTCTTGTCCAGCTTGTTTTATATCTTACCCTGCTGATTCAGTGGCTGAATCACCTGTTCAACAGCTACTCAGGCTCTGCAGGACACTGCTAATGACATCTGATTCAAAACAGGGAAACCTCTAAGACATGCTGGATAGCGGATCTCGAGGACCAGGGTTTGGCACACCTGGTTAAGGTGTTAAAAAGAAGAATGCACAGCGAGGAGATACGTTTCTCTTTTGGTTTTACTAACTGGACACTAGAGGGTGCTAAAGGCAAGCCCAAACTGCAAAGTTTCCCTTCAATCCAAACACTTCTTCCTCTAATTTGTTTTATAATTCCTGTCAGAATTCCTCATCAAACATTCCCTCAAGGAGAGGCAAGCTCATTTTGTTTAATGTAGACAGGTTTTAAAATTTTACTGCACACATTTAACTAATATTTTACATAAGATTATTTGTTTTCCCTGATAATAATTAAGATGCGTATCAGTTTAGAAATTCTGCTTAACTAGTAGTTATCTTAGGTTAATTTTCTTCTCTTGTGTTCTTCCACAGGAGACGGAGGTGAGTTCCAGCTCTTTTATTTGAAGAGTTGATCTTTGATGATGAAAACCGTTCCACTCACTTTATCCTCTCTCCCTCCCATCCCAGAGTTTGTTGAAGTCATTCTTTTACCGCTCGATGAGTTCCAGATGAAGATTGACGGTGAGGCTTCAGAAATGTTTTGGCGGTCGGTTCAACAGAAATGTTTTTGACAAGCTGGGCTGGTGTGGTTCCACAGATCTGCTGCAAAAAGAAAAGATCGTGGTGGATGCTAAAGTTTACATCTTTGCCATGGGAATGGCTCAGGCCTTCTTCAAGCCGAGGGAGCTCCCTGTCCTAAAGCAGTGATGGAGATCAACAGAGCAGGAGGAAGTTGTCAAGTGCAGCTGGAGGATTTTCACAGTTTGAATAGGAATTGCTTTAAAAAAAAAGACATCCTGGTTCTCTAGACGTCTTAATGCCTTGGATGAAAAAACAAAACAGTTTGATATTACAGCCCTCCTGACTACGGTACACGTCATAAACCATCTTTTTACTCTCAGCAGGAAGCCCGAATCATTCTGTCGATTCGACTCACAGGTTATGTTTCAGGTTTACATTCCCAGAGGGACCAGTGTTGAGATGATTCAGTCATTTCTTTCTTCAATCATGTTTCCTTTTTTGGGGAGGGATAAGAAAACTTCCCCTGACAACTTCACACTTTGTTTAATGTTTTTTGACTAGTCTTTTGTAACTGAATGAACTGTTAATGAACACCGTGCATTCATGATGCTGGAGGGGGTTTTGCTGGTACTGAGCTAACTGACAGGATGGTTTGGATCTTTCTGCAGAAGGTTTGGAAAACAAACTGGCTGGAGAAGCTAACAGCTACCCTGAGCGAGACCAATGTTTCACAGCTATGGTGCCGATGACAGTAATTGTGTTTTTATTTTAGAGATTACTGACTAATAAAGAAATGTCATAACAATCTTCGACTGGAAAATTTGATTTTGCACTAACTGACTACAGGTGAAACTCTAAAAATTAGAATGTGGTGAAATAATCCTTTTATTTCAGTGATTCAACATAAAAGGTAAATACTTTATTAAATAAGACTCATTCTATGCAAAGCCAGATAATTCAAGCCTTTATTTGTAATAATTGGGATGATTATGGCTTGCAGCCTCATGAAAACTCCAAATCCAAAATCTCAGACAATTAGAATATTGTGAAAAGGTTCAATATTCTTGATTCAAAGTGTCATACTAATCAGCTAATGTCAACACCTGCAAAGGGTTCCTGGAGAGGCTGCCTTGGGCGAGCTACCTGCCAAAGCAGCTTGAATCAATAGACGCTCAAAACATTAAAGAAAACGGATCATAAATATGACTTTGAAAATAATTATAATCAGTGGTGCTCCCAATGGGTGGGCATGGCCACCCTAGAAAATTGCTGGCCCCTCTGGGAAGACCAGTGTTAATACATCCTAGTAATATTCACTCAACCCATAAATGTATCTTATTTATTCAAGACATCAATGTAACCCCCCCCCCCCAAAAAAAATTATACAATTTATGAGTAACGAAATAATCTGAATTTTGAAAAAAATGATCTGTTTCTGCTGCTCACCACCATTTAAAAATAAGTTTATATTTCCATAGTTTTTGTGAAGACAGCTACAGGTGAATTAAACTAAAAACAAAATTCTAAAATCTATTTTGAAAAACCATAAATAATTTTTTTTATATGTTTGTGTCTCAATTTAGAGTCAAGTGTTTTGGATACCTCTGTCAGTGTGCCCCAGGGCAGCTGTGGCTATGTCATAGCTCATCACCATCAGTGTGTGAATGTGTGTGTGAATGGATGAATGCTACACTGTACTGTAAAGCGCTTTGGAGTCCTTACTCTGAGAGGTGCTATACAAGTGCGGGTCATTGATCATTCATTTAACATTTTATACATATTGTTGAAAATATAAATAAATAAATAAATAAACACAAGCTAAACTCTTCCAGAGTTAACACAAGGGCCAATTTGGTGTGCCACGCAAAATTTTCATTGGCCACCCTTACCAAATTTTTCTGGGGGCGCCCCTGATCAAAAACCATGTACTATTTTATTTAGAAGAAGATATATATACGGCTCCTCTCAAGATAAAAATTACGAGGCGCTTCACAAAAACACCAAAGTTAAGGATTATTACATTATTAAAAAAATATTATTTACATTCAGAAAATGTGAATAGAAAAAGAAATACGTAATCGTGGGATCCCAAAAAGACAGAAGTGACAAAAACACCAGCATAAAAAGTAGCAGAAATGGGTTTCCGTATCAAAGCAATCTCTATGAGCTTAAACTCTTCCATAAACATTTTATACATGTGTATGATTGTGAATTAACATGTCAACCATTCTAAGAAATGACCAGCAGGTGGCGGCGTCATCTAATAGCCAACCTCGAAAACCCAAAGAAGAACCAGCCGACCAATCAGCTGGCAGGAACATCCCAACATGTTTTAGGTTTCGAACTCAAAGCAGAGGGGCGTTTGAAGAAGAAGAAAACGTGAACAGTAACGTTTTCTTAAAGAAGAGAAACAATTAGCTCAGCAGAGGTGGCTTGTTTAGCTTTTCGTGTTTTGTTGTTTTGCACTAAACGTACGTTTCAGGACAAAGGAGTATAAATAAGCTAGCAGGGGTTGTTTTGGGTTCAGTGTTTTTCTTTTAAAAGTTATTTTCGAAAACTTACTCGGTTCAGCAGAGGTTTAAATTTGCGTGAGTCGATCCTGGAGCTCGCGTGGTGGATGTTTTGGATACAATGATGGAGGTTGCTTCCAAAGGTGAGCATGAACAAAAATGTCATTGTAGCCTACTTGATTCGTTTGTTTATGTTAAGCAGCAGGCTGATAAATTGGTCGGATCCAGGTGTTTGTCTGCCAAAAGCATGTTATACGTTATTCGCAGTTTCAATCAAATCCTACAATTGTACCACTAAAGACACAGAGTTGTCTGACTTTAGCAGAAGGTTGTCGTGTTTAACCCGCTTGAGTTGGTTTAAAGTTTTCTGGGTTTAACATAACTTGAATATATATTTTTATAAGAACTGGACAGCTGTATCTTTATAGCTAAAAGACAACGTGACACAGTTGCGATGAATATAAATATAATTTTGTGAATGAAAAAAAAGTTCCCCATATTATAATCGATTTTGTTTTGTATAATTTGCTCATAACTACTTAACACTGTGGAATTTTCCCTTTGCCAACAGTGGTAAAAACATCCATCTTCCCTCTGGAGGGTTGGGTCTGCCCCCAGCAGCGTGTGATCAGTTTTTGCCACAACACCTGTTGTAGGTTTTTGTGTTGTAACGATTGTTTGTGTCACCAGGAAAGGCCAAACGGAAGCACCTAAGTGCTGGGGACTGTAAACAGCTGGCACAAAATGCAGACTCTCTTACCCAACCCCACACTTCCAACCACGGGCTTAAACACCATGACCACAACCAAAGGCTTCACCCCAGGACCCCCAGAAAACGACGGTGTTCTGGTAAGCCACTGTAAACCTGCTACAGACATCTAAACACACCTTCTTTCTTTTTGAGCGTGTCCCTTCGTCTCCACAGCCAATCATCTGTCTCCATTTTGTCCCATCTTCTGCGTCCTATACCCTCACTCTTAACTAACCTCATGTCCTCTTTCACAACATCCCTAAATCTCCTCTCAGCCTGGTGGCTCCAACCTCAGCATCCTTCTACGTATGTCATTATTGTCTCTCCTCTGGACATGTCCAAACCATCTCAGTCTGTCCTCTCTGGTTTTTTCTTTAAAACATTAATTGTAAGCTGTCATGATCCCACCCATCCTCATCCCTCCCGAAGAGAATCCGCCTCCTGTCTTTTCTTCACGGACTCTGTCTCTAAATCAGACACAATAGATGGTCTCACTACTGTCTTGTGCACATCAGTGTAAAGTTTCTACAGTCAGTGATGGTGTCAGGTGCCATGTCGTCTGCTGGTGTTGGTCCATTGTGTTTTCTGAGGTCCAAGATCAACGCAGTTATCTACCAGGAAGTTTTTGAACACTTCATGCTTCCTGCTGCTGACCAACTTTATGGAGATGCATATTTACTTTTCCAACAGGACTTGGCACCTGCACACAGTGCCAAAGCTACCAGTACTTGGTTGATGGACCATGTTGTTGATTGGCCAGCAAACTCACCTGACTTTAACCACATATAAAATCTGTGGAGTATTGTGAAGAGGAAGATGCAACACACCAGGCCCAACAATTCAGAAGAGCTGAAAGCCACTATCAGAGCAACATGGGCTCTCATAACACCCGAGCAGTGCCACAGACTGATCGACGCCATACCTCGCTGCATTGCTGCAGTAATCCAGGCCAAAGGAGCCGGCTTACAGCCTATTTTTGCTTTGGTCTTAATTAATAATCTAATATTCTGAGATTTTGAGATTTTCATTAGTTGTCAGTTATAATCATCAACATTAAAAGAAATAAACACTTGAACTGTATCAGTCTGTGTGTAAATAATTAATCTAATATACGAGTTTCAATTTTTGAATGAGATTACTGAAATAAAGCAACTTTGTCATGATATTCTAATTTGACCAGCGCTTATATAGAATTCTTTACCAAGCTAGCAGAGAGGTGCTTTGTTGTTTGTAGCTGGTGATCGATTGGAGACAATGGTCTCCGAGACAGTGGTGCAGACAGAAGCAGGGTCATTAGCTGTGAGCTGTTAAGAGCTTAGCAGCATACGGTTGTTGAACGCTCCTCGCTGCCCTGCTAAACCTGTTCTTTGCCTCTAAACAAGTTCTCAAATCACAGGGTGTGATTGGCCCAGTGCAGCGCCGCCGGGTACAGCGTATGCAACTTTAACAGTAGTGTAACAGTGATCCAAGTTTCTCCGCCCTCTGGTGTCACTTGTAATAAACTGATTATCTCTGTAGTTTTTGTTTGAGCCTAGTTTTGTTAAAATCAAGGAGTTGGGCCTTCTGTTCGGCTAACTCAGTGTTGTTTTTCTCCTTTTCTCTTTGAAACAGCTGCTCCTGCCTCCCAAAGCCCCTCTGGGAAGCAGAGAGCCATCAACGACTACTACTGTGTGTCCAAAGTAATCAGTTCCAGTCCTCAAAAGTCCTCTCTGCCTTCCACGTCTACAGTTCCTAAAGAAGGCTCTAAGTTGGTGAAAGAAGAACAAGATGATGATGATGAGAGCCTGTTGTCTACCCCGTTTGAGTATGAGCCAAAGACAGAAGATGAGGTCGATGACGACTGTCTGCTAGCTGCAGAGAACTGTCCCTTTGAAGAGGCCAGCGCGTCAGGTGCTAGGATGATACCTGAGCGTGATGGGAAGGCGGAGGACTATCTGGAGGGGATGACAGCTGAAATGTTTGGAGCTGATGGGGAGTTTGATGAATGCTGTAACCAAGAGGAAGAGGTGGAGCCCCTTCCTGATGCTCACTTTGGGCTCCTGGGGAGCAGCAAGGCCCTGCTCCAGCCACAGGGCTGCATGGATGACCTTCCAGAGGAGGTGCTGAGGCAGGTGCTGTGTCAGGTTCCTGCTGCCGACCTCTATCGGAACGTCAGCCTCGTGTGCCACCGGTGGAGGAACATCGTTCAGGATCCCACGGTGAGACAAAAAACTCAACACAGTGTGGGTTAGTTTGGAGTGAACAGAGATGCCCCGGGGGCAGATGAGGTTCGTCCTGGGTATCTCAAGGCTATGGATGTTGTAGGGCTGTCGTGGTTGACACGTCTCTGCAACAGTGCATGGTCATCGGGGGCAGTTCCTGTGGAGTGGCAGACCGGGGTGGTGGTCCCCATCTTTAAGAAGGGTGACCTGAGGGTGTGTTCCAACTATAGGGGGATCACACTCCTCAGCCTCCCTGGAAAGGTCTACTCCAAGGTACTGGAGAGGAGGGTCCGATCGATAGTTGAATCTCAGATTGAGGAGGAGCAATGTGGTTTTCGTCCTGGCCGTGGAACTGTGGACCAGCTCTATACCCTTGCAAGGGTGATGGAGGGGGCATGGGAGTTTGCCCAACCAATCCACATGTGTTTTGTGGATTTGGAGAAGGCTTATGACCGTGGCCCCAGGGGCACCCTGTGGGGGACGCTCCAGGAGTATGGGGTGGGTGGCTTTCTGTTAAGGGTCATTCAGTCCCTTTACCAGAGGAGCGTGAGTTTGGTCCGCATAGCCGGTAGTAAGTCGGACCTGTTCCCGGTGAGGGTTGGACTCCGCCAGGGCTGCCCCTTGTCACCGGTTCTGTTCATTACCTTTGTGGACAGAATTTCTAGGCGCAGCCGTGGTGTGGAGTGTGTCGAGTTTGGTGGCAGGAGAATCTTGTCTCTGCTTTTTGCGGATGATGTGGTCCTCCTAGCTTCATCCAGCTCTGACCTTCAGCTCTTGCTGGGTAGGTTCGTGGCCGAGTGTGAAGCGGCTGGGATGAGGATCAGCACCTCCAAATCTGAGACCATGGTTCTCGACCGGAAAATGGTGGCTTGCCAACTCTGGGTCGGGGGAGAAGTCCTACCTCAAGTGGAGGAGTTTAAGTATCTCGGGGTCTTGTTCACGATTGAGGGTAGGAGGGATCGGGAGATCGACAGGCGGATTGGTTCGGCGTCTGCAGTGATGCGGGTGCTGAGCCGATCTGTCGTGGTGAAGAGGGAGCTGAACCAGAAAGCCAGGCTCTCGATTTACCGGTCGATCTACGTTCCAATCCTCACCTATGGTCATGAGCTTTGGGTAGTGACCGAAAGAACGAGAATGCGGATACAAGCGGCCGAAAGGATTTTCCTCCGCAGGGTGGCCGGGCTCAGCCTTAGAGATAGGGTGAGGAGCTCGGACATTCGGGAGGGACTCGGAGTAGAACCGCTGCTCCTCCAGATCGAAAGGAGCCAGTTGAGGTAGTTTGGGCGTCTGGTCAGGATGCCTCCCTGGGGAGGTGTTCCGGGCATGTCCTGCCAGCAGGAGGCCCCCGGGTCGACCCAGGACACGTTGGAGAGGTTACATCTCCAATCTGGTCCAGGAACGCCTTGGGGTCCTGCTGGAGGCACTGGTGGAGAAGGCTGGGGAGAGGACGGTCTGGAGCTCCCTAGTTGGAATGCTGCCCCCGTGACCCGGATAAGCGGAGGAAGACGACGACAGAGAGATGAAAAGGTCAATAAGATCAGAAAGGTCTGAGTTCTGGTGAAGGTTCAGTCCTCCAGGGCTCAACAATCCTGGCAGGTTCAAATGCCTTCTTCTGAAAGATGTTTCATGAGCCTTTAAAGTGTCTTTGTTAAAATCAGATCATCCAAACAGAAGCTGAGCATAGGATTGGTTCAGAGGAGTGCTCAGACCTTTTCTCAAGAGAGTAACCTAACATCCAGCTCTTCAGGTGAAAGATCTGGCTGATGCACCTCTTTAGTGGAGCTGATTTAGAGTCAGGCACATTCGTGGGCAGCTTGGTGCTGCTGTAGCACTTATTTATGTTCCTGTTTAGTAAATGCCCTGAAGCAATATTGTCAGTTGGGATTTCTACATGTTTTGTGTATTTGTTGCTTGGTCAGTTTATTGATTAGTTTCATTAACTTTTATTACCAGGTGCAAAACATCCAGAGATCAGTGTAACGTCCAGCAATGGTCAGCTTTTAGGTACTGTTTGACCATTCAACATCTAGTCAAAAAGGAGACACTAGACTGCACGTGTTCCCTTTAAATCAGCCCGCCTTCCTCACACCAGCTGGAGCTCGGAGCCTGCAGCTCTGACAGAGATAACAAAATCATAACATTGACATCCTGTTCTTTCCAAGGTCCCTCACAGAGCAACCCTTTTATCTAAGTCTCCTTGCTCACAGAAGAAAGAAGAAAAGAAGATTTTAAAATCATTAAATAAACATCTGTTTATTGCTACTTGTAATAATTATAAAATAATGAGATGTTTCATTAATCTGTGCTCAATGATGTATGTTTCAGCATGTTTACTTGACAAGGTCATAACCATATTGCACGCACGCAAGAACAAAGTAAGGTTAAGTTAAACTCGGACACACAGCCTTTTACCCAGATCAGAGCATCCGGTGTCGAAGAAGGCGTTTCTGAGATTCTTGGAAATATCCCCCTAACTTGTCAGCCTCTGGATGGCTACACAATCATAACATGAGATCCTTAAAACCAGATCGCTCTGGTGATTCTTCAGTTCTAGAGAAGCTTCAGGCCAGCCACCTGAAGCAAAACCCTCTTTAACCCACCAAAGCTTTTGACACGTTGTCAAAACCTTTTTGCACCTGCAAAGCTGACACAACAAAATAGTTCCTGCAGAACGAGCTGATTTGTTCAACTCCTTAAGAGTTATTACTGAGACGCAAACTAGTTCCAACTGTCGTTACCTGGAGGTGACTCTGCACTGACCTGGTCGTACTGCAAGTTGATCTACGGACTTCAGTACCTGGGGGCCTCTGACCCCCCTGACATCTCGGATCTGAAAAGGGCGTCTCCACTTGGGTACGTAGAACACAGTGAGATAGCGTCTGATGTGGTTTTCGATAATAATCAACTCATAGCTTAACGCAAACCAAATTCTTTTACATCCAGAACTCAGCTCTCCTAGATACGGAAGTTCTGACATCGCATTCACACATCACATCTAGTTCCATCCATCACTAAATGCTTAGTTAACTTGTCATGTTTTAATTGTTTGTAAAGTAAATTCTTACTTTTATAAACCTGTTTTCTGAATCAAAACGAAGTGTGTACAATCCCCTAATAAATAAAAAATCCTAGAATCTTCTGATTAAAGCCCAATAAAGACCAGGCAGGGTGATATATTTAGATACAGTATTACAGCTTATTGGTCATAAGCAGAGGTAATATATATATTGAGCTCTTAAAGTACTCAGTTTACCAAACACTACATCAGCCATTGCTTGACCGTTACCTCTACATATCAGCGTTTATCGGTTGACCTCTAATCTTTTAGAAAACAATGCTGCCAATATGCCTCAAAGCTGTGGCGGCCGCTGGGAGCCTTTGTTGATTTATAATTGGTCAGACCTTGGAGGTAATTTGGAGCAATCATGTTCTTTTTATAAAAGATTACACGATGGCGGCATAAAAGGGGTATGGGGCGGTCTCTGCGCTGCCGTGGACTTCCATTTATCTCCTATCTTCTTCTATCATGACTTGCTTTTTTATTGCGATTGAAGCCGCACTCATTCCCCGTGCAGTCTCTGGTGATCTGATCTCCAGATCTAATGGAGAAAAGCTCCAGGAGCGCTGCATCGCTCCCGTTTAACACCTCAGCTGGTTCTGTTTACAAAAGTGAACCTTACGGTCGCATTTACTTTCATTTTCAATTTAGCTTCCGGCCGGAGTTCGGCAGTGATCATGACACCTCCCTCTGTTGCGCCAAGGGGTAATATGCATCCACAAGTCCGGCCTTGCAGCAACATTACTACCAAGCGTGGCAGCACGAATGCCACAAAGTTCCTGCAACGCCATGCCACCACTGCACGTTCATTAGACACACCGTGGCAGCAGTATTACGCTGATTTGCCGACATGGTGTGTCTTCTAAAAAGGGCTACATGATACTGGACACACTCGTAAAGACATTAGTGTTCGTGTCTTAGATGGAGTAGATCGGTGGTTTTAGGATCGAGTAAAAAGCTGCTTCTGTCTAAAAAGAAAAAGACTAAATGAAACAAAAGAGGAAATTAAAGGAAGTGTCCTGCACTCATGGTACATCCCTAAATCTGATCGCCAGACAGCAGGGATGTGTATTTTTGAAATTCTGGCGATACGATACATATCACGATACAGGGGAGACGATACGATATATCGCGATATATTCAGTCAGATGTTAAAAGCATTTTTTTTTTTACTGAATTTATTGTAAGAATGTTCAATAAACAGTCCAAACTGATACTTAACATGTTTAACATGAGGTATCTGAACCATGATGGAGGGATTTACAGTTCAATGGTGGAAACAAAACCCATTGCACACTGCTGCCAACTAGCGGGTGGCGATTGAATTGCACAAAACGAAAAGAAAATACACAAAAGTTTGCATGTAAATTCTTTCAAGAATTGGATACACGGCTTTTGAATATCAATGTAATAATTGCAGGGAAAAATATCACGATATATTGCCATATCGATATTTTCTTACATCCCTACCAGACAGTTTCACAAATGTTCTTCAGGAATCTAATGAAAACATCTCGTATGTAGACCAGAACAGCAAAGACCTTAAAGACCCTCAGGAGGAAGCATCAAGACAACGATTTGTAAACTAGCTTAATCTTAAACTAGCTTTTAATAAAGCTCTCTCTACAGTTGGAAAGTTTTCTTCTTTTCACTTTCAGCTGCTTGGGTTTGAGCCTAATTTAAATTTCTGTCCTTTTCCCAGTTTGTGCCGTTTAAGAAACAATACTTTCGCTACACGATGAGAGAGAAGGAGATGGTGCTGGAGGTCAACGCCACCCTGAGGAACAGTAACATAAGAGGGCCTCCTCCTTCAGAGCACAGCCTACGGAACCTCGTGGTGTGAGTCTCCATCGCATGGAGTTGTGTTGTCTCTGTCTGATTGTTGGGTACTTACATTAACACGGTACTTTACTGTGTGTGTGTTTCAGTTTAATGGCTCAGCATAAAGCCAGGGAGCGCGTGAGACCAGAGGATGTTCTGGAGTGTGTTAAGAAGCACCGCCTCTTCCCGCAGGCTGAAGCCTCCATCAGATTACGTATTCCTGACATCAAGAAGTTTCTTCACCTTGACATTGAGGTGTGAGATAAAGAAAAGTTGTGTTGTGACTAGGGCTGGGCGATATGGCCTAAAATCAATATCACGACATATTGAGGAGTTCACCTCGATAATGATTGGATGATAATTACATGTATGTGCAAAAACAAACGTCCACTAGATGGGGCTGTGGCAGCATAATTGCTCCACAGCCAGTGGAGGCAACGGCAAGCAGCTGCAAGTAGCAAGTGACTCAGCAAGGACCTACAAGAAGCCCAATTCTTCTGTATTTGAATCATCCTCCATTTCTCATTTTTCTTACAGACTGGATGGGATGGAGTCACATGACTCCACCGGTCTGTGCCGCGGCATCTTAACAAGACCCATCAGTAACCTACTCGCGTCTTTTCATTTTTTTTTTTTTTTTATTTCCAAAAGTTACCGTCATAAACTTCTGTAACGATAAACTTTCGGTTTATCACCCAGTCCTAGTTGTGATGTTTAAAGCACCAGAAGAGCTTCCTTAGAGTGAATCTGTGTTTCCAGGGTCCCAACCCATATGCAGCCATGGCTGTGATACTGATCCTCAGCGAGTGCGTGGGGGACGTCCAGGCCTTGGTGTCCCTGCTCTCTGGCTGCGTGTCACAAACATCCATCACAGAGTACCTTAGCCACATGGCCATGATGCTGCTGGCTTTGGAGAGGAACGGGATTCACATTAGCAACCGGTACCACCTACCACACCCACGTGTTTGGACCTCATTTTGTTTTCATTCAGCTGTAATTTCTCTTGTTTTTCACATCCTCTCCAGGTTGCATTACAACATCTACTATGTGCTTCACCTGCTGGAAAATGGACCCTTTTCTGTCCGTTCTGATCAGACTGGGTGAGTTCTCTGGAGGAGATTTAATTCTGACTCATTGCAGCGGCTACAGTCGGCTCTGCACAGTGCAGACTGCTGAGAGAATTAAACTAAAATATAGATTTCTGATCAGTGTAACGGGTCAAAGCCTCTCGGTCCATGGTGAGCTTGTTGTTTATTTTATCACCCTATCAGTCTGTAGGCCCAGCCGTGGGGCGGGAGGATCTTGCCTCAGAGCTGTGTGCAGTCTGGCCTACACGGATCATGATCTGTGGACAATAAAAATCTGGATCAATGATGCGTTTTTCAAATCCACGTCATCAGTTATGTCTGCTAACATTTCAGCCGTAGTCGGGATGTCCCCTGGATGTGTCTCTGGTGTTTGGGACATCCCTTAAGTTCAGCACCAACAAAAGTGCATTATTACATCACAACGCATTGATACTGGTTAATTAGTATGGTTTAAATTGGTTATTTTCACAACACTCAGAAATCCTGA